>RXPK01000296.1:111550-628678 GCA_004143645.1 Protaetia brevitarsis
GGAGTTCTTATACATGAGCTACATACAACACATGATTTTACTGTAAATAAGAAGTAATGAATGCAAGCAATACTAGATCAAACTAAACTAAAACATTTATTATACTCATATTTATTTTAGTACTGTCCATACGTTTCTGCAATTCGTGTCGTACTTTCTGACATTTTGAATGATTATTATTTCTTCTATGGGAGCTCCTATTTTAAACTCCTTTGATGTCGCATGGAAACTGTCTTTCCGTGCAAAATACAATCTGCTTTTTGTAACTTTCAGTTTGTTTTATTTTGGTACAAAAACATAGGTGTTTATTTAGATAGAATAAATTTTTCCTGAACTTAGTTTTGAACGAAATTTGCGTCGTTAATAATTACCAACACCATTTGGTAGTTAGCTGTGTTTGTTTAAACTTAATCACCAAGGTCACAAAGCTCCACTCTTCACCCCCGTATCCGTCATGTGTTTTTTTTTACACCTTTACCTTCCGCGCCGGGGCTTATTCGCTCTTATTTCTCCGAATGCCACTTTCTGTAGATGCAAAAGAATGAATCCCAGAGAGTGGTCCCGACTCGAATTGAATTGAATAGGACTCGATGGTGCGTGGCTTTAATACATACATAATGTCGGCCATTCGATCGCACACCGCCTGTTCCAACAAGAGCCTTGGCATCTCGCAGACGGGAACATTACTAACCGCGCCGGATTCTTACACTAATGATGCAACGGTCAGCCTTTTATGTCGTAACGAGTATGAGGTTCCACGTGGTTTCGATGCCGATTATGAAAAGTGACGTCGTGAAAGGAATACGAACGGAGGAATTTGTTTTACATGTGATGAGATTCGGCATATCTTACGTCGTGTAGTATATGAGCCGATGGCATCGTGTTCGACCAGATGTCGGATTTAGCCGGACGTATCGGCCGAATTGAAGAATGTTTTTCCAGTTCTCTGCGTAAAGTGAATTAAAAGGAAGTATTAAGTAAATGGATCGGTGGGAGGAAATATCAATGAGAAGAATACTTACGATCGGAACGACATAATTAGTTTAAGTTACCAAGTATCGATGTTTACCTTGTTTTAATCTCGCGTAAGTGCTGTGAAGCATTGTGAAAGTAATCTTTACTTAAACGACTATATTAAAAGTATAGAGCCACATTATGTGCAAATCACGAGTTGTTTTCTGCATTCTCCTAAGCAACGCATTACTTGCAAATTTTCTCCGTGATTTATCAGTGATAGAAAAAAAACATTTAAAATAAAGAGTGAATACTAATTTAGACCAACATTGACGATGAAGAAAACTTGAATTAAAATAAGAATAACAAAACATTTAGGGCAATGTTGGGCACTATCGGCAGTGCTTATCAATAATTATTAATAACTGTAAACTAATCCGTATAAATGTTCTCTACAAAAGAGTTAAAGAATTACATTATTTTAAATTTATAGTCATTTAGCTAACTCATTAAGGACACTTCTAAAATAAAATTCAAAAATAAATTGAATGCTTGCTTCATTATACTATCCATTTTTCTGTTAAAGACCTTTGTGACCTAGACCTTTTTTTTTAAGGGGTGGTAATGCCTAAGCCTTGGTTTGTCGGGCTCCCAGAACGAACTCCTATTATTACTATTACTATTAATTATCGGTAGAAAATTGTATTGATAATTATCAAATAAGTGCAATTGCAAAAACAGACGCATTAGTGCAATACTGTAATTTTGTAACTTCCTTTTCGACTCCTGGAAATACTGTAATATGGTATATTCCTGTTCGTCCATTGATAAATCTTAGCAGAAATGTTTCCACGGAGATTTGCTTGGAAAATTTTGTAGACAAAAGTAGTAGGTACTTACTAGTGTCGGGCAAGCTAGGGGAAGTGAATAAATTTCTACAGCGATTATACATACTCGTGTTTTGTCGGCTCTCATAAATCACTAGTTATAACAACTGCTCCCCACTCAAGGCGCCGAATAAAAGAGCTGTTATCTCTCGCTGTATAAATTTATCACCTCCTATCTTGCCTCATGTACTACCTAATTGAAAGCAACGTCTAATCGTATATATTGGAGGATATTGTGTCCTTGACCAGATACGCGGAATTATATGTACGTGGTATTGGAGAAGAATTCATAGAGAATCACAATAAAGAATGGTGAACGAGGTTTGCAGGAACTGGGAGAGTGTGACATCAGTTAGTTGGAAGACTTCCCTGATCAAAAGAGAAATGAGAAGTTCTTTGCTTGTTAATCAAAGAAATTCTTGTAAAATGAATGCTTTTTCAGAAAAAAATTAGGTCCCAATAAACAGCACTGTTTGGGAATAACTCAAAACCAGACATTGTCGCACTTTAAAGACATTGGGAGAAGAAAACAGAAACAAATAATTGAGATAGACAGATAGATATTATTCTTTATTGTCGCAAGTTTAGAAAGTAGCTGAATAGTGCCAAATATATAAGCAATTACAAAGATGTAAAAAGAATACTTGAAATAAAATTATTAACAATAAGTTATATCTATGCTATCTATGCTAATGAGAATGCCCAAAATGTGTCACCGATTCATCCACAGAATAAATACAATGTGCATTGAATCTATTTCTGTTAGAATTTTTCATGTGTTGGGAAACATATTAAAAAGATTAATAACTGCAGATGAAGGAGATTGTTAGAAATATTCAATTTGTTTAAATTTAATCTAAAATTGCTTTTACCTCTCGTATTGTATGAATGCAGGTCTCCATTTTGTTTATTTTTGTTATCAAGTACGTAAAGAAGAAGGTCAAGTAACAGAAAGCAACGAGACAACAACACAACGAATACCAATATTTGAGTTTCACATGTGTAACAACATGATTAACACAGTCCAAAGCTCGATTCAAGTCACGATAAGTTACAAGAAGCCAATCTCAAGAGTAATAAAATTAATTAAAAATGCAAAATTAGAGAGCATCTTCCAGCATAAATGGAATCACGATAGAACTGAAAAAGTCCCGTCAGAAATAAGCTATATTGGCCCACACTGGCTAGTCTAATTTACTGAAATGACATATGTATATTCGAATCGAATGTATGTTGTCGCGCTTTGTTTCACTAGTCGAGCGATAGAGGCGTAATTCGCACTCATATGTTGCTGAATATACTTGACATAATCTGCAGAATTCTTTTACGCTAACATGAAAAGTATATTGGGTGTGGCAATATTATCTAGCAAATCACAAAATTTACGTTGAACCTTTTTTGAGGGCTTTTTGCTAATATGTACTTTTTATAGAAAAAGAAGGAGAACTATAAGCACCACGTTGGTACAAAATTGCATCCTACATACGACTTGGTAAATAGTGCTTTTCGTCCTAGACTGTATCAGCAAAAAGCACTAATTAAAGGACTAATAAAAAAAAAGATGTTGACTTTTGGTGACTTTCTGAAGATGGTTCAGAGCGCGAAAAAAGGCGAGACAGATTGAAAACCTAGAAATATCCCATTAATAAGTTTTTATTTCTTTGAAACGATTGTGGTTAAGAAAATAACATTTTATTACATTGGTATGTTGCTTTTACAGCAATCTAGCAATCTATTCAATATTTTACAAGTCATCTATTAGCCGTCTTAATCGATTATAATTATATTTCCCATAGTAATAGACATCTTCAATCTGGCTACATCAGACACCTATTTGGCCTACCACACCTCTGGTTATATTTTGTTTTGACAGTTATTTCAACTGGATCAGGCGTAATTAATCTACATATTACCATACAGCAAGCCTTTTAGCCTAACGACATTTAATTAAAAATACGATTGAAAGAAAAAAACAACGCCTACCAGCAAAAAGAACCTATATAAGTACCGTTACGTCTTCCACATATTAAGGACTCAACTTCACCTGCATGTCGTCTTGTAACGAGACTTTCCAGAGACTCGCCGCTCTCGCGATTTCGTAAGCTAACTCCTCCGTGCATTCTGACCCACTTACAATGATTAATGAATCGAACGCACCGATGAATCTCGTGGAAAGGTAAGTTACCACAATAGACAATCCTGACGGGAGAGGATTTGAGATGTATCGTTTTGACAATAAATAACATTTCGAAGAAATTTATTGTAACCCCTTTTCGAGAATTGATTTCGTGCGCGATAGAGTGAATGACTATTTTATTTTCGGAACTAATTCTTTATTATATACCATAAAATCGCTAGATCTATTGGGATTTTACCTCCGAAAAAGGATCCGCGCAATCTAGAAAGTAATCTATGTAGGTGAGCGCGGCGGAGTAACTCAAACGGAAACCGCTGCTCGGCGGAGCTTAACGCACGATCCCGTGACGAACGCAATTTTGTTTCGTTGGCTTGCGGTTTGGTTTACGACCGCAGGGTGGCGAGATGAAGTGTTTCGAAAGATATTATAACACGCAGCAATCCTTGAACAAAATATCGCTGGCACATCTCTGATATATATGGTAACTGCAGTATACTGAGTACACGCCTTTTTATATTTGTTGGTATTTGTTATTGCTTTTCTACATGCATATGGTTGCTTTGTAGTTACTTTCAATCATACCTATTTCTTCGTTTGAAAACCTTGTTCTTTTCAACAACTCTACAACTTTTGCAATGACGCCCCTCTAGTAATTTATCTTCCATGGTCCCTACAGTTGACTTCTATTATGTTCTTACTTGTTTTCAATGCAACTGTCCGGCTTATTTTATTGGCACATATTTCGTATATCTTGTTTCTTCGTTTTTTTAGCTTCGTTCGATGATCTGGCAGTACCATATAAGCTGATAGCACTACATGCATTGAAGGCCCTTGGCTTAAAGTGCCGGAACACACCGAGCCACTAAAAACTGCTGTCGGAATGGTCACTCACTAACAACCGGTACCGCATATTGCTGCTTGACTTTCAAGATTGGCAATGATGCACGCTTCCTTCTCAGCCGTACTGCTGGCTATACAGAGCGTATCCTTAGAAATAAAACCCATCTGATCGGTGACGTAACAAGGCTTAAACAATAACGCATTAGATATTCCTAACATTTCTAACCATACTTTACATACCTAACAGTACAACTGTCTATAAAGGCGGATAAGATCTCGCTCGTTTTTAGCTTCTCCGGGGGATATAGCTGTGGTAAATTCAGTGTATTAACTTTTCGTCAATGCTGTATATATTAACTTTTCGCTAGTGCTGTATATATTTACTTTTACCTAGGACTGTTTTTGTAGTAACATGTTGTACGCTCGTATGTATGTGTGTTTCTAGAATAAAGATATTCTGGGTCGAACCTTCGTTTAAATAACACAACAATAGCGTAGATATCTCTAGCAGGGAAACTGCAATAGCGTACATCCGCAAACCAAATCGGGGTCTATTCCGTTGGTTTGTCGATGCCTCGAAAACGCGTAATGGCACTTAATAATGACATTGGAATCTGGAGGGACGGAGAAGCTTTTAGCCTAGGGGCCTCCCCCAACATTTTCTAGGCCGAAATTATTGCCATCCAGACTTGTGCTGAGGGCATCTCAAACTGCCTGCGGAAGAATGGAAGGATAGAAATCTCCTACAGTCGGGCTGCCCTCAAAGCTTTGCGGGCTGTCAGGCTTGGTTCTGAGGTGATACTGTGATGCCAAAGAAAACTTAAACAGCTGGCGGAGCATCTAAATGTTACATTGAAATGGGTGCCAGGTCACTCTGGGATCAGAGGCAATGAAAGCCTGAGACGTTAGCAAAGAGTACCAGCGAGCTGCCGTTCTTAAATCCACAAATGCCAGCTCATATGGCAACATCAAAACGTTTCTCAAGTCCCAAATTGCTGCTAGGAATTTCTCCTTTTGAAATCGACTCGTCGGCGCAATACACTGTAAATCTCTAGAGCTTCAACCGAATGAGGAAAGGCTGTAAGGCAATCTTTATGCGCAGGAACAGATTTAGATTACTAACTGAGCACTGCACACTAAATAAACACATGTACCGCATGGGTACAGTATAAACCTTATCCAGTAGTTTTACTAATTGTAAGTGTAGGCGCCTTTGATATTTTGTCTATCAATTTAAGGAAATTCGCGATGGCGTTTGGCGCATATATTTGCAACTAATAATTGCAAAGTGGGTACGAAAATAACCTATATACTCAAACAGACTAACAATTGACAAAAAATCGCAACAACATCAATGTCCCTATAACAAACAATGACAGAAATGGAACGGCTTTGTAGTTAGATTTTTTGCTTGTAAGCAAATTTAAATAGTTTTAGTTACAATTTCACCCACCGATGCGACACGCGAATTTCCTTGGGCGCCATGTTTGAAACCCATGTTACCGGCGATGTGAAACTACTGGATATACATAAATACTGTGGCATGGGACTAGTAAACTCTCCCCTGTGTAGGAAGTGTGGGAGTGCGGAGGAAACTCCTGCCCACCTTCTTGTCAACTGCCCGGCAGTGGTCAGGGAGAGGTAGACGTACTTTGGGGTCGATCGGTTGGACGAACCCAGCGTTGGCAACTTAACTCTCAGCCAGATTGTGAACTTTTATGATAGGGTGCAACTTGACTAAGAGGGCTAAAATGGATGTGGGGTCACGATTTGCCTTCTTCAGGTTACACCCGCCCATGGATAAAAAAACCCATACCTTGTCCCAAAATCATTGATTTAAATCATTCATACCAAAAATAAGGCTTTTGTTTGGCTTTATGTAAACATAATCTTGTTTAAACACACTATGGAAATATTCTGTATCCTTTATTCTATTTTCCAGTCTTCGTTAATTAAAACGGTTTTTTTAAACTACTAATTATTGCAAATACACGTCTACACATTCGGAGTTCGACAACTACTGAATCCTGCATGAAGCGTATGAGCGTGACGCGGTGTTTGCCAAACTCCGAACACTTAGGAAAACTTCAAACGTTCGGCAAGAGAGTTTAGTGCGGTAGCATTGAGTAATTGCACGAGTAGATGTTTGGTACAGAAATTATGACAGTTACAGTGTTAGAGTTACTATCCCTGCATAACCAAAACTACTTTTTTGGCTTTCTTCAAAACCCTAAAATGCAATTCATAGATATTTTGATTTTTTTTTGTCCTTAATGCCCAATAAACCTAGTCTGAATTTAAGAATGAGCAGTATGTTATTAAAATATTGACAATTTGAAGCTATGGTACAAGTGAAATTTCATTTATTTTCGAATTTTGCGATGATAATTGCGCGGTTAGTATTAGACGTTAGATAATGTTTCATATGACATCATGCTGTAGAAGCTGTCGCATTATGGGATTAGAGGAAGTACCTATGACATTTTAAAATCGCCTCTGAACAACACAATACAGTCTTACGACGAAATAGTCTAACTGATTCCAGAAATATTAGTTGAGTGTATCTCAAGACCCTATTTTAGGACCTCTATTCGCTATTCGCAATTTATACCAAGGAATGGTGTTCAGTACCAAAACCATTTTCTATGCTGATGATACCTCCATAATCTCGAGAGGCATTAAACAGTCTAAACAACAAATGGTAACCATGGAGCACAGGCTACTAAATTCAGCCAAGATATGGTCTAAAATCAACAAACTCAAATCAAATACTAAGAGACTGCATATGTTAAATATTGCAATACCAGAGTGCAGAGTATGTATGAGGCAACGAAATAAAATATAAGAGTCATTAATAACTAGATAATGCCAATGACTCCACTTTAATTAAAGGATTCAGCAGTAAACATTACATATGCAAATGACAATTTAAATACATCGCTTCTAGATTCAGGAAGAGTACGACAAAGATAACAGTTGATCGTGTTTGTCTCTTATTTACACTGCGAGAAGGAAATGCTACAGTTATCCATTTATCAATTAACTGATTTTTAATCACGAGCAATGCGTTTTCATGTTAAATTTACGTTATTAGTATTTAGTTCAACATATCTCAGCATTCATTCGACTATTTTATGGTTAGATCAATGCCTAACATTTAATACTACAAACCATGTTGAAATAATACTTTAATTTTCCCAATGAATTGCTAGGTAGCGGTACTTGCAAAACTACTGAGAGAAAGGGAAATTAGAATATTGTTGTTGATTACACTAATAATTATGTTATTAAATAAAACATCTGACAAAGGTTTATTATTCTTTTAATTAAAGTTATTTTAACGTGATTACACACATTGCTTCTCGCTGTCGAACTAATTATACATACTGCACATGAGCATCAGTGGTTGTTTTTACCAAATATATTTAAATCGAATCAAAGAATGACAAGGCACAATGTAATATTTCAGCAATGATTATTTACCTAATATTTATAAATAAACAATAACTTCTAAACTCCAATAAAGTCGCTTTCTTTTTCTTCATATAGTCCATATAACTTGTTGATTTCCCAACCCAGTCCTATTGATTTTCTTCAACAAATGTTTCACAAATCTTTTTTTACTAATACTGGAACTTTATTTGGCTTTAGTGAGTATTTAGGTTTTGTGGGCATGTGATTGGTTTATGAATCGTCAATTTCGCATTTTCTTCGACTTTAACAGAATTTTGCTTATATGTTTCGTAATTCTGAAGTATATCTTATTTCCTCTTCTCATTTATCCTATAACTACATATAACTATTTCCGCCTGCCATTGTTTTTTTATGTTGGTTTTTGAATTGCTTCTAGGTACTTTGTTTTCGTTTGCGTGAATCTGCATTTCAACTCTTTCTGGTGCGTTTATTAGATAATCTGTGTTCACCTGGTCTTTGTTACTCTTCTGCAATTTTACATTAATCTTGTTTAATTAAACCCATGATTGCTGAGTGCCTTGAGAGGTCTTCAACTGTTACTAGAAGTTGCGAGTTCGTAATCTCGTTTTAGTCAATCACGGTAACGACGTTTTTCGGGAGAGTAATGGTGATTAAGGAGGAGATTTTGCTCTGCTAGGGTGCAGGACAAATATTGCCTAGGCCTTATCTCAAGAGACTGTTAGACTCTTTGTTGGTCAAGCAGCTATCAAAACGCTGAGCTTATATGTATGCATCTCTAACATAGCCTGGGGATACCTAGGAAAATTAAACGAATTAGATAAAAGTGCAAACTTCTCCTAAACCCTTCACCACAAACTGCACTAAACTGGTCGTACGCTTCTATAGCAAAGCTATCATCATTAGCAGAAATACTGAACTGAATTAGATAAACGGAACAAGGCAATTCTTGTGAGGGTTCCAGAACTCACAGGAGAAAAAAAGGCTGGAACACTATTCCTATGGGTTGAACCCCTTTGCTGGGATAAGTAACAGTGCAATGCAGAAAAGATTAAAAAGTGAAATAGAGCAGGGAAAATCCAATTATTGGGAGAATCTGTAGGGAATGGGGCAAGCTAAAACTTTTCTGAGAACCTATATCCAGAAGAGATTTACAGAGTGCATCAACCTGACTAGGAACAACATCTATATATTAACAGGAATCCTTTTAGTCCATTGTGTTAAAAGCACATCAAAGTAAGCTTGGATTAGCATTAGATTTTTAGGAAACAGGATGAAATACCCATCTACGTCTTTTCAAATTGTGTACCACTGTACAACCCAAGAGCGTTATACCTGAGAGTATGTGATATCAAAGAGAGGAATTTACCTAATCTGAGGCCTTCTCATATCCTGGACTTTGTAAAAGGGATAGGATTGGTTGGTCAACTGTAAAGCAGCAAGAATAGGGGACAGGACAGATCTTTTAAGTCGGAGGATACTGTCATCCTTATCTATATAAACCTACATAGGCTTAATCTGCCCTTAAAATTTTTTTTTCTGAATATTACTAGGTTGATATTATGGTTGTACTTTAACATTGAGTATGCTCTATGTGCTTACTTCCTTGATTGTTCGAGGATTTTCGTTTTCCTACAATCCATCTTTGAATGTTTATTAAATATCGTTTGTTACTATATTGGCTTCTGAATCGAATTAATTGTGAAACCCCTCCACACTTGCATTCCAAGTACCTATCCAAGTCGAAAGCTTTATCTAATTATAAGAGACGGTATGTAGCTCATATAAAATTACTTACCCTCTCGATTGAAATAAATAAGCAAAATAAAACATTAGAAGATCGCGGTATATAAATAGCTTTAGGCGACGATGGTTCTCCAACCGTCGGTTGTCATTAATGCAGCGCGAGAGACAAGTACTCGGGTTTATTGGTAGTTGAATTGAGCACACGTCAAACGTCTAAACATACATTGTATGTACGTTCCAACTGGCTGCATTACCATTACCGTTGCGTTTTACATAAGTAAATAAGTACATAATGAATTGTTTGTTGCTTCTATAGGCCCTTGCGCGAGGTGTTGCTATTCTAAGAAGAAACGAATGTTTATGCATTCTACTCACTCGGCCAAGGAAGTTGTTTTCAGCCTCGACTTTAAGAAATTCATTTCAGAAATACTTACTTGTGGTACAATCACGTTTTAACGTAATTAATTACTTATGTGCTGCTACACGTTCAACTGCCATTCACGGTCCCAGGTGATATATTGTAGCATTTCGCGGGTTACAGCAATAGGTCAGCCATTTATCTCATCTACCGCTTCACAAAAATTATCGCCCTTCTTAAATCCTGATGAAATATTATCTGCGGCATAACACAGTTACTGTGTTGTAACTACACGCGTGTATTACATGAATACAAACCCCTATGTATGAGAGGAGTTTTCCTCGTGCATCTGGGAGACTGCTACTTCTCGGAAAGCGCTCATATTTTTGTCGTGTCCTCTTCATTCTGCAGCGAACCGTAGTAAGCGAGTTGGAAGCACGTCTAGGGTTACGAGACAGCTGCATCGCAGCCTTATTTATTGCTCGGAACGTCTGATGCCGTCCGTAATTTCTGGCATTCTGCGGAAGACTCTATTTAGAGTGTTATTGTGGCGAATAGAAGGAATGATAAACGTTCATGGGAGATAAAGTACAAAGCCCTGTTATTATGCATCTCGCGCATTCCGGTGTTATAAATGTAAGCTTTATGAATTCATATGAATATATTTAAAATGATCCTTATAAACACATCTGTATGATATTATTTATACTATATTGTAGCTTGATATACATGTAGTTATTCTAGTTCTTATATTAACTTACTACATACTATTTAGGCATTACTGCAAGAAGGAATTAAAAAGTAAATGTTGTTATTCGAAATAAAATTGTGTAAATGTTAACATCAAAGGCACGCGCCGCTGTCTAGACAACACGTGGTCATTATACTACGCTCGCATAGTTCATAGTTGGTCTCTTTATTTATATCCCTCTCTAAATCTGATGCAAGACTTTTGCCTTATATAGTACCTATCGCATTTTTTTGTGATAGTTATAGCATTGACAAATTGATGAACCATTCCATGTGTTATTTTTTGTATCAATTTTGGAACTCTTATAGTCTAACTACCCTCAAGCTCTATACGATTCTTCATTTTCGCAAAAATATTGGTGTTTGTTACTAATGCTTCATCTACCAATTCTTTAACAGGTAGGGAATGCACTATAGAAAGATCGATGTCGATGAAATAATCCATTACTGCTTTTGAAATTACGTAAACTCTTTGACACGTTGTCTAAAGTAAATCTGTCTTGCACATTTTCTTCTTGATCACCTTCATCTAGTATTTCTTCATTCTCAGGGTGACTTAGCTCTAGGAGGTCATCTGCTGTTATATCATCTGGTTTGCTGTCAATTAATTCTTCAAATTCATTTATATTTATCTCACGGAATCCTCCTCCATCAGTCTTTCTTGCCAACTCTACAATATCTTTTGTAATTTCATCAACTGCTTCTATTGAAATAGAGAGAGCACATAATGTGGCCAAAGGTTTTTCCAACATAAATTGATTGTTCTCGCCTTTTGTACCCTTAACTGCTCTTTTAATCACTAATGGTATCGTCGATACTGGAATTATTCCATATTTTCATCTCATTTTCTGCACTACGATTATTATCAACAGCCTGCACAATCCTCTGCATTGAGTAAGGTATGTAATGAAGCTTAAATACTTGCATCATCCCCTGATCCAGCGGCTGAACAATGGACGTTGTATTAGGAGGCATATAGTGGACTTTCATGCTGTCAATTTTAAATTCATTAACGTCTGGGTGCCCAGGCGCATTGTCCAGTATTAATAGTACTTTCAATGACAGTTCCGTACTGGTAAGATATTTTCTGACCTCTGGAACAAAGCGATGTTGAAGCCCATCCAAGAAAAGTACTCTTGTTGTTGCTCATCCAAAACACTGGTAGCTGCAATTTATCCTTTGCGTTTAACGTACGAGGATTTACAGAAAATTATGGTAAACTTATATCATATAGCCCGAAGCATTTGTCCAGAATAACAGAGTTAGTCTATCGCGCATTGCCTTCAATCCTGGCGCTCGTTTTGCTTCTTTACTGGTAAATGTTCGTTGGGGCATTTTTTTCCTAAATAGCGTAATTTTATTTGCGTTGAATATTCGTTTAGGCATGTAGGCCCATTTTGAATGAATTTACTGAGAAACTCAGGGAATTCACTCCTCCTTGTCAGAAGAAGCTTGTTCTTTGATAATTTATATAATACGTAAACCAAATCGCTCATTTCGAAGTGCGTGAAGCCACAGACAGAAGACATCGCTACTTCATTTCAGTTTTATTGGCTGATAATAATTCAATACATTATAATTGCAACTTCCAGAAATCTAACACTAATGTAGGTATATGCTCTACTGAAAAAAAAAACGTAATGTAAGATTATATATAAACAATAATGATTTTGATTTATACAACCCCTTAAATGTTCGTTAACACACTATTGTTTTCTTACACAGTCAAAGTATCTTCAATCAACGTTGTTATAGCTAACATTTTTAGGAAGTTGAATTAACCCAATGTATTGTTCTCTACATGTAACTCAATTTTACGTTAGCTTAGCTCCTTTTTTTTGTCATTGTCAGTGTAGGCACTTGAATGCTTATTAAGTTCGATTAGACGTGGATAAATCAATATTTTTTTTTGTATTCTATGAGAAAAATAATGCATAGTTTTATTTGTTTTTAAAAGACTTTTAATTTTTGATATTGCGTAATCAATGCCAAGATGCCATCGATAGAAAAATGCCTTTCTTACATTTTGCCCAAATTCTTAATCAATTATTATTATATTCTAATATTCCCTATGTGAAAACCTCAACATGGTTTAAATGTGCATCACACCAACGATATTTAAGTTTCAACATCGTTTGATATATTTTGATACTATATGTATCTTTTAAATATTATTAAAAGTTTCTAAGGATTCTCTTTGCACATGCATTGCTTTATTGGTATCAACTCTGCAGAATATGTTTTATTATCAAAGACGAGCACTGATATGGTTAATTCAGAAGCCACTCGTGTGACTGTTAAGTCAAGTAGTAAAAGTTCAAATTTAGAATAGTCATTTTATTATTTTGCAACTTTTCGTGTACTTTATGGTGTAGTATATTACTATTATTTGATTATTTATCAAATAATAGTAATATACGGCAACCAATGTAATTTTTTTTTTCTTAATCATACTAATGTGATATTAATAATTTAAGAATTGCAGATTATTCTTCAAATAGGAATTTAGATAACACCTGAAGAACAATTCTGATAGTACGTGTTAATAATACATTATCCGGAATTGTGAAGAAAATTGTGAGAATTGTGAGAAACTCAGGGAATTCACTCCTCCTTATCAGAAGAAGCTTGTTCTGTGATAATTTTTATAATACGGAAACCAAATCGCTCTTTAAATTAAAAAAAAAAAATCTATTCATTTCGAGGTGCGTGAAGCCACAAGCAGAAGACATCGCTACTTCATTTCAGTTTTATTGGCTGATAATAATGGAATACATTATAATTACAACTTCCAGAAATCTAACACTAATGTAGGTATATGCTCTACTGAGAAAAAAAAATGTTTTAAGTCAACGTAATGTAGGATTCTATATAAACAATAATGATTTTGATTTATACAACCCGTTAAAATGTTCGTTAAACACTATATGTTTATTCGTACACAGTCAAAGTATCTTCAACACACGTTGTATCAGCTAACATTTTAGAAGTTGAATTAATCCAATGTATTGTTGTCTATATGTAACTCAATTTTACGTTAGCTAAGCTCCTTTTCTTCTCATTGTCAGTGTAGGCACTTGAATGCTTATTAAGTTCGATTAAACTGGATAAATTAATATTTTTTTTTTGTATTCTATGACAAAAATAATGCACAGTTTCATTTGTTTTTAAAAGACTTTTAATTTTAATATTGCGTAATCAATGCCAAGATGCCATCGATAGAAAAATGCCTTTCTTACATTTTGCCCAAATTCTTAATCAATTATTATTATATTCTAATATGCCCTATGTGAAAACCTAAACATGGTTTAAATGTGCATCACACCAACGATATTTAAGTTTCAACATCGTTTGATATATTTTGATACTATATGTATCTTTTAAATATTATTAAAAGTTTCTAAGGATCTATTTTGCACATGCATTGCTTTATTGGTATCAACTCTACAGAATATGTTTTATTATCAAAGACGAGCACTGATATGGTTAAATCAGAAGCCACTCGTGTGACTGTTAAGACAAGTACTTAAAGTTCAAATTTAGAATAGTCATTTTATTATTTTGCAACTTTTAGTGTACTTAATTGTGTAGTATATTACTATTATTTGATTATTTATCAACACTAACGGCAACCAATGTAATTTTTTTTATCTTAATCATACTAATGTGATATTAATAAATAACACCTGAAGAACAATTCTGATAGTACGTGTTAATACATTATCCGGAATTGTGAAGAAAATAAGTAGGTATAGTAGTAAATAAATCCAAAAAATTTCCATTATAAATAGCAAAAAAAAAACATGTGGTTTTTTTTCTAAAATGTTAGCGCCGGGTATATAAATTCAGATAGTCGCACAAATAAGAAAATGAGAAATGTAGTGTTGACAGAATGCTCCGTATAATTAAAAATAGTAAATATTTCTGTAGAATTGCCAAGAAAAAAATCGAATAAAACGATATAGGAAAATTATAATTGGTAAAAAATTTTCGATTTGAAAGGTGCTGTAACACATCATTTATAATTTTCCCCCATTCAATCTACTGATCAGTTTATTGGGGTCTTTCTTAAGCACGGAAGATCTTTGTTTCTAGAAGAATATCTCATAAATTATTTTCCATATGTTCCTACTTAAATAAATATTCTAAATACAGTATCTTCATTAAAAGGTACTGGACATAATAAGAAATAGTACTTTTGATTTATTATTTCTTCTTAATTATTTTGCGGGTTTTTGAACAAGCAGCTCGCGCTACACTGATCCAAAAACTGGGTCCTGAAACAATGAAAGAAAGCATTGTTTACACGAAACGATGCATTAAAACTGGTCCGAAGAATGAGATCATCAAATTAATGAAAAGGATTTTATTAAATGACGATGGAATTTACTGATTAATAAATCATTCATTGTATTAATGAAATCAAAATTATTGAAAATGAAATTGATTCAATAAAATACGTTATTGTTGTAACGAACACCAGTTTTGTTTTAATAAATTTATTTGGTTTACTGAATAACAGTGAGTTATACAATTTTATGTATGAATTTTCCAGTAGAAGAACGTAGAAAGGCATCAATACAATGAATATTACTTGTTCATATGCTAACCGAAAGTGGTTGACTTAATATATGTTATTCATAACCCCAATAAATTTCAGTTATTGTATGGCAGAACGAAATGTCATTGTTATGATAAATATTATCTTATATCTATTATAACTTCTAATTGATATAATGAACTTAAGTCATTGATGCAGTAATTGCATTTCATTTACTGTTGAGTAAGTGTTGCAGTTTTATTTAATTGGATTGCAGTAAAAATAATATTAAAAGATAGATATGCTGACTACCAAAGAGCATCAAAGGAAAATAATTAACCGTAACAATGCCACGATGGCAGGGGCTCATGGTTCATTGTGGAGGCATCACCATACAAGCAGAAATGAAATAGAAATGTGAATTTCTGTATATCAAGCATTTTTAACATACATCCAAGAGCAAATTTAGTTTCATCAGTATTGTGTCTCAAGTATTATTCTCGATTTCTCCCTAAAAGATCACAAGTTGAGATGCACGCCCTCTCGGGGCTACCCGCCAAACTCTCACTCAGTTAGTAACCGCGGCCTAAATCAGTAATTCAATCACAGCTGTACACCTTCCTTGAAGGTATGCTTTAAGGTTTAAGGTATTCGTTCTTGCAATAAATTGCAAACCACTAAACTGACGAAGAAGGTATCATTTAATACTTTATTGCGTTCATATAGCGCATTTTATGAAAATTGTACATAAAAATAGCAATATGTATTTGTTCGTATTCATATTATTAATAAAATTATTTATTGAACGTATGACAATATAATAGTTACCATAACAAATATTATCCACGGACTGTACAATGATTTGTTATAATAGTGAAAACTAATTTATTTCACTAGTCTTGTTATTATTTAATCAAAGATTGTAAATAATATTTTATCATAACAATGACATTTCGTTCTGCCAATGAAAATTGTAGCCAATTGTAGAATTGTATGAATGTAGATTATTGATATCACGTCCAGGATTTTTCTCAGTGTAGTGTTATTTTGCGCACGACTGTATAAAATAGTTATTTCGGGAGGGAATGTTACGTTTTGTGAACATCATCCTTCATCACGTCGCAATAAAAATATTTTATTATGGATTAATATATCACCCACGCTTAAGATACACAGATAAATTGTACCTCTGGGATGCTAAAATAACTATAAAAGATGGTCTAATACATGCAGTCATAACACGACCTAGAGTATAAAGTTATGTGCTGTTCTAAATGTATATTATGAGTTTGTATTTTTAGATCATTTTTGTTTTATTTCTAAATTGCCGCATATTGGTTCATCTGATTCAATTATCACCCTTTAAATGTCAAGATTTCGTTGCACTATCTAAATACCTAGGGCTCGTATTTTCTGTATTAGATAAATTTAAGGAATTACTTACGTAGAAGACAAACAAAAATGCTTCCCGCGAAGTTTTATTTACATCAACATTATC
This sequence comes from Protaetia brevitarsis, assembly GCA_004143645.1. Classification (NCBI taxonomy): domain Eukaryota; kingdom Metazoa; phylum Arthropoda; class Insecta; order Coleoptera; family Scarabaeidae; genus Protaetia; species Protaetia brevitarsis. The sequence goes on from RXPK01000296.1 coordinate 128,693, forward strand.
TAGCTTCGAGATCGTGTGTCACAAAAACACAACATATTATGGAGTAGGTACTAAATAAAGCTGAATGTGTTTTAATGCCATTAAAGTACTTCCATTACATTTACTAATATGGATGTTAGATCGAAAAGAGAATTCTTAACTGTTTGTAATGTCACGTAATGCTGATATAAGTTATCGTAAAAAAAATGCTTTTACTAATTGACGTTTTGCTTTAATAATGCCATAGTTTTGTGCCACAGATATCCTTTTGCAGGGAGTAAATCAGGTTTTTTTTCTATACGCCATACTTTTGTCGGTAGTTTTCTAAATATGTCCTTAGAACAAGTTAATGGTGCTAGAAGAACAACCATTAATAAATAGTTTCAACGTTCTTACCACGATATCACATCAGAATGTGTTAACCCTTTTGGAACCGCTTTCTGCTTCAAGTTAGCTAATAATACGATCAAAAACATTTAAATGCTTATGTTCTCTTTTAAAAGATGCTGTGATATAATAGCGGGTAGATGAGGAAAAAGATAATTCAAATCAGCTTTAAAAGATCTATGAAAATAAATTTTGTATCTTTCTGCACACATAACTTAAAATTGTGCAGCTGCTAAATCAGGAATTTTAAATAGAGAAGAATAAAACTGAAAATCAGATATTTACATTTCGTTGCTTATTAGTATATGAACTACTTTTAACATAACTTTCAATCCTTTTTCATATATAATATATTATAAATAAATATTTCAGAAACAATAGCTTTAATTTTTGTGGTTTATATTATTCTTTATTGCGGGATAAGTTGATTGAAACTAATACATTCTGTCGATCATTTTGTAAACACAATTCGTACGCGTTGATCATGCATTAGTTAGCTGTCGTTTCAATTTTAACTGGACCATTATTGATTTTTGCTGGTAGAAAAATAAACGCGACGGTGTCACTTGACAGCATTAGCGGCAATTTAGACTCTAAAAATAATCACGCTATTCTCGAATTGCACCGGATATTTGACGTCCATTCCGATGTATTATTGGACTGCCCTGTCACTCAAATTGTTTTCTTTTGCAGTTTTAGTGCAGGAAATGAAATTAAACATTGTTTTATTTGCTGTAGACGATAGTCATTTACCTTTTTGATGTTCATATACAATCGAAAATATCAAAAACCAACAATCGGGTTTTAGAAATGTATAGAATTTCACATCGAACTAGATGGAAGTTATCATTTTTATTATGTAAAAAACAATATACAATACATACATAATAATGTATGTGTGTATTGTAAATTAATAAATTTAATAATTACATTTATTTTACGTATTTTTTTAATATTGGCTATTTTGCGAACAATAGTAACCTGATTTGTTGATTAGTTTGTTACAAAACATTTCAGAGAGGGTAAAAGAAACATAATGTAAAATATAAATTATAATAATATATAATGTGTTAAATTTATGGAAAAGCGCAAAACCCACGTCACATACAGAATAAAAAATTTCCAGAAAACACCAATACGAACACTTTTTTAGTTCTCAATACGCGTAATTTGTTTGTTATGTTCAGTAAAGATGTAAATAAAAATCTTAAATTGCTGTGGCTAATTCAAAAATAAGTATTGAAGTCATGTATGCTTCACAGTTAATTCACAAATAGCATAAAAAAACAATTATTATGATCATTTCGTATTGTTATTTGAACACACCAATGATATTGAATAACGAAACGCTTAATGTTATTAATTCGATCTTCAAATAACGTTAATTTAATAATTTCTGCAAAAATTGCAAGTTTTAATGCAAATACATTAATTTACTAATAATTTCTGTTTTTTTTTTCTGAATGTATATCTCCAATATGTATTGAACCAAAATTTTCAACTTTTGTGCACACAAGTATAGAAATATATTAATCTGTTTTTACATTTGTCAATTTCTTGACCAATAACGGCTTGACATCAATAAGCGTTTTCCACTTATCAATTTTTAGTTTGAATTTAACTTTCAACTTCCGGTTGAAGAGTCGTCTTCAAGTTTAAAATGGCCGGCATCCATTTTATATCCGTCCAGAATTGAAAAATTTCAAGAACTTTAAAGATTTTAGAAGTTGATATATAAGGTTTGTTCGAACATGCAGTTCGCGAACGGTTCACGATCATGTGAACCAATCAGACAACGCATTCCGATTCCCGAGAACTCCAATCTGTTCTTCTGATTGGTTCAACATGATCACGAACCGTTCCGCCAACTGCATGTTCGAATAGCCCTATAGTATTAAACATTTTTGTTTCAAAGTAGAAATTTTTATAATTTCTACAGAACGATTTGGTATTCCTGACGTAATTAACCAGAACACAATACTGTTGTTGTTACGTTGTTTGATTATATTTACATGAATGATCATTGCATATATCATTTTTATATGTGACGTTCGCTAAAATAAAATATTTACGTCAAGTGTCAAGAAAACCGGTTTTGACTTACGATGAGTTTGAAATATCTGAAAGTATGTAAAATAACATGTAATATATTAATGTGTTGAAAAAATATTTTAGTTCATTTATTTAAGTTATAAAGCGTACAAAATCAATTCAAAACAAACACAAAAAAAAGTTAGAGCAATCGAAGATTCCAAAAAACGGAATTATTTACTTTTTGTTTTTGCTTGAGTCTCCATATTGTACTTTATCTAACCACGATGTATTTTTGGTGGTGAAGTCTTTGAAGAACAAGATGATATCTGGGCAGGATCAGGTTCTAAGTGTTCTTCTGAAGAACTGTGCCAGTATTTTATCTCATTTTGAACCTGATTTTAGTTCTGCCTTGCCGTCTGTTTGAAAATTCGCCCAAATTTGTCGAGTATTTGAAAATGGTGATTAATTTGACACATGTAACTATCGATCGATAGCAATATTATCAAGCATATCAAAAGTCTTCGAATTAGCAATGTACAAACACCTGCCGTAGCATAGATTTGTTGGTAAAAGATCGGCCACCACTAATTTGCGCGATACACGGTGAAAGCCTTAGATGTTCAGGATTAGATCAATGTTGTCTATACACACGTCCAAAACATTTGACCAAAATGGATTCAGCACCCCCTTTATTCAACTAATAAATTCATATTTAATTGACCGCTGTTTTTATGTATCTTACAACGAATATTGTTCGACACATGACAATTACATTGAGAGTGCCACAAGGATCAAATTTTGGACCTATGCTTTTCTTCTGTTTTTCAACGATATGTCTGATATTGTGAATTGCGAAATTCTGAGGTTACAAACTAATCTAGAATCGATATACAAGTGCGTGCATTGCCAGAAAATGTATTGTACTTTAGATTTATTATCTACTTCGTGTTAGTTGTTCAGTTTTGTTGAATTTTAATGTTATATGTGCCTTTTCTATACATACAATTATTGTTTATTTCACATTGTCTTTAATTTGGTACCTGTACTGTTGGGAAACAAACTGTTATTATTATTATTTAATCATTTAATAGTTAGATCAATGCCTAAGATTAACACTAGAAAAAGTGTTAACATAACCTTTTCAGTTTTCTGAGTGTATCTCATAGCAGGTACGCTTCTGCTAAGAAGCAGTAAAGGAAAATGAATGAATGAAACATCTTAATCGGAGGTAAAGTCTTAAAATATTGAGTATAATGGAAATATAAGTAGCATGCAGGTATTTTGATAGTTACAAAAAATAAAGGATTGCTCCAAGAACCAACAATTACATATCCTAAACATCGCGCAAACATAGTCGGTTTACATACCGAAATGTGCAGGTTTTAGTTCGCATCGAAGAAATATTTGTTCTAATGCGGTATATGGAAAACGAGCTCCAGGCTACTCTAATATTCCTTAGCAGTTATTCCAAGAAAGTTATTAAACCTGCTTTTCGATTTACCTATTTATGTTTTTGCAGTCAAACTTACCCGGCACTGCTTGATTCCAAACTTCACCTTTAAATCATTAATCATCTGCAGGCACCTATTTGCAAAGTTCCCATCAGCAATTGCAGGAAATTATTTAGTTTATTTATCCTAAGTATAGATGAGAATCCCTAGAAAATAACTGTAAATTCAATTGAGAATAGGAGTGATTAATGTAGACTAATTTTCTGGGAAAATAATTCTATGGAAACTGTACTTATGTGAAATAATTTTTAAAATTGAGCAACTTACAGAATGAACGCAGATACTGTAACCGTAACTGTTCGGATATGCTTGCCGGCGCAGAAAAAAGTAAATAAAAAGAATTATTCTATTTTATGGTTATTATTGCCTTCGTAATTTTTAAATTCATGCTTTGTTGATGTCAATATCTGTAAAAATGTATTTTTACTTGACAGCAGTAAGTACGTTATACTCGTAACTTTGCATATTCCATGATCGAAATTAAATCTTGGAGGCATTAATTTAATCAATTACTCTCCAGACTATAATTACGAGATTCAGACTTGATAATCATCTATAAAATTTAAACTGACATCCCATTAGTAAATGCTCAACACCAAGACGCCACGTGAAATTTATATATATGTACTCCGTTTGTCTGGACGCAAAGCGTAAAAAAACTAATTGGCTTGTCTGTATATATGTTGCTTGACGTGCACATACTTTTGTTGAAACGCACAGAGCTTTAGTTCATAAAAATACGCGTGCGATGTATGTATGTACGTACGTATTCTCCGACCACAAATCAAAAGAGAAACACCGAGTCACACACTGGTCATAATAATACCAACATTGTGTGTGATGATGATGCTGTTGATAATAATAACAAAGAGATGAGAGGATGATATTAATAAGAATTTCAGGGTTTTATGCGCCTAGGGAAGAAAAGGCAACGAAAGCCAGCGATAACAAAGAAATAAGACCGTCATTTTTTAAATTACTTGACTAGCGGGCGTCAGAAATTAAAATGATGACCGGCGTTTTGCTCTTAATGACCATTAGAATCACCTAATTATTGGCTTCCCGTTGTTTCTTACGTGGCAGTGTGTCGAATTAATGTGACGCTCATTTTGAGGACCAACTTCAAAGGACGCTCTATGTGCATGCATTTAAGCGTCAATGGTGGTTAACGAGTACGTGACTAGCTCCAAGATCCCCTTTAATGTTTTGAAATCTCGGATAATTTATCTCCAGCTTAGGAAAGAATGTTTATGGTAAACGTCTGAAAACTTTTAAAAAGTTGAATAAATTCTCTTTACGTGTATTCTTCACAGTATCTTAAATTGCCATACGCCTACTGCATAATAAAAAGGAATTACTGGCATTTGTGTAAGTGGAAATAGCATGTAATTAAACAAATAGCCTCCTATAGAAGGTAGGTATTCAAAGATGTGTTCCTTTTGATTGTGTTCACTGCATTTTCAATCTATTTTTATAGCTACAGTGTATTTGCCGAACAGATGAGTAAAAAATGCTTTATAAGAAAACTGTTGTTATTCTGTTGATTCCTAAGAACTAGTCAGAAGTCCGTAGTATACGATGCAAATACAAACATAGTGTTAAATGACATTATTGAAAATGAAAGAAAGAGACTCCTATATATGGTCGTTTCACGTGAAAATTCCATCTGCTTCAGTGAATAGAATATAGATTTCTCGAATAATATAATACATAATTTAACTAACAGCTCTATCAAGCTACCTAAAACAAAATTTTTTAAGTAAGTAATTTATTTAATGAATTGAGTTTTAAAAGTATATCAAATTCAAATTTTAATAGAACTTGGCAGGGATGCAAGGTATATATATCTTCAGGTAGGCATATTTTTAAGTTGTTCAGGTGATAAGAGATAGATGTAAAGGTTAAACGTAAAACTTACTTTATATCTTATTTTTTTTTTATAATGGAGTAGTGCGGAATATAACGTGTGTTATACTAAAACGAAAATCTTATGAAACAGACGCAGGCATTTCTTGTTCGAGAATTGAATAGCCTGACAGACCACAATAAAATCACTTTGCTGTGGGTGCTCGGACATTCGGCAATCGAAGGAAGCGAAAAAGCCGATGAGTTAGTAAGGACGGGATCATCTAGAACTTGTTCTAGGCAATGTTCAAAAACAAAGCACAAGAGCAGGTAAGAAGTTGAGTAAAAGAAAAACACAAAGAACACTGGAATAAAATAACCAGGCAAATCCATGGAAATACCTTTATTAAAGGACAATCAAAGAAGAAGACTGAAGAGCCACTGTAGCGTAGTAGGAATCATCTTCGCACCGGTGACAAGTCTCCGTACAGGACACTGCGCACTGAAAGAACACCTATAGAAAATTGGGATCAACATTGGACATACCAACTGCAGACTGTGCAATGGGATGAGAGAACGTTTACCATATTCTGGGCAATTTTTAGCAAGTCAAAAATGAACATAGATTATTACTTCGATCAATCAGCCGGAGACCTGTACAGATTAGTAGAGAGTACTAGGATACTGGTCTGGCTGATATAATTTAATGGGTAAAAGAAATGGGAGACCAAATATGAAGCCCAAGAGACTGCATTGTGCCGGAGACTTCAAATCAGATGGCTCTTATAACAAGAATAAGCGTACTTCTAGTCTAACTGCACTTATAAATCAAATAATAAAGATAATTATAGAGGATTACAAAATTAAAGGTAATTTCATGCTTGAACGTTGACGTTAGTAAATGTGATTGGGGAAATTTTTTTATTTAGGAGACACTTGTTAGGACATTTAATAGGCTATGGAATACTTTCTTTAAGCAAGTCTATCGCTTGAATATGAAACCACTTTGTAGCAAAGCTTTGCTGAAAAGTATATTCGTTACTAATGTCAGGTTATGTCATTATATTATCTTATGGTGTTGGGATTTTGTTACTAAAATCTTACTGAAGATAACTGGAGACAACCATCTGGAATCAAAGTAGCAGGTACTCTCCTTCCATTGGTAAGCGGTCTTTACAATTATTACCATTTGGTAGGGGCTTCGAACTTGTAAAATAACCATCATTAGCTATTATAAACAATGGAAATGTATTATTTACGTATTATGTTATTCAAATTCTTGATTTTGTATAATAGTTACTATTATTTTCAGGGATCAATGTCTTATTTGGTACTTCGTTTGGGGTTCATTAACAAAGTACATATTTATACTTTATATGTGTAGGTATATTTTCACAAAAAAATTAATGTATGTATTGAAACCGTTCCAGCATAACTTTTCAGTAATTTTCATTGTAAAAAATATTTGCGCTCTCCTAAATAAAAAAAAAGCAAATTATGACTAAATGGAATATTCCCCGAACAAGAAAGGTATAACCAAACGATAAAAATGAAAAACGGATAAATGTGTGCAAAGTGTTTTTGATATGTATTTCTTCATAAGAAGACGTTTAGTTCATGTTTTGAAATTTGTTGGCCGTGAACATATTCTTAAACTCCGAATTTTAACACCGGAACAATCAAAACTGTTCGTGTGTGAGGTTTCAGGTTTATAATGGTAAAGAACTCCGACATGATTCTACAGAGTTATTTCCCAAAACATTTGTATAAAATTATTCACTTTTGTATAACTTGTATTTATTTTGTTATCAATATCTTAGAAGTATTGTTTATTATTGTGTTTATTATGTCTTGTAATGGTGTTTAAAGACTATTATTAATAAAATTATCCAAAAAATTGTGAATATCTACATAATGGCGACTTCCGAATTCTAATATTAGACTATCATAAATAATTCCTTGTCGTGTGAGGAAAGCAAAACAGATCTGTTCATTGAATTTGTATATTATTAAACGAAAAGTTTGTGTCCCGACGTCAACCTATTCATAATTCCAGACGGTCTTTTATAGGATATGTCCAAATAAAATCACCCATATTTTATTTTTTTTTGGCATAAAGGCCTTATTTATTACTATTTTCAGCTGAAAGTGTGGATGTTTTTCATTACAAAAACAAAATTTCAATCTTTGCAACGTACGTGTATCTCCTAGCGTTCCGTGCACGTTCATAGAATCAGGTCATGCATGATTGAAACATATGCATGACGATATTTCGATTCAATTAATTTATAAACCACACCCGCCCGTGTTTTAAATTAAACATTGCGGAAAGTTATTAATTACGCGGTGTAGTATAAAGTAGGATAACGTTCAAAATATGGTATTGAGCGTATTGGAATGTGCTGTTTCGTGAGCTGGGAGACTTTCACTTCTTTAAGTACAGGAGTTTCTAGGGACGTGATTGAGAAATTTGTACTTGTGCATATGTTAGTATTAAGACGGTTAAATATTTGATATTTGATGATTCATACAGGATTTCCACAACGTATTTAGAAAAATCAACCGTTAAAAGGCGCATTATCTTACAGGAAGCCGCTAATAGTGTCCTTTCCTTAATATGAAGAATTTAGAAAAATTATTTCTCTAATCGCAAGATAATTATATTTAACTATGTTTTTCCTAAAAGTAATCGTTCTTGATAATCATTAAATTTGATTGTAGTAATTGAATGCTTCTAAGAAATTGATTAAAATTTTGATGTTAATAATTAAGTAACTGAGAATAGACATAATCATGCCGAACCGGCCTTTATTTGATATATTTTGGTAATTTTTTTTTTGTATAAATAATTTGGTTTAATTTTTACCTAGTACGGAAAAATGATTCCTCTCTTAGGTGAAAAATTGCCCTAACGTTTATAACATATGATTAAACGGTGTAGCTATTAACGACCAGATGGTCCGAATTGCGTTCGGCTATCCAGGCTAATGTATAAATCTGTCCTGAATAAGATCAAAAAAAGATTTAATTGGTGCCCATCGAACGGTATGAATGTAGGTCAGGGTTCACCGCAGTCGATGCACATACAATCTTTTCTTTCTACTTTGTAGGAATACGCTATGCTTTATACTTCTTAATTGACAAATAGAAATTAATTTGAAAAAAAATAGGAAATAACATTTGTTAGAAACTGTTAGGTGTAATGTTTTTTTTTTTTTGGGAATATGGCTTAAAGGTTTATTATTATACATGATTAAGTTTATTTTATTTTCTCCTAACCAGACAGCTTAAATCAGAATCCAATCGTGTTCGAATATTAAGCTGTGTACCGTTTTGTTTGTTTTTTCTTGAAGCTCCCATATGTATACATTTAAACTGTTGAAATCTGACATATTCCGTCAACTAACACGACTTTTATTGCATCATTACCTACGTAAATGTATTTTACAAAAGTCGTTAGAACCGATGTTGAAAAATTATATTATTGTAAACGTCTATTTTAACAGCATCACACACCTATCCTAAATAACTAATTTACTCACTCCAAAGCAGCTGTCTGCATTGTTAACAAGTTGTTGTTGCCTGCACCAGAGATGGAGTTTCACTTTTTTTACGTAAATGGTCGTGCTATTTTTAGTTGGGCGTACGATGCACAAATAAATTTTCAGTGCTTCGTTTAGTTAATTCTAATTTAGGATCTATTTTAGGGTCTATGCGTACGCTACAATACATACATATGTCGAGAGATATATAATTAGGCAATTAATCACTGTCTATGCTATTAACATATAATGTTTCACTTGGTTAGTGTAACTACAGTAGACAGATGAGCTATTACTATAGTGACATTACAGATGATAGGTATTTTATTTGTGTTTTGATAATACCTACATTGTTAAAGAGAGATATATGAAGCTCGCTGCATACGCAAAGGCATTTGCTTTTTAAAAACGTGTATGAACATACGGTGCGTACGAGCATTGTAAAAAATATCCTTAATAAAAGTTATAGTTAGTCCCCTTAGAAATATTTAAATGCTCGTGTTTTTTTCAATAAAAGATCAATCAACGATGTTCAAAGAATTTTGAAACACAATCTCTATTTTACAAGTCAAAAAACCCTTGTGTTGTGTGAACTATTCCATCAAAGGTTCCACCAAAAAAAAAAACACAGAATCATTACATTTTCTTTATCTTTTTCAAGAAAGCATATTAGACATGTAAAATGCTTATCAATTAGTTCTATAGATACCATTTCGCCTGCTAACATAACTTCAATTTACAACTACAATAAAATGTAATAATCATGTTATTTTGTATTTCCGTTGAGTCAAAATTAATATATATTCAAATACAGTTTATACTGAGATAAGCACAAATTGGAAATTAACCAATTGTAAAGTTGTTAGTGCAAAGCAACAGAGTGTTTATAAACTTATTTTTTCGACAAAGCTAACTATTTTAAGGCATAATATTCCTTAAAGTAATTACAAAACTACTTTCGTAATTATGACAACGGCATTTTTCTCTGTGTGGTGTTTAATTCTTTGAAAGAATTTTTTGGCGTTGACGGTTGTTACTTTGATGAAGAGGAAACTGTATTTATAACGAAAAGAAACGATGATTTCTACATTCTATCATTCTACATAGCAAAAATGATAACTTGAAAAAAACAGCTACAATTTTAACAGTGGATAATATAATGAATTCAAAAATAGATCTGAAACTTTAACATAACTAATTTGAAAGTTTTTTTGTAGTGCCTAAATATTGATCTATAAATGAGCGCAAATAAAGGTTAAATTAGAATAGATAATGTTTTAAATATAAATTAATAAGGCCTATTGTTTGTATTTAAAAATTAAATGAACGCATATTTTTTCTCTCATTTATTGTTGATGCAATTCGGAATCAATACCCAATAATTTCTTCGTCTCACAATTTTATATACGCGTATATAATTGTGTATTTCTGAGGGAAGATGGAACGATGTTTGCAAACTGCGTCGTCATCATATCCACACCTCGTCTGTGGCAATTCCTTTCGTATGCAGCGACCTTAAGATGTATTCTTTCAAAGATTTTAAAGAACAGTTGTGACAATTACAAATTTGCTTAGGTATGGAACGAAGTAATAATTAATAAGTAATCATTTTAATCAATTTTTCTTTGTTGAATATAATAAGATTTTATTAATTTTTTCTTATTAATAGAGTACAAAATCATCGTTTTAATAGTATATTTTTCGCTAAGAGCATTCATTCCCATCTAGAAGTATAACGAAAAAAAAAACTACTAAAACTACGCTTTATGAGTAAATGCTGTTTCCAAACCAATTACTGTTATAGATTCTGCAATAAAAAAAATCATTAGCGAGAATTTCAAGCATGACAAGTTTGTGACTCTTTATAAATGTACTGTAAATGGAGAAATACGGACTTTACAAATTCGTAACGCAAATGAAACGGAAAATATTTCTGAACATAAAAGAACGTTTTATAAATATGAATTTGATTAATTGCTTTACATTTTTATAAAGTGATTAATCAATTATTATTTATAAAAATTTTTCTTGATTAGTTGGGCTTGGCGGTTTTCAAGATTTTAACACTAAAAATATATACTTACGTTTCGGAATTTATTTTTATTCAATTTTCAAAACAATTTTTATTCCTGTTCACAGTATAACAGGTATAAAGATTATTTTTTGCTATTTTTCGGTAGATGATTAAATGGAGCACATACTTGACCCTTGTGGTAGGTGTCAACTTAATTAACTTTTCCTTTAATCCTGTTTCCCTGACCCTATTTTCTTTTTCTTTTTTAAATTATTATTTTTATGCTATATTTTATACACTTTTTTGGAAAATATCTATCATTACAAATGGCATTTAACCTAATATTAGAACATTAATTTTTTTGTGCAATTCGGTTTTCTATTTAAACCTTTTTCAACAAAAGATATTTTACAAAAAAAAAGTTTATTAATAGATTTCATCTTCAATATACAACTATCTTTTAAATTTGCCTTATTACCTTGTGCAAACCTGTACACATTACTTTAATTACAACAATTAATTTAAAAGAATGTATTTTCCGCTAAAGACTGACTTAAAATATAAATAGAAGCTATAATACAAGTATATATAATATAGACTCTATTTTGTTTTTATATTTTTATGATTTTATTTTATGATTTTATTTCCTAGTACATAAACACCTAACTCACTTTTTACTATAAGAAACAAGATGCAATACATGAGATATCGAAATATTGAGAGTCTACACTTTATTTATTAAGGCCTTGTTACTGATAGCCAGGAAATTAGTGTTATTCATTTTGGTTTTGGTAGAGGCAGCCTCCGTATTCTATCAGTTCTGACAGCTGTGCTGTGTCCAGGTTATAGTTCCTTGGTTCTTCGCACATCGTGGAGTTGTCTCTTCTCTGCTAATAATTTAAAACCAATTCAAACAACTAAAGAGTATGAAATATTCATTTATAATACGTACTACTCTGCTAACTAAAATACTCCTACCATTCGACCCATTCGTTATCCCTAATATCTGTTGCGCGTCTTTTCGCGGCCAATTTAACTCCTTAGCGAGTACGCGACCGGCACTTATTAGCGAATGGACGTTTAAATAAAACATGCCCGGCTGGATTTGCCCGACCACATTCAAAATACGAATCATTAACCCTCCCAATTCTACATAAACATAATTTAAGATGCTATGACTCACTGTTAACTCTACCTCCTGGTACGACAAACTAACTCTCATTTCCCTAAACGTGTAATGTTACCGATAAATTTCATAGTCCACCTCCCATTTAAAGTAGTATCGCACCTACCCCGCCAATCATTATCAAGTTTATCCCTAAACGCCTGTTTAACCATGCCAGCCGAAATTAACCCATACCTAATTATCGCGCTATTCCCGCTAGGCACCACCTCTTTTGTTAATTGAACCGTCCTCTGTTTATCGATTGTATCTACGTGAACCCTAGTCCAAAAAGTCTCCAAATTTCGAGGTAAATTTCATCCATCTACTCTAAGATTGATTGAATTTGTGACTGTGTGATACAAACCTTTTTAATGTTAGTTTTGTGTTCATTAATGGTAAATGGTGTTAAGATATTATTGGCCCTATCATTACTGTTTTTGTTATTCTTAATGTCGATCATTTCTTTAAAAATTCGTTTAGAATATTTTTTATCCATTATTTCTGTGTGTTCAACATTAAAATTATGTTTGTATTCAATTGCACCTTTACTTAATCCTGTGGTGTTTAAATTTTGATTTCTAATACTATATTCATGGCCCTTTTTTCTAAAGTATTGTTGTATTTGTTATTGCTGTTACTGGGTTTATGCGCTAAATTAATGTACTATTTTTTAAGACAATTATTAGCTTTTAGACAGAATTGGTGTACAGGTTAGTGAATTTTTTTTTTTCACTGTCTTTACTTAAGGTACTCTAACTTTAGTAAGATAACCTAAGGTAACATAAACTGCAAGAGTTAAGTATTTGCATTTAAAAGTAGAAGAAAATGTTCCACAAATGTTTTTAAACATTTTTAGAGCATAGATATGTAACGTTAGAACCGTTTTTCAATCTTAATGTGGATCAGTAGTTTTTCGAAGTATACATATTGCTGTGAACTGATGGTCCAAGCATATAAGTAAAGGGAAATTAAAAATGACAAAATTAATTTAGCTAGCTCAGCAAAAATGAATTCAAATTCTTTTAGAGATTCTAAAAACTCAGGGAAATTTCTTTAAAAATTAAAAGTGGGCTTTTGATAATTTTACTTTCTTTAAAATCCCCAAAAATTGAAATAGCAGATTTAGAAATAAAAGAACTAATTAAGGTGATATTAATATTCATTAAGTTTATTGAAAAAAAAAAAAAAACAACACATCGATTACAACAATAGGGGAAAAAACCGTGACACAGAAGGTGTCGGATTAAAATAACCCCTTCGTGAAACTAAAATTTAAGAAGGACAATTCAAATCCTTCAGCAAACAAAATGGTGAATTCGTTCTAGAAGGAATTTCAATAAAAAAAAAATAAATCCACGTGGTTTCAAAAATTCAAAGCAAACTAAAAATTTAATTCAAATAACGTGGAGTAACAAGCAAAATTAACAATGAAATAAAAAACAAGCTCTCAGCTTCACTTCACCTTCCCCGAGGTGATAAAATTAAAATTAAATTGATAACAAAAAAAAAACAGAAAAATTTAAACTCTACACGCGCTTTCTTCTAAAACGAATATAAATAAACAAAAACTTACTTAAATTGTGCACAAAATAAGAAGAGAAATCTGAATACTGATTAAAAATAAAATTAAAACGAAACAAATGACAAATCGTAAAAAGGGCCAAAATGAAAGATCTCAAAATTTTACATCTACAACCTCCCGTCACTATTCAGACTCTGCCCTAACGTGGCCTCACGCAACGCGTATATACAAAACAGCTGACTGCGCGCGCTCTGCAACGGCCGCAAACAAACATAAAAATCACCTTATAAGAAGAACATAAGCAAGATAAACTAATGCTAAACTTATAATCAAAGAATAATGCACTAACTAACTGAACAATAAATTATCCAACAAAACTACTAAATTCAAAGTAAAGGTAAAATTAGTGAGAATTTGCGCGCGTCAAAGCCAAAACATGAACTTAGAAAATACACAGCATAGAGTTTACACAACCGGGGAGACATTTCACAGCAATATGTATGTACCATCTTTAGCAAGTTAAATGCGAATCTAAGCGCCACAAATCTTCGATTATTAATGCAATCAAAGCTACAGCACACTGAAATAGTAATTAAAATATATTTTCAAAAAAATTTTAAATTAAGCATTACCCCGTACGCAGTACTTGTAGTTTTGGTTGCATAAATAATCGAAGCTTTGTGAAGCTGCAATTCGCATTTAATTTGTTAAAGATGGTACATGTGAAATTTACCAGATTTATCGAGATACCGTTACCTTCCCAACTAGCAGTGTACAATAGCCTGCATTTGTAATTTCCTTATTGACATCAGATATCCCTACTGAAGTAAATTTCCAAACAAAAACCTGTAATTAGTTATTCCATACGAGAAGAAAAAAGATTACTGCTAACAAAAACGCACACCGACAGCTGTATAATATCCATACAGTTAGGACTTTACCTGAAATTATCTCTTGACGATACAAAGAATGAAATTACCTGGCGCGTAACCACAGTATTTTCTTCATTAAATCTCTGGCTCACAACCGTTACTGCAGCTTTTATGGCGACCTTACGATGGTAATTTGCGTGTTTTAAATATTTTATATGAATGCAAATCAAGCGATGAAAGTCTGATACGCATGTTGGTGGTCGAAAAAGTCCATAATCATTAAGCAGATTAAACGAAATTTGTGAAGATTTCATAAAGAATCCGTTCGTACCAATTGGTCGTGCAGCAAATTGGTCGCTAAATAGGTATCCAGAATTTGCAATTTATGGCACCATCTGCCAAGTTATTTCGAAAGTTAGTTTCATGCATGTTTTTCATAGGGTCGTAAATTTGAATAGCTATTAAGCGAGTTGTTCATTATATAGTTTTTTGCCTGACTATTGAAACCAATAGATGAATATAGCATTCATTATTTTTCTGGGGAATTTATTCTAATAATCGTTTCTGGAAATATATGTTTAAGCTGTGATTGCTAGCGGAAACTTCATTTTAGATAAATGAATTTATACAGAGAAAAGTAGTTAATAGCAATAACAAATTTGATAATAATAAACATTATAATTATATAATGTATATCTCTTGGTTTTTTTCCTTGTTTCCACCTACATTCTGAGTGCTAATCAAGACAAATATAATATCGTTAACAGAAATTGATTTCACGATTTTACCAGATAAACGCAAATTTCATTGATAAATCGATCACCCTGTATACTGCAAAATGCCACATACACGTTTCTCTTTAATAACAATAAAATATCTTTAGATTAGATAGTGTTATGCATTGAATATTTTGTTAAATGTAAATTAAAATACAATGGATAAAACATAACAAAATTTATTTGCAGTTAGTAGCTTCACCAATTATACTACGAAGTTAAAAGTTGAGAACACACCAAAGCGATCAGAATTACAAACGCAATCAATTTTAGGGCAATCATTGTCATGGGGGAAAAGGAACTAGCCCTCACATACAGCTGCAGGCCCCAAATTCCAGGGACCCTCAAGAGCAAAAGGAAAAAATGGTGGTAGCCGTGGAGGCCTTATTAAAATTAATACCTTAATCGACCATATAAGCTGATATTGATTCTTCTAACTCATTAGTTTAAAATCTTCGAATTTATTTTGCTTACCATTGTATGGTACGTAATATTGCAGACTATTGATGAAAAGAATAAAATTCTACATAATCTGAAACTCTCTGTAAAAGATTCAGGAAGCCTATTATAAAGTTTGATAGAAGATATTGAAACTATTACAGGTGGTTGGGTTTTGCTTTTAGAAAAACTTAATACAATAGCTTCAAGCTTAAAATAAAAATTAAAATCAATAAGAGGAAGAAGAATGAAATAATTCAAAAGAAGCTGGTTCCACATATACTTTAAAAGAATCACACTTTCCTCAGAGATCAGAAAGAAAAAGAATTGTAGAATATTTTACCTCAGGCTTGCACTTGCTTAAGATTGCTGGCTGTACTGGCTGGTATCAGTGGCAACAGGAGAATGAGCCTTCAGTAAAATGTCTCTAATAAAGAATAGGCTCAGGTCAACAATGGGGAAGGATAGGCTTAACCGCTTGATGATGTTCGGTATTGACGTATAGCAGTCCAGTAAGTTCTTTGCCCTTCTTAGATTTGCTTTACTCAGAAATCAGAAAAAAGAGAAATGGAGAATATTTTGCCTCAGGTTTGCATGTGCTTAAGATTGCTGGGTGTATTTCCTGTGTCAGTGCTAACAAAAGAACAAGCCTTAAAACCATTACTGGGTTGGTAACTGGATACTGTCCCCTGAAAAAGCATCTGTACAATACAGGTCGAGTACGCGAACAGTGGTGTAGAAGATGCGAACTACTGGAGGAAACGAGTTTACATGTAATCTGCACATGTGAGGAACTGAAGGTACTCAGGCAGAAGTATTTCGGGAGAGATCTATTGGAGCCCTCGAAGGTTCTCAAGTTTCCACTGGGCAAGATACTGGGCTTTATAGAGAACACCAAGCTGCTCGAGTGGAAATAAGAGAATTAATAGGGATGGTACAATGAGCACCTACCTCAAATGCTCGGGCATCAAGTGCCCACCCTAACTTGAAAGAATGAATGAATGAACAAGCCTTTAGCAGAATGTCTCTAATAAAGAATAGACACAGGTCATGAATGGGAAAGGATAAGCTTAACCATTTGATGATGTTGTAGTCTAGTATGAAATTTGAAGTTTTGAAGACATAACAAATAAATTTGCAAAAATTAAAGTTGGAAGGATTAAGATATAAAAACCTTAAATTAATTATTTCCTAAAATGTTTAATTATTGACTATTAAAAAACACGAACTTCTTACAAATAATACGATTCTTGTCTGTATTTATTCTTTCTAATCCTAAAATTAATTGTAAAAATGAGAGAAACAACACAGTTGTAGAGAAGCCGCCTACATAATGGTTGTCCCAGACACCAAAATATATAGAGGCGCTCTTGATCAATTTATTGTATATCTACAGATATGTTATATGGTCGCTATCGTGACTACATTGGTGTGTTTTAAGTAGCCTGTCAATATCAACATCGTCCTCCCAGTCCTCCTCCAAAATTCTCTCTTTGAATCCTTCAAAGCTTTATTGTAATTAGTAAGTGCTTTTTATATTCATCCCAGACCGAAGTTTTCTTAGCTGTATTGCCAGACCGTCCCCCTTTGCATGCCTTTAAGGTTGCTGGAGATACAGCAGGGCATACTCTTGAGATTCCCTTGTTTACCATGAGCCAGTTGTTGGTGAAAGCGGCTTGGATTTGCCCTGATACGCGTTGCAAGTTTATTGTGTTGCTTACCTTTCGTTGGCTTCCTTTCAAACTGCAGTCTAGTTCTACTATTTAAGGTTCCTCCTCCCTTTCCCACCCAGTCAATTCTTTAAATACGATAAGTTTCAATGGTATGTCCATGATCCCTATATTAAGATTGATGTGCCTATGATTGGAAACAACTGCCCACATTAGACACATGCCAGTTATGGACCTGGCTTCCTATATAAGTAGTTGCTAACGTTATATCTATTCCTTTCCTTCTTGAGACCGTATATTTCTAAATATGGAAATTTACTATTGATGATGTCAATAGCTACACTTGGCAATAAAGATATCTAACTCGGAAGGTGGAAACATATTTTTCTACCGCCACCCGAAAAAGGCTACGCGCTCTACGATTAGAAAGATAGCTTTGATATAAATTTCCGGCAAAGAAGGGGAGCCACTAGGCACTGTATATGTATAACAAGCATAGAGAGTAAAATTAGTCTTGAACTGTAAAAATACATTGAATTATTTGAATTTATTTTACCGTCTAGAGTTATTAAATATATTTCAAGTTATAGAAATTATAATTTAATGTCTTAAAGAAATATTGTTTCTGGTTGGTCTTCTATCTATTGTGTAAATTCGTTCTTAATTTAGAAACAGATACTACTTAAACTCTATTTAGAAGAAGACCTATGGATAGTTTTCCCCACAGATGTCCGTTAAATAGTGGTTACACTGTAGCGAGTAATTAAGAATTCATTTAAAAGAAAACTGGCAAAAGCAATATTTTATAAATATTATCACAGCATGTCGTACATTGCACTGCTCCGCTACCAAGTTCGCAGATGCATGTTTATAATTCATATACGAAATAAATTTCGATGGTTCATCACGCAACCCTTCTGATTTATTTTTCTTTTTTATTTGTAGGAAGATAACGCGCAACATTAAACAACTGAAACACACGTCCCCTGTACTCTCAGCACTATGTTCAGCTAATGATTTATTCGTGATCGATCTTTTAGAAAATTTCGACAACTTCCTATCGCACCGGTGCGTATTAAATTTTGTTTGTAAATATATATATTACATTGATACACGTTTTATACAGTCTGTCCCATCATTAGACTTTTTCGAACTTCGAGTAGGGATGTCATTTTGAATTCGCAGATTAATCATGGCCGACAACGATTTATTTAAGCAAAATATTTTCGACTTTATAGCACTTTTGATGTTACAGAGGGTGTTGATATAAACTTTCTGATTTTAAAGGTAATGGTACAATATTTAGTTCGCTAGACTAAGAACTTACCGAATTATTTAATTATTCAATATAATAAATTCAATCTTTTTTGAGATATTTGCCATTTTGTTGAATAAAATCAAATATTATAGCGTATTAGGCATTTAGTTTTCCAAGCATGTAGAGTCCGTTGCAATAGAGAATGGTACATGACGTCACATGCGCAATGAACGAATATTGGTAGCCGATGCCTCGTTGCTAGGTAGCAGACAGTGGTAGCGGCAGTGGGCGTAATTGACGTCAGGCTTCGCGCAGCTTTTGGTGACAACATGTATCATTCGCTATTGCAACAGACTCTATGTAGGTATTCAGTATTGTAGCATTAATCGTCGAATCACATACAGGGTGTTCAAAAACGCATCTCCAATGTTTTTGGGATATTAGTATTCCTTAGATAAAATTGTTTAAATATAGCAAAACTCGTTATTTTAAGAAAGTAAAAAAATTACCTGTTTGCGTCCATAATTAAGTAAGTTGGATAATAATAATATTTCCTAATTGTTTATTATATTTACTATTTGTACGGCTTGCGGTTTTTAAATACAAACCTTCATCAGCCAGCTTTCAAATAATAATTAAGGGATTAAAACATTGTGAAAAATTGTTAAAATGCAAGCCATCCATGCGTTGTGCGGGCGTACTTTCTCCGACGCTAATTGTACCATTTGCATTTAGCATTTTGGTAAAAATGTTGAAGTAACGCCGAAATGCTCTCTGTATTGAGATCACAGATCGGTTGTTTCAAAAATAAGTGCGCATGGGAAAGCCCCATGTATTCCTGACCAAAGCATATCAGTTACCGAAATGGGGTACCAAGGAAGCATTTAAAATTTACTAGCTCTTAGATTAATTTGTTCCTTTAACATAGTTGTTAATCACTTGAAGATGCGGTTCATAGAATATAAATCTCCCTAAAACTGTCAAATGATTGTCAAGAACTGACAAAAGCCGAGCTTGGCTTCCTATTGGCTAGAACGAAGTTAGAAAAGGTATCGATTCTGCCCAGTCAAAATTTGCTAGCTGTTCCTTCTTGTTTGCATGTTCGTTGACGGAACGGAATGACACCACATTCACCAGCTTACCCCCACCACCGCTTGAGCATTCAATTTTCTAAACCGTTTAATTTATTTTGTAGTAATCGGTATTTTAAGCAATTTGATGTAAAAAGTGTAGTAATACTTCAGAAACTATCAGAAATACCTATATCAAATCCTCATACTCACTGAAGTATAGAATTTTACGCTGTATCAATACTGTGATAAAAAATAGATTCCAAAAAAAGTTTTGTTAACTTAAAAGGTATATATTGGGCATGATGAGTTGTCGAACA
Organism: Protaetia brevitarsis; assembly: GCA_004143645.1. Classification (NCBI taxonomy): domain Eukaryota; kingdom Metazoa; phylum Arthropoda; class Insecta; order Coleoptera; family Scarabaeidae; genus Protaetia; species Protaetia brevitarsis. The sequence continues at coordinate 149,096 of RXPK01000296.1, forward strand.
GCCTGTATATGATTTGGTGATGAATGCTACTACACTAAATCCCTACATCCTTATACTTGAATTCACACTAGTAAAACATCTTAATATTTAACACCCTATGAAATATTAGATTTTATTCGAAGGAATGCAAACGTCAATAAAATTGCAAATATCTCATTTGTGGATAGGGAGTCCTAATACAAATTGACCACAAATGATGCAATAAAATCACTAAAGCAATAAAAATTGTACCATTGCATTTAAAATAAGAAAGTTGACATCAACATCCTGTATATCAGATGTGCTGTATAGTAGCTGAAAATATGTTCCTTCGGCCATGGTTACTTTGCATGTTTCAAGACTGAATTCCTACTATAGAAGTTCGAAAATAATCTAAGTTTCCTGTTCGGTGGAACACTCTGTATAAATATAATATACACATACACTTAAGAAATTAAGAATCGGTTATATGAAAGATGTTTGTTTCTACATATAAACGGCTTCTGTTTTCATGTGATTAATTCACCTTGTTCAACCTCCATTGTTTTCTATTTTTCTACCGTTCATTTCACAAAAAGTCAATAAAATTTGTAAAGCGGTTATTAATCCTTTTTAGTGCGATTTAATGGATTGTTTTTAATTGCCTGTAGTGAAAATATTCAGATGTTAAAATTCCAACATGAACTTTAACAAAAATATGTTTATAATCCTGGGAAAATAGCACGCGAACTTTGTTTGAAATTGCATGCATTTCGCTGGCTAAAAAATGACCTACATTACTTTTAATTGCCACGATACTTAAATGTAATTACGTCGCAAATGAAGTTCGCTTTCCCAATACACTTCGCAACGATTAATAGCTGCGAGCCACGCTTTAATTTTATACCTCTTCAATACGATCTCTCGTACAAGCTGGGTGCGTATTATCTGGATAAAACTGCGCGCACTTGATCCGTATGCAATTACCATTAAAGTATACATGTTGAGATACCGAGTACTATCCTATAGAACGTAGGTTGCATATACATACATGTGTGTGCAGACGGGGGATCCGATAAAACCGTAACGTACATACAATAAGTACGTACTGTGCTTCTATTAATAATGAATTTGAATTAAGATGGATACACTCAAGATATCCGATTCTACTTTAGACTTTGCTACGCCGAGTGGATCTGTGCTAGGGTATAATTTATATAACATCCGTCTCGTAATCTTTGATAAGTCAGATTCGTTGCAGTGTAAGGATTCGGTGCATTGTAATTTAACGATATACCACTCAGTCTAGATAGGAAATTTGCAGGGTAATTAATATGAAAACGTTCCATGCGAAACAAATTAACAGGGAATATATGCAATAAGACAATCCTGGCTATTGGCGGCCACTATTATCCACGCTTATGTCTGTATGTGCATACATAATTAAAGGCAAAATACATTTACTATAGATAAACACCTTTTAGTTCTTTATAATAGGTTCTGTAAATGAGCAATCAAATGGACTACTCATCCAAGAATCAACGGCCATCGCTGGCTACCTTATCTTTACGGCCCTGATATCATTCAGTTTTCTCTTTATTCAATTCGGCGATCTTATTTAAATGAACTCTTATTTTGTTTTGGTGTCATTTAAAAAATAATATTCATGGCATTATAGGAAAGTAAAAGATCTGACAAACATTCTTTGCGGCAACTTTGAACGCAATCAGAATTACATTATTTTAAAATGTGATTTTGAAAATAACATTTTAAAACAGTAGGTAAAAGACAGGCGTTTTAAAACTTTGCTTTAAAAAGTGCTTCTTTTCCACATTATTATTCTACATATATAACACTGTTTTTAATACATTTCGGCAATTGAAAATCGTTAACACTATACATGAAGTACTAGTAAAATGGATGTATGTAACATTTTATCATGGTTTATCTGACCATTGTAGTCCAGTAGAATTATGTTAATATAATTTTGAAAATCAAAGAATGAAATCTTGGCTGGGTTGAAGTGATACATTCTCCTGTGAAACCTGGAAGAAAATCTATAAGCAGAAGCGTGTAACGGAGACGCTTTCTTTTTCCAATATATACTTGTAAGATCTTCAATTGCTATTCTACTAACTTTGTTTAATAAGTACGCTTGTCATTACACAAAAGTTTGTATATATATTTAACTGCTAGGTATTTCCTCCTTAAAAATAAAGAAAGCTCTTGAGTGTCGATTTGAAATGCTACAATCGATGTAGGCTTCATAGCCCCAGCACATAAATGCAAAGCCTTGTTCTGAATTATGTCGAGCCTTTTTAAATTATTTTTGTTAGTGTTAGAATAAATAAAACTGGCGTAATCAAAAACAAATCTTATATAGGCCTTATAAATATTAATAGCAGTAAAAAAAATCTATACCGTATGACACCTTCATTATTCCTCTCATTAAATTAAGAGCTTTTTCGTACTTGTAACTAATTTCATTTATATGTGTAGTCCATTTTAATTTATTGTCTATATGAAGCCCTAAATATTTGACGTTAGTCTGAATATTGAAAACGGTGTTATCAAGTTTAATTATTTCCTTAGGCAGATTCTTTAACCTTGAAAAAAACATGATATTTGTTTTTTGGTTTCTAATTCTAAACCGTTGTGCGATAACCACCGTTTCAAGTTACGAACGGTAGTTGACAATATCGTAGTAAGGTTTTTAGTATTTTTAGTACTTGTATATAAGCATACATTAACAGTAGCTAGAGTATATAGAAGTACAGGAACATATGATCTGTTAAAATTCAATTATTTACTTTACAATAATGAAATTTAAATCATAAATCTTGGATTGTCTTAAATGAAACATTAGTGTTCTATGCTTAAAAAATAAAAAACCTAAAAGTCCAATATCTTCTAATACGGCCCATTACCTCATTTGCATAATTTCTCGGTACCTGCCGCAGCAGTCTACTCATTAGTCAAATCGTTATATCTATGGACAAACTATAGGTAAGTTGGTTAGAAAAAATAAGACACATCCCGATAATGCAGTGACTTGGGTTTATTTTTATTCTAGTTCTTTTAGAAGAATAATTCTATTCCATTCGATTTAAAATGCTTGATGTAAGAAGGGTTTTTACATTCAATAAGATGAATTTTGAAATTTTAGTAGCCAAATATATGATGAGTTTATTATTCTTACCAAACGATATTTTTATTCGGTTCGCCCAACACAAAAAATATATCTCCCAGTTATATTCCAGAACGTGACAAATTTTACTGTTACGCGTTAGAATGATAATATCACGTACATATCTGTCTTGGTTTCGTTTTACAATTACTCATTTGTTTGAAATATTGTCGATTAAAACGTTCTAGAAAGGGTTTCATTCTTTATCTTATAGTATATTCCTAGAAAAACATACGTAGATGCAGCAAAGTTTTGTGTTGACAGTAGATGTATCTTGAAGTGCATTTTACTTCTGCACTAGTATTATTAACAGGAAATGACGGTATACAAACATGCTGACGAAGGCGAGAATAATAAAACGCAATGCATCGAATTATTCCTAGAAGTTTCGTATCCCTGCACTCGAGTTACATAACATTTCCCGCAAGACGTTCTATTTTTCGTAGTTTTAATCAATCTCGCGTTCTAAGAAGCGCACCGTCGATTCACCGCCGATAAACGCCTAGTACGCTTTGTCCTACCTCCTTTATCTTGTCGTCGTACTTGTTTTTCTTCATGCTGGACACGTACTCCCCGTCTTATATATCTCCATAAAATCTCACGGTACCGGTAAATATGAAGAACTAGTTATCGTTTTGTTCGTTTCGCCTCGAAACAAAGCGGAGCACGAAAAGGACGGAAGGTACTCCGCCTACTTATCGAATTCCCCCGACTCTAGAAGCGAGTTGTTCGATTTCGACGAGAGATCCCCACGTATCTCGTTCGTATGTCCGAGCGAACGTATTGTTTGGACTTGACGTTGACTGCTAATTATGGCGTAAAATGAGATGGAACGCCAAATCACGTTTTATCTATTAGATTAAGGAACGTGTCCGATCAGGTAGTGGACATGTGTATGCAGTAGCTTGTTGCTGGATGTTTCTTGGAATTTGTGTTCGCTCTGTCCGATCGCGTTCCGGCCGATCTGCAAGGATGTTTAATTTAATTATTTTATTAAGAGGAAATTGCGCCGAGGAGTTTTAACGCGAAATGTCAGTTATTAATCTTCCTTTTTATTACTCTTCTTGTATAAACAAAATTAAAATCGTTTTTTACAGCTGTCGCGTAAACTGTGTATAAAATTTCACAAAAGCTCACGTACGAATAAACTACTTATTAACAGTTTGCAAAATGTTTTGAAAGTGCATAATATAGACAAAATGATAGGCGTCAACGTCGATTTATGACTCATAGTATTCTATTCAGAGATCAAACTCGTTTTGTCGTATTCTGGCTCTTTTTTATGCACTGAGAAAAAAAATGTGTCGAGTCAACGTAAAATTATGTTGTATACAGGATTTTCGGCAGAAGTGGTCAGTTATCGTCTTTAAACGTGTGCGATTTGCAATAATTTGTTGCTTACATTTCCGGTTATCCAGAGAAGTCGCATGTACTTTGTTACATATTTTAAATCAGACAACCCATATACATATTATTACATTTCGGAATTTAGCGCAAAATTCTCTGGCGATTAGAACTAGGGTATATTTAGCGACGGTTGGTGCATCCGTCACTGAAGAGGTTGACACAGCCATCGAAGTTCTTCGTATAACTTCGTAATATAGGATATATTCCAGGATAATGTATCAAGAAGAAGAACATCTTTTTGAGATATATGTTATTTATATTGATTAATTTTTGCTCGCCTTAAGCACCAGAGGTGGCGCATTTTAAAATTAAGCAAGTGCTAACCAGGTTTATCTGGTAATTATTAAACTGTCTTATACTCGTATTTATGGTGCTATTTATACCGAATATGTTCTGTTAGTGGAATGGAATAGAAGAAGCGCCATCTATGCGACAGTTTCTGTAAAACACACAAGTATTTTACGTAGTTGCTATAGTATATAGGAAGAAAACTTTTATAAGAAAATGCATCTTGCTCATTTCATGGCTGACACTCCGAAAAAAACATTTTGTTGATTTAACCAAAAAACAGTGTTACAGCGATTCGATAAAGTTCTTCTCAGCAATTAAGTAGAGACCAATGAACGTCTAAAATATTTCGTTAAAACAACAAAGTGATATTGCAGTTACAGTTCTTCAGGAAATAATTTGTTTGAGATGATTAAACTTTTTAACTAAATATTTTTGTTGCTGCAATATTAAGTTTAATCTTAGTTTATTTGAAATAACGAAACATCTTGAATTAACTAGCGTTTTCTTGACAAAATATATTTTGTTGCCGCAAATAAATCGGTTTTCTGTGTCGAACTAAACGACATAGATTGCCATGATTTTCCAAACTGTCAATGTCAGACTAAATGACTGCGTCGTAATAGTTATTTTTGGACGAATTTTAATTTAAATAAAATGATGATAAATGAAATCGAGTAAATCAGAAATGGAATTTGATAATAGTCCACCTGAAAATACAAATTATGCAAATAATATAAGGGAAGTCCTACTTATGACGCGAAATTCTTTACGATGGATCCTTAAAATATGATTTGATGTTTGAGCTGTTTCCATCGTCTGTTGGAGTGTTTAAATCCGACGTTTGGCAATGTTTCTACTGCCGTCATCAGTATAGTCCTGATAAAGACTATAATTTGCCAATTCCATAATTTGCGATGGAAATGTATTTACTATATGCATATGAATGGCCTATGCGTTTATTCTATTTAGTACAGTGTATACGCTTACTGGCCAAATCCCAGAAAAGTCACTAACTAACAGCACAAAAACAACATTTATTAGCACTAATAAAGTACTAAGTAAAAGTTTAGTAGCATAAACGTAACCATTTACTAAATGTCGTGTAATTAGTTGATAACTGATTCATGCATGGCTGTTGTAAACTAGTTCATTGTAAATCTACTAAAATTGATAGTTCATGTTGGTTCCGATAGAGAACCACCATGTTTTCACCTAGGAATTTGAGGTTTTGTTCGAGTTTTCTGCATAGCTGTAGCATACGAATGCATCATCCTCCGATGAAGACGTATTTGATATATTACATACGTGCTTAATAGGTAGTGTACTGAAAGGTTCTACCCGAGGAAACGGAGCATTATCAACTGTAAATAAGTTATTGGTTGCTCTGAGGTTTTATGCTACTGGCAGCCTACAAATACAGATTGAGGATATTATCTTCATATACATATACATAAAATGAGTGTATGCCATATCATAGCAAGTTCCATAAGAACCAGAGACATTTACAACAAATTACATTGTACATTACACTTTTTTTTTACCAAGAATAAATGTTGAAGAACATTAGCAAAATTACTTAAACGGTGATCAAATTTAATCGAAAATATAGCTAATTCTATCAAAATGTCAAATAGATTTCCCGCGTAAAATGTTCCGCTATTTATTGATGCCATTATGCACGGTAACTTTCGTTAAATATTCGGCATATTTTGTCATTTGGTAAATCTTAATATCATCTTATTTATTATCTCTTAGCAAACCTTTATGTTACTGATTTTTTGCTACTATCCATTGATTAACTTTGACAAATTGGTAATTATTATTTATGTTGCCGGAATAAGTTATTCGTTTTTTTTAATGGTATTACTTCAGTCGCTTCGGTTTTTTAATTTGTTCTGGTTTGTCCGCTTTAACCAAAGTAAACTAACCAAAGGTATAAAACAAGTACAGCTAATACATCCTACAAAAAATATATACACGCCATCTTTCTCTTTATTAGGAAGCACCGGGACATTTCTTTCTCTTTCTGTATCAACACCATATCCACACCGTGTTCCAACTTTTTTTTTTCTGCGCAGAAATCTTTCTCTCTGCACCGTGATAGCAAATGTTTTTCACATATATCTCTGCAACCGTGACATCAACTCATATGAGAAATGAGATGGAAGATAAATAAATAAATTGATTTACCGGTAGCTTACGCAACGAGCTATGCATATGTGTGTGCGGCTCTCGTCTCAATAGCTAATCATTATAGTAAGAGAAAAATATATAAACAATAATCTAGCTACCTGCGCAAATGGTATGAATTATAAGTCTGGTTAAAAAAGGACAACGTTAACATATATACAATAAAAAAAAATTTGCTGTTAGTAGTATCATTCCAATGTAATAATAGCGCCGCCCATAAGGCCGAGATAGCGCCGCCCAATTCAAGACAGAACGACGCCAAGGTCTGGCTCCAACGTCGTTCAACTGTCAAAGGCGCCCGACGGCGCTCTATTATAATACGATTATAAGACGACATTGATTTTAACGTTTATGCTTTTTTGTTACCCATTGAATGTGGATACTTACAAAAAGCATTGGTATAAGAATATGTATATTATTGTATATTAAAACTTAAAACCTCGAAGGAGGTCAGTCACAAAACTGAAATTTTTAAAAAACAAGTGGCTGCGTGTAAAAAGTCGCTGATAATCATCTGTCAGTACTTCATACACGAAGAGGAAGTAGAAGTTCTTCTAGAAGGCTTGCTCGCTCTCCAGATTTAAACCCGATCGAGCATGTGTGAAATATGTTGGGTGGCTATATAAGGCGTTTACCACCAGCAGAAAACACCTTGCAGGAACGAGCACCAAAATTAATAGAAAAGATTTCGTACCAACATGAATCTAATTATAATAGTTATTTGTAAAGGTAAGATACACTCAGAAAAGTACCTGCATTGAACTAACCAAAATTTAATTAATTTAACGATGCTGTTTGGTTATATATGGAAAACGAAAAAAAAATGTTAGTTATTTGTTGTTAGTACAACAAATTTATATTGCTATGGTAACTCTAGCAAGAATTCAATCCAATCCTTTGAAACGTATTAGTACCTGAAAAATAATTGTTGAAATAATTTATTCATGATAACTAAAATTTAAGGCAAATTAACCAAATCCTCTTAGATCAAATATATATTGTGCTTCAATTTATCAAATTTCCAATATTACATTTAAATGAGTATTTAATTGAATGAACTATAATATGTAATTTTGTGTTAACAACGTACTTATTTGAGGGAGACATGCGATCGATATTGTAAACACGCTAAGTGTTTGTTCCGCATATTGGCGGTTGATCGCAAGGATCACTCCCCCGCTGTAATATCTGCTTAAGGAAATCGCCCTTTCAACGATCACAGCTCCTATTAAACGTTTATCTGGTAAATATACCAGGTTAATATGTTATAAACGTACTTATCACCCTAGTTATGCAAATATGTTCTGTAACTGGAGTAAAATAGGGGAAACGCTATCTATAGTACAATTTCTGTAATACATGTAAGTATTAACATATTTGCTGTGCTATAAAAGGAAAAAACTGGTTTAAAATAGATGCGCTACTATACAGTACGATAGTATTCTACAACCCAAAACGTAATTTGATTTAATGCTTCAGATTTGTCAATCTAACCGCATTTTTGGTTGAATAGGAAGAAAAACGTGATAACTTTCTTAGTAATATTAAAGAAAACATTTTCATTTTTAATTGGAACAAGTTCAAACTGTAATTTAACTAAACTGATTCGAGCTAAATTGTTTCTTTATAGAATCCGAGAAAAAATCAAGAAAGAGCATTTTGTTAACTCAACGCAGTCACCTTTCTGAGTGTAAGAGTTAATTCGTGAAATTTATAAAACTTACTGTAACTAATTTAAGCATGAAACTCAAAAAATTATAACAAAAAAGTAGGTAGCATTAATAAAACTTTCAAAAAACGAAACTAACAAGTGAAGGTCCCGAACTGTTAATCGCAGATTCTAATGAAATTTTGTCAAACTTTTAAACTCGGTTCAAGCGAAACTACTCATTTTAGGGGTTGCAATTTGACTTTGAAATTTGACTCAATTTCGTTTATCCGAAATACCTTTTAAACGGTAAAAGATAGAAAAAAGTGTTAAGTGTTAGTGGCGGACTTGCACCGTTTACCCCTTAGTTAGACAATTATATACAGGGTGGAATTTAAGAATTTCAGTTATAATCGCCCCTTTTATCATCAAATACTGTATATAAAGGCGTTTTAGGTAATTATCTGTATTATCTAGTAAGATCTGTCAAAAAAAAATGAATTTCGGCCATGCTTCTTATACTAATAAGATGCTCTATATATATTTATATTTATTTATATATATATAACTTAAACAATTAATTTTTGCTTCGGATTTTTAAGTGATAAAAATGTGAATTTTGTGATATTCAATACCTTTCATTTAAAGGTAAATTGTCAATATCTAAAAAAAAGTTGGTTTTTAAACTGCAAGATACGTAAAACTGAAAATTTATTCACCTCCAGCAGCTTCAGTATCGATTTCTTACGACTAACTAAATATCTCCGAAACTTCTGTTTTTATGTATGTACGAATTAATAAATGCTAAAATTTAAATATTTACGACAGAAACTTGCCGTTTATACAAATCGCATCGTAAGCTTTCAAAGAAAATAAATTCGTGGAAATAGACTTTGATTACCTGCGTATTTATATTTACAGGCGTTTATGCCAGATAAATTTTATGTACCTGTGCAAGGTACTTATATAAATACGCGTTTATGTTCATACTAGTTTGGAATTATAGTTACGTATGACGCCGAGGCGTATAATCTGAAATTATGTAACGTTTTTTGAGGAGGCACTTTTTTGTACCGCAGTGCATTACAGTAAGAGAAACATTGGTTCTCGGTTAGCGTTTAGGGTTAACAGACACTCACAAAAAGTGGTGTCTAGTGATACTGTTAAAAAAAAGGATGTAGGGTATTTATTCTACACATGCATGCTGTACACTAGAGTATATTTGTGTATAAAAAAGAAAGTAAGCCAGAAACGCTGTTGTTGGTTCCGACAAATCCGAGAGATATCCATTTCTAAATAAGTCCCTCTGTGGCTATAAATAGAACGTCTCCACGCTTTTCTCCTTATTATTTCAGGGTTTTAATGATCTGGCGCCGTAAATGCTTTTATAAACGCCATACACATTTATGCGTTTACGTATGTACTTTGACACTATCCGTCATTGATGGATAATCTTCAACTCTCTGATATGACTGGGCGTCTTTGTTTTTCTTTTTGAAGTTCGTAGTTATTAGTCGCGCCTGAGCGAAAGATATATGATGGCCGTTAACTGTAATGAAGTAATTAAACGCAGTAGAATTGCTGAATAAAATCATTCAAATAAGCTAGTACATAAAGACATGCGAGTAGATTTATTAAAAATTGCACGGAAAAGTTGAGATTAATTGCTATTCGAACAAATGTTATAGAATTAATATCCAAAGGTTGCCCACCCCTGATTAGAAAGAATATTTTTATGAGAATGTGGTACGAAATATTTTTTAAAATAAGAATTACATTGGGCGTACAAAAGAATACATCATTATATTGTCGTTGATTTACGAAGGGAGATACGTTGTAGTGTTGCATTAGGAATAGTAGATAACGTTTAATTTAGATTATTGTCCTCCAGTCCGAGCGCAGCACTCAAAGAAACTTACAGCTGCATCTTCCAGCTTCCTGCTTCGTGAGGCAGCCTGCTACTTCTCCGCAATTTAGTTTTATCTACAGCTGGCAATTAGCTACGAAACGCTGATTGTGAACGCAATAATAAATAAGCATCAAATTAATACACTAACCGGTATCAATATCTTTTCTATACTTCTTGACTCATGATTGCTATATCAACATTATTATGCAAAGAGGCTCTTCAATGTAATTAAAAATTATCTTTTAATCTATTCTAATTGATACAATTAGTCCCTGAAAGGTAGGTAGTAAAGCTATTATTTAAGTCAAATGCTATTTATATTTAATCAAGTAAAAACAGAGTAATCAGAACCATGAGAATTTAATTGTCAGAAATTTTTAACATCAGACTTTGGGTATTTTTATTAGATATTTATCTATAGGTACTCAAATATGGCATAACTACAGAACTACATTCAGTAACGTCAACATTAGAAAGCTATACATAAAAAATCAGGATCCCAATAAAACCGTAATTAAGTTAACGTGTTGAGAAATTTTATCCTTTATTTATTTTATGGCTGTTGACATTTTAATGATACATGTTGACTGGCAATGTTTTTTTGATGAAAGTTGCACTGTGCTTAAATAACGCGCCCATTTCATGAATCTAAGTTTAATTCATCGAATTATATAGTTCTTCAATAAAAGTTGAATTTATTTGTTATTTTTAATCTATTCAGTCATTGAAAGCAGGTGTGGGGGTCAACGTAAATATTGTATATTCATTGTATCCCATTGAGTATCCTCATATTTCTTATTCGTGAAATGTAATATAATGTGATGAACATATATAAATATATTTTTTAATATTTTTCTATTGACCACCCTTAAATAAAGAAGAAACGATAAATACAAAGAAAATAAGTTTAGTTTAGTTTAGTCAGAGATAACATCCACATGGTTCGAATAATCGTCGTTTTGTTAGAGTCCAACCAACAAGTTCAGGCCCTAAATTAGCTCAGTATGTTTTTGAATGAGATTGTTTTCAAGTTTTCTAGGAAAGGGGCAGCCTTTCCGAAGGTTGCATGCATGTATGTATATATTGAAAGGGTGATATTACACTGCGACCTAAAAGATCTATTGTGTCCCCTGTTCTTGCTGTTTTACAGCTGGCCTTCCAATGATATTGCTTTCAGAAAGTGTAGGATATCAGAAGGCCCCAGGTTAGATAAGTCTCCCTCTTCGATTTCACGTGCTTGCAGGTGCAACGCCCTTGAGTTGCATAGTGCTACGCAATTTGAAAGGAGATGGATGCCATCCTGTTCCCCAATCTGCTCCAGTCCTTTTGCTCCTCCCTTTGTTCCTTCCTTGTGAGGTACTCCCACTTTGGAAGTGTTTATTAGCGGTGTCGTCCCGCTAATAAACTTCCTTCCTCCATGGTTGATTCCACGAGTAGCTAAGGAAGAAAAGGCCCACCTCCGCAGAGCCCCGCGTGCAGAGGTAAGCCTAATACCATGGGTTACGCCAGGTGCCCCAAGGTTGGACTAGTAGACTGGTCTTCTATCCAGCCACGCATCCCATCAGCCTAGTCCGCCACCTTAGGATTTAGTTTTTTGTTGAGGTTGTCTCCTCTCGGTCCGTGCAGTTAAGCCAAGACCCCTCATCCCTTTCGGGACCTGGTTTAACAGTTGGGCTTTCGGTAGCCGAAAGCAACAACTGGCATCGTTGCAGAACCCTGTGCAAGCTCTTAGCCACGACACGACAGCTCGGGCGAGGAAGGGAGTGTGTTCACGCCAACGGTCCTTCAATTCACCCTACTCCGTGTTTTAAGCAGAGAGGCACGACTTATAGCCCCACTAAAACATCTCTCGTTTGACGACCCTGAAATGAAAATGGCCTTTCCCCTATCCACCACCTCGGGCACGCGCCTGGTAGGTACTCCCAACCCCCAGGGAAGGTTGCATACCTGATTCTGTGTAGTAGCAGGGCAGTGGCAGAAAATATTCTCAGCTTTCTCATTATCTTCTAAACTCAGTCGACATTCAGTCTCATCAAAAAGCCCGATACTGTGTAAGTGCTTTCTCAGCTTACAGTGACCTCTAAAGACAGAGACTATCACCTTGACGTTTTGATGGTTAAATTCTACCAGTTCCTTAGTTTTGGCATGACTATAGGTGTAATACATTTATTCGCATGCACCAAACCAAAACAGTTGTTCCAGTATTGGAGCACTCTCTGATTTGCCCAGAATTTGATTTGCTGGTTAGCTGCCGTCAGTGCTGGTGCGGTTTATGTCCCTGAAATTGCTTCGCAGCACCCTTTTTGGCAAAAATGTTTGCTTCCTCATTTCCAAGAATGAGTCCAGGTACCCAGATTAGGGATGGATTATTAGCCATCCCCAATGTGTTTAGGGTGTGTTTACAGCTCCAGATTTCGAACCATCCGTTAACCAGCACGTGTCTGTCTGCATCACTGTTCTTCCGTTGCATCTCCATTGCTCTCTATTCTGAAGGGTGGTAGTTTAGTATACATCGATCATTGGTCAAGTACGCATCATGTAACTGACTGCAATATAGCTGTCGGTACGGATTTTTTTAGGGCACTTAATTTGGTTTCCGACATAAAAAAAAATGCAAAATTTTTGTTAAAGTTGAACCTCAGAGTATCAATTTGTTATATTTCCTAGCCGAAGCATTTCACCTTACCAAGGCTCATCAGTGCTACTGGTTCACTGAATGCGTTATACGGAAAATTGATATAAATCAGTAGCACTGATGAACCTTGGTAAGGTGAAATGCAGCGTATGCTGATATTGGTCAACTGTTACACATACTTTTAACTTAATCAATTACATTATTATTGCGATAAAATCAAAATTATAAGTTAATTTAGTATGTATTTGTCAATCTTTTATAAAAAAAAATATTTACTAATGTTTTCAAATGTATTTTTTATGTGAAAGTTTGAAAAGAGATCAATACTGGTTGTGCAGCCAAATTTGATTAATTAGTTTTCTTTTTTCTTGTCTAGTTTCGCAATACAACTTATTGTTTCCTTATTGCTTATTGCTTCCTCGGAGACCGACATGAAAAAAATAAGTCAACACTTATGAATACTCAACATAACACAAAGCCAAAGATGTAAAAGATATTAATTTTAAAATTAATTTTATATCATCCTCTTAACATATCACATATTTGAATGGGATTGGTACACTAAAAGGAGACATTTTCAATTTTTTTTACTACGTTGCCAGGAATAGCATCATTTCGAAACACATATCTAATGGATCGCAGAACTTAGAATTGGTTTTGGAAGGGGAAGGGGTAGCATATAACTGCAAGAGTTAACATGCTTAACAAAAACCAAAGTTATGGTTCCGAATTCTCAGTATTGAAATTAATATCAATTTCGGCATCTAACTGCATTGTTTAATGATCTCAAATACCCAAACTTGAATTTCGTAGCTTAATCCCCGCTTATATTTACTTTTAATTTTTGGAAAGATTACATTCGTCTTTCAATAAAACCAAAACTGATGCCTTTGAATATAACAGATTGAAACTGGATAACATAGTAAAGAAACCGTTTAAAAATAACTAAAAATGATTCGTGAATTTATCAAATATAGGTATTTTCAGATATCCCTGACTTGCCTTCATTGGGTTATAAGTTTGTTGTCACGCCCACAAAGTTTGATATACTCCTAGGTAAGTTGCTTGCTGACTTAGAAAATGCTATTTTTATGATGATTCGTATCTACTAATATGACAACTAATTTATTTCACAATGAACAAAAGTTACTATCCACAACTAAGTACTTATAACAATTATTTAATAAATCAAACATAGACTTCTTAAATTCTTTGGAAAAAGATACGATCAAATCTCGACTTATTATATCTGCTCCTCAAGGATCAAATCACTGTGGCTATTAACCAGTCACATATATTTAAAAAATAAATCCATCCTTAAGTGTTAACGGTCTTTATCAACCTCTATCCGAAGATTCTACAAACTTCACTCAGAGAAAGAATGATATCTGTATCAGAGATTTGAAGCACATGAGAGCTGTTGATGATATCTCTCATAAAAAAAAAATCGCCTCTTATAATAGCATATGTCCATTGTATTCGTTAAAAAAATATAAAAAAACAAAGTTCCTAACTTTGTTCCAACATGTGGTCCGTTAGGTGGTTAGTTAAAACGAAACGTAACTTCAAAATTCATGTCTTTTGCGTCTTTGGCTTTATGTCATGTTGAGTATTGTCTTTCTTTTCCATCTCGATCTCTGAGGAAGCAATAAATTGTGTTACGAAAGCTTAGACAGAAAATAGGAATTTTATTAATGCAATTTGGCTGCATACCTAGAATTAACTTCCTCTCAAACCCTGAAATCCCCAACAAGTACAATCAGTACTTCTAATCTGTAATTTTTATATTTTTTAAGGTTTTAAAAAGCACTATAATTCCCACCAAAAAGGTAAGCTTTGATGATAAAATGAATCGCACTCTATTCTCCGTAGTGAAAGAAACTCGTTAGATATATAAAAATTCCAAAATGTTATTAGGCTATAAAATATGGGTTATTAAAAAGCAGTTTTTTTTCTCATAAGCTCCCATCTTCTGTAATCATTTAAAACGTAAATTACACATGCATACCTTAAAGTGTAAAAGATTGAAGTTGATGTTCTCTTTACGCTTACTACGACTTACAACTATTATAACAAACATCAAACGGTTAGATTCCCGTACCTATCTCATCTCTCATAATCATCGTTGTTGTGGTGGGCGTAATTACTTAAATTGCCAAGGAATGATTCGACAAAAATGACCACATCACGATCATCTGCCTTCAATGTGTAAAGTGAATGAAAACGGAAAGTCACACGTATTAATAACGCGTCGAGATCAAATTAATTCCGACAATGGAGCGGTGAATTAATAAGATTATTCACGTTCCTGTCGGGGGGGATACACGTTTACCGCTTGCAAATAGAAAGTTAATTATTAACTTAGGCGCTTTGTAATATCCAGTGACCGCTTTGACGTCTATTATTGCCCCGAAAAGAAAAGGATTCGCAGTTGCCGTTTCAATTGTGACTGTTTAATACCGAAATGAGTACTACAAATTGCAGGCACAATCACAGTTTAAATCTAATTGAGTTATATAATTGATTTAATTATAGTTTTGACAACATCAATGACTAGTAAGTATTTTGCCATCTGCCTCTCTATGGAAATAAAAGATAAGTATTATGGTGACAAGAATATTTTATAATTTATTTTATTTATTATTCTTATAAGCTACTGTCATATAATTAACATTAGTGAATATAAGACATCTGGATTAAACCTCAGGATTAATTTTCTTACAAAGTATATTTCTATAATGAGTGCCCATTATCCGGTCAAATACGCTTTGAAATTATCGCGCTCAACCAAGACTCCTTTTCACAGTTCTCATGAAAGTATAATGCACCCGGATTCACCGGAATTCAATGCCACGTCGCGTGCAACAGATGCAACAGGAACTTTCACTTCACGGTCAACGAATCCTGAACGTCGAGGCACTTGAAACTTAATTAACATTCTTTGTAGCGGTAATCGAGAACTTTAGAATTATAATTCAACAAAGCATTATAATATAATATTATTATATTTACATCGTTTCAATATCATTAGAATTTGTTTTAACAAATTTTGACTGTATTGTCTTTTTCGTACTTGTACATACGATCATATGAAAACATAATTAATAATAGGTAATAATAATCTTGTCTTTGATTTTATTATTTTCTTGGATGGATGCTTATAATGTGTATATATAATAATGAAATAATAAGGAATAATGTTCCCTACATTCTTTTATTATTATGATACTTAAAACAACATATTTGATATTTGGCTTATGTATGTATAATCATTTTAGGTTTTCTGTAAGAAAAACAATAACATGTAGCAGATTATAGAGTAGAAAATTTGCAACATAAAAAAGGAAAGCATATGAAACGTAAATAACTAATACAGATAAAATACGTCAAATTAGAGTTAATTAAAAAGACTAACATATTAGAAACTATTTATGTAACAGCCTACTGAATTTTAATTTAAAATTCACCAGCATATTATTAGCACTAGTGATAAAGGGAGAAATAAATAAATATGCTAGACGGATGTACATTATGTAGACTACCCAGAGGTGAAAATAAATTATAAAAACATTAAAATAAAGTCGTTCATTAAGTTAGGGTGGGGATCTAAAGTCCGGGCACTTGAGCTAAGTGCTCATTGTGCCATTCCTATTAAGTCTCTTGTTTCCTCTCGAGCAGTTTGGTGTTCTCTATAAAGCCCAATATTTTGCCCAGTGGAAACTTGAGAACCTTCGAGAGCTCCAATAGATGTCTCCCGAAATATTTCTGCCTGAATACCTTCAGTTCCTCACATGTGCAGATTACATCTAAATTCGTTTCTTCCTCTAGTTCGCAAACTTCGACAGCTTCATTGCTTCATTCGACAAAATTTAGTAGCATAACACACACTAAGGCATTTGCTTGTCTTCTGAACCTGTGTAGGTGAGACCAATGGAAAGATATTCTTTACTATAACGGCGACATGAGTTGTTATAGAGCATTCACTTTAATTTTAAATTTAGTTTTAGGTAGTATTTAAAGACAAATTTAAAATTTGTATTAACAACTTATAAGGTATGAGATTCAAAGGAAAAATTGATTTTGAAAGCAAGTGGCAAAAGTGGTAATTAAGTTTGAAAAAGATGAAAATATTTTTAAGTTGTTAATAATTATTACTAATATTACTTATACTACCATACTTTATTTATTCATTTGCTAATGTTGTATAATAAATAAGGATGATAAGTCTAATGAAAAGGGCAAAATTGAAGAGCGTCTTCTAAGAAAAGGGGATCACAATAGATCTAAAAATGTCGCGCTAAAATAGGTCCTTAAGCCACCCGAGCAATATCATCAGCATATATAAAGTAACTACATTTATGTAGGCATGTGCCAATATAATTAACACAACTCCTAAAGGGCCCAGGATACTACCTTCAGGCACCCCACGCTAATGCTACAAACATTTACAACTTCATACAACAGACTGTGATTGATAACATCAATTGGCTGTGACAAGACAATAAAAAATACATACAACATGCTTGCCAATCATTTAACATCAAATTTATAATTCGCGGAATTTTTAAGCAAATGGGTGGTACTTTTATTTTTTACATAAGCAAATCGTTATTCTTTTTGTTTTGAAAATGGTCAATTTTTCCCTAATCTAAAAAGTTCAGATTGTGGAATACTTTACTGTATTGGTGCTTAACATTATTAACTCGGCTATTATAAAAATCTCAATAAACCTGCAGTTAATTTTAAGATTCTTCAATCCTCTTGCACGATATAACCGCTCACGGTACTTAAAATTAATCAGAGAAGTATTTTCAATTCGAATACCTGGAATTTAAATTTCACGGTCATATACTTCCATACATATTTATAATTTCAACGCACAACACGACTGAATTTTATCATAATAATGACAGAAATTACGTAGCGACCTACCTGCGCTCTCGGGTTTACAACTACAGAACGCATATAAATAACTCACCTTCATTTCATCTGTTTCCCATCGTCAAGCTATCATTTGGAACGGATAATTGGAAACAGTAAAATTATCTCGAATAACATGCTTTTCGAATATCCCCAAAGATACAAGCGGCGCGGCGATTTCAACATCCACAAAAAAACATACACTTCTATAGGTCACGAGGCGCTTATGTATATACTTTTGGTAATAGAAAAATAAAGGAAAAGTAGGTAACCGGAGGGACCAAGTTAATAATCCCTTAGCAGGTAAAATTCCTGTCTTCGAGCATTGCTAAGGTATTCTTAATGACGTAACGTTAATGTATATAACTCTGTATAGATAGAAATGATTGTTGAAAACGGAGATGATCACGTAGAGGTGTAATTTGTCAAATTATAGACCTTGATATTATAACAATCCGTGTCATTTACATCCAAAAAGAAAACCACTGAAATAACTCAAACCTGAACGATCCTCATAAAGCTAATTATAGTCACTTCACTTTATAGGACTCTACAGAATTCTATTGTAAACACTTTTCATGCACAAAAGGCACAATAGTATTCCGGTGAGGATGTCGAGAGGTATAATAAACTCTCGTCAGCGCCTGCATCGTAAAATTCTTGAGAAGGATGCAGGTCTTTCACGGGTATCCACACTGCAGTTTAATTTTAATGGCAAATATCCAAAATAATTGATTCGATTTTTCTTCTTTCCAGAGATTTGCGTCCACAGAATTTAGAAAAAAGTCAGGAACGGTGCCGACTGCGATTATACGAAGTTTACGCTTGGGGAATCCCCGCCTTGATCGCCCTTACAGGATTAATACTTGATTTGGTGCCTGGAAATGATGACGATATCCTGCGACCTGGTTTTGGACGAAATAAGTGTTGGTTTTACGGTAAGTAGCTTTCGTGATAAATAAGTAAATAAATAACTAGAGAACGACGAAAGATAGGGGTTAGATATTTTTTCCTATTGCGCTCCTTATCACCGCTTATTAAGCAAATGCGGAATTTTAGAGATTTTAATTTGGATTGGTTCAACGATGATCTTCGTAGAATTCCCTTTCAATATATTTTTAACTTAACTTCTGTTGATGATAAATTGGAATGGTTTAACAACGCTCTTTTATTATTATTTGACGTTCATGCTCCGTTAAAACAATATCGATTTACTAAGCCGTATACTCCTTGGGTTACAGAAGTCATTAGGATTATGATGAAGCATCGAGACCACGCTAAAGCACGATTCCGGAAAACCAAAAATCCAGATCACTGGAGATATTACAAAACTCTTCGCAATCTTACAACTATGTCCATACGAAATGAAAAGAGAGCCTTTTTCAAAAACTTAGAGCGAGCAAATGACTTTAAAGAGGTGTGGAAGGGCATTGGTAGCCTCGGTATTGGGAAAAGTAAAAATTTATCGCCGCCAGCAGATTTTAAAGATATTCATAGTATTAATAATTACTTTGTTACGTCTGCCCAATTACTCGCGGGCCCTATTGACATCACGCCTTATACCGATACCCTATTTGATGATTCCTTTGAATTTCAGCCAGTCGATATGATTACAATATGTAAAATTATTCACTCCTTCAAATCTAACGCCACGGGGTATGATGGGATTACTATTAAAATGCTAAAAATGTGTTGCCCCGTTATAATACCTTATCTAACCCACATTATCAATTCTTGTATCATTGATCAACGGGTGCCCGATGTATGGAAGGTGGCTCTGGTGCATCCTCGACCTAAGGTGAAAGAAGTAAAAGAATTTAAAGACTTGAGACCTGTCAGTGTGCTGCCGTCAATGTCTAAGATTCTCGAAAGGGCGCTGCACTTGCAGCTATCCGAATATATAGAGGCCCGCGATGTCATTCCACCCGTTCAATCTGGGTTCCGACCCGGTTATAGTTGTACCACTGCTTTAGCCGCTCTTACGGATGATATCATTACCGCAATGGATCGGAATTTAATTACCGCGCTTGTATCACTAGATTTTAGTAAGGCGTTCGATACTGTCGATCACGAACTTCTTTTGGTTATTCTGCGTTATTTTGGACTGGGTGCTAAATCTCTGTGCTTATTAAAAAACTACTTTACTGATCGGTTTCAGTGTGTGAGATTGTCCGGTAGAGTGTCCGATGCCCTCCCTATAGTCTCGGGTGTAATCCAGGGGTCAATACTTGGCCCACTTTTTTATTGTATTTACACAGCATCATTTTTCCGTAACATAAAACATTGTAAAATGCTTGTTTATGCCGATGATACGCAATTATATCATTCCTTCCTACCTCAAAATCACGCGGTGGCTATGGGTCAACTTAATGAGGACCTGCGTGCATTGCATGCTATTTCGCGAGCACATTCTTTACATTTGAATCCAGTAAAATCTACGGCTATACTATTTGGTAAGAAGCGTACTTGTGAACTTCTAAGTAATGTTTTGAAGATCACTATTGACAATCGGGACTTGCCAATTGTTAATGAATGTAAAATTCTGGGCTTGATAATCGATAACTCTTTTAGATATACCCATCAAATAAACAATAACATTAAGATGGCCTATTTTCATTTAAAAAAAATTTACCCCCACAGGCATTTTCTAAGCTTAAATTTAAAGAAACAATTGTGTGAAAATCTAGTTTGTCCCAATTTAGTTACTGTGTGCCTGTTTACCATCCTGCTATTACTGTGACTACATCAAATAGAATACAGAAATTGCAAAATTCTTGCCTTAGACTTATTTATGGTGTTAGAAGGAATGAAAGATATCTCATAAATTAACTGAAGCATCGTGGTTGTCGATGTATAATCGAAGACAGCTTCAATCACTAATTTTTTATCATAAAATCATATATACAAAGCATCCAGAATATCTGTATGAACGGGTATGTTATAGATTTCAAATTCATAATCGCAGCACACGTTTTAATTGCCTCCTTCACCCTCCGCAGCACAGACTGTCACTTTTTGAAAGAAGTTTCACGTACCATCTCTACAAATCATACAATGGGCTTCCGCCTGGTTTTTCAGAATTAAGTTTAGGCACGTTTAGGCAAAAATGTTTTGAGTGGGTGTTCGTACAGCAGTGTGGGGACGGGGCGCGTTAGGGTGTGTCGGCTCATCGCAGTTTAAAATTTGTTTAAAATTTGTTTAAAATTTGTTTAACATTTGGTTTCTTTTATAATCATGCATTTATTGTGATTTCTGTTTTTTTTTTTTTGTTATCTGTGTATTATAGGTAGGATATCATGTTTTAATTTTACGCAAGGTTAGATGGTAGAGCAGATTGCCGGGATGTGATCCTGGCAAAACTGAATCTCGCCTTGGGGTTACCTTCGCATACATATATATATATACTTTATTTACTTGCTTTATGTAGTTAGCTGTAATTATGTTCGAAATGGTAATAAAGACATATTATTATTATTATTATTATTATTATTATTATTATCAGCTAAACCATAATGTAAAAAAGAACCATATCCACATACTTGATTTTGAAATGAGCTTTAATTTACTACAATAACATGAAATAAATATGTATCATGTTCTAATCCAATCTATACAGCCAAACACATGGAACTACGACAATATATTTAAACGGGAATGATATTGGGGTTGGGTAGCAAAACAGAGTGCGCCGTTAAGGTGATACAAGCAAGTCACATACGAGCGTTTGACTGAAAATCAACAGTCGCTTATCAATTGTTGAGGGTTATGGAGCTATGATGGAGTATATAAAAGACGAAAAGGTGCAAATAATAAGATAAAAGTAGATGGAGAACGATGCCAACATTTGATGTAGGAATTTTGCTTACATTTTTCAGGTTTTCGTTTAATGTATGAGAATACTGAGTTTATTTTATTTGAGATTTTTACTTGTTTATAAATGATGAAATATTTTAAGTTTTATTTAACTTAATTTTGAATTAAGCCTTTTCATTTTTAGTTTTATGTTAAAAGCATTTTAATTTAATATTATTTATTTTGTCGTTGTTAAATTCTCAGTTGTGAGTCGAGAATTTACTTTTTTTTAGTATTTAGTTTAAATGTTGCTATTCGTATATCAAATGTTAGTATTTTACGTTGATAGAATGAATTTCGCATCGCTATTTTCTCGATTTACAACATCTATTATCATTGCATACTATATTAATACGTCGAATTTCGAAATATCGAAAAGTTTGCAGTAAAAACATGCAATACGTCTCCTCGAAAACGTGGATGACCTTTTACTAGC
This sequence comes from Protaetia brevitarsis, assembly GCA_004143645.1. Lineage (NCBI taxonomy): Eukaryota > Metazoa > Arthropoda > Insecta > Coleoptera > Scarabaeidae > Protaetia > Protaetia brevitarsis. The sequence goes on from RXPK01000296.1 coordinate 171,529, forward strand.
ACATAGTTATCAGGTTGCAACCCCAAAAATCAAGGGTGGCCAACTTTTTACTATGATTACCCCACCCTCTCATCGCTGTAAACCAATCACGTTACCGTTCATTATCGCACTTCCTGTATTTATCTGTATATGTATTTATGAATTATATTTTCAACGCATCTTTCTATTGATTATTTAAATCATCTTCGTATATTAAATAAATATGAAAGCTCAAATTTTGACATAAAGTTGCAAGGATATAACAAACGTTAAAATATTAAAATAATCATATAGATGCTTTAAAAACCTTACAAATATACAACCCTAATTATTAACTATCAAACATATAAATGACAGTCCAAAATACTCACATTAATAACTAGCAATTTGTAATACAATATTGACAAGGAACATTTCAGAATTCATACTTCTTTGGAATATGGCTCACCCTCAGGGCGCTGCGCTGTCAATGCAAATCCGGTTATATTAAACATCTATATATAAAGATTAGGAAAAGTGAAGATGCGACACTAGAAAAGGAAGCTGTAGTTTGAAAGTGAGATGCAAAACATTCCAAATTAAAGGACTGGTCACGTGTGAAGGCATAGACATAACCACAAATATAACTCCTTTTTTCCTTTTTGTTTCACCTTTAACTTTTATTTAACTCAGTATCGTTTTTCTTGGAGTATTGACCAGGTTAAATTAAAACTTCGTTATGCAAGCATTTTAGTTTTATGTTCTGCTACGTATGTTTCATTGCCTGTTGACAACTTTTTTACACACTTTTTACGTCTTCCTTTTGCATTGTGTTTCATTAATATTTTATAATTATTACTGTTAATTTTCATTTGAACATAGTAATTAATTACTAAAACATTTTGGGAACAAATATTTAGTTTTAAAGTATAGATTGAAATTAGAAATAGCATTTTATTGCATAAATTTTTCCATTAAACAGTGAACATGAAGGTATGGCGACAATAGCCCAATTAAAATCATCAAAAGCGTAAGTGTTGCACTTAAGATTGCTTTAATATACAATTCTGTGGCGGAAACTCATAGGATCAATGTTGTATTATCTGACGCATTTTGTAGAAACGTGATATAAATGAAAAAAAAATAAAAATAAATATTAACGAAGAACACGAAAAGGAAAGATATATTGTCCATCATTTAATTGTGTAACGATTTATTTCGATTTGGCTGTTGAATTTAATTAGTGGCATAGCTAGCACTGAGCGGGCCCTATATCCAACATTTTTGAGGAGCTCCTTTTCAAAAATTAAACAAAGATATTTGTATAAACAAATATATTTGCAAAATAACAAGAAAAAATAATAAAAAAAAATAATTGTATAGTGATTAAAGCATATTTTTTTTGCATTTTTTTTTCAGCGAAAACAAAACAGTAAGCATACTGTTGTAACCTTTGCGAAACTGGAGGCAAGGCTACAAAAATTCTAATAGTTGTTTCTTAATGTTATAAATTTTCTAAATTTCTGATTTCATGGATTGGTTTTAAAATATTTTAATTTTTGTAAGATAAGATCATATTTAGATAATAAGTGCAAACTTAACATAAACTTTTCAAACTTGGAACCATGCCTTCTTAAAAGTAAATTGTACTATGCTGAAGTGGTAATTGCATTAATACAGTCACACTACTTGATTGTTAAAAAAAATTATGATAATTTTGGCATCTTTTTTCTATTTAAGTTTTTTTTTTTTTTAAAGCGCTGCTGGAGAAAGCGCTTTTTCTTTGCTCGTATTTTTAACAATTCACTACAACCTAATCAGCAACAAAAATATTTGCCACATTAAACCGATTATGTTGAATAAACACGTTAATTTTATGAACGATAGGCAGCGGGACTTTCCCATCTCGCATTCGATGGACCTTTCTTGTATCTAATTCAATATCAATAACAAACTTTTTATCTTTTTTATAAATAATACACTGACGTCTGTAAGTAAAATACATCGCATGCGGCCTTTCTACCACTCTGAATATTAATGTAACCTCCAAAGTAAACATCTTTCATTTCAGGGAATTTTATATCACGATGCTATCCCATAACCGAAATAAAACTTAATTAGATCCAACAACTGATTGTAACTTTTCGAACCGTATTTCTTTGTATTATTTCGATAACCAAACGAACTATAAAGAACTATATATTAATGTCAGTATTGATGAAGTCGACAAACAATTTTGTAAAATGTGTGATGGATAACCTTTTGTGTGAGCAATTTGTTTTATTATGTTTAATTTTCTATTATATTCTTCTGTATTTAATGGAATATGTCTATTTAAATAATAATGAAATGCTGTAAGTTTTTGCAATATGAGGTGGTTTAAAGTTACATGGTATGAATATTGTTAGTTGTGGTAGGTTTTTATATATAATGCTATGTTCAAATATATCTTTTCTATGAATTTGTAGGTTCAAGAAGTTTACAAGTGCTACTATTTTCCATTTCTAATGTGAATTTTAATACAATATACATAGCCAGCCTGTTGTTTATCTATTCCACAGTGGGGATTGTATTTTAATATGTCTGTAAGTGTTTTTAATTGACCCTTCATTTCAATATTACAACTTGACGTCGTTTTGCCTGAAGATGGTTTGTATTAACCGAAACATGTAGAAAAATTAAAATTAAAAGTGTATTTATAAGATGCGAAAATGAGCTTTTTTTTCATATACTAATACTATTCAATACCATTCTTCTTGTGACTTCATCTATTAATTATTTATTATTACGATTGGAAGCGAGTGGGAGAGGGGCACTGTATCGTCGCTACAGTTGCTAGTTACACTCCTGATTTTAATAAATTTAGTTATTTTCAGTTAATATTAACATGAACAATTAAACAAGTTTATCACAAATTATTATTAATTAAAAACCTTTTTCCTAATTTCCTGTTAATATTTTTTTTTATTGAACGCTACGCTACTAACAAATTAATGTATTTCTGCGTTTAAGTGTAATAATTAGGAGTAATTTTTCTTCCCAAGAATTTTTTTTCTCCTCACGCAGCATTCGAACCTACATCCTCCCGCTTGCCGGGCGGGTGCTCTACCAATTAAGCTATTAGAGTACGAGGTTCTACCGCTCTTACCGAACATACGTCGATATTAGATCTTGAAAGGCTGGCAGTACGGCAAATATGCAAAGATTGCAAGTTGCAACTTGCAATCTTTGCACTACACTACTGTTCGTCTTAAGTATTTTGCTCTTTACTTTCAATTTACTAGTTTCTACAAAATGTATCATACAACAGAATATTTGAATTTTTACTGCAACGATTTCTGCCCACCTTTAACGCACCATTATATCAACAAATATTTCTTTCTACAATTTAAATCTTTTAACTTTTGTTCTAAACAAAGCGATCGTGACGAGTTAAAATTTCTAAACATGAAATGAACATTAGAAGGAAATCTTTGTTGTTCATTTGAATATGAATAAACTGTAACATGTGGCATAGAAGTAAAACTCTAGCAAGGCGCTAATTTTGAAAGCGACAAGAACGTGGGCGAACAAATAAATTCCCATTAAAAATTGAAATTCACGTTATGGCTGATTTAATATGTATATGCGTATAGCAACACTATTCTTGCGATAATTCTATATAAGAGCCGCTAAACTGCCCTGCCCACTTTGCACATTTATGAAATACAAACTGCCTACAATATTCTAGCGGCAAGCTGCGTTCGGTAGCCAACTAGTTAAAGCATTTACGGTCGAAAGTCGGCGGAAAAGGAAAGAAATTCCAGATAACGCGTACACGGCAATTAGGTAATAATTTATAATCAAGAGTTATGTATTATGCGCTTTTATGCCCTTAATTGCCTCAAATTTCTATAATTTAAAAGCAGCCGTGAGCTATTCCCGTACGTAACCGTCACCGGCGTCGTCGCGGTACTGACAGGAAAACGATTCGAAATTGTTTTATTGTGTCTACTAGACGGAGCGGTTTGAGTGCCGCACGCGTTATTTAAGGGACCGAAGACCGCGTCAGCCTCGGGATTATGTAAATACCGTAAAAATTACCCCGGTTGAAATTAGACTCATACGTTATCTGTATACAGTTATTTGAAGTCTCTGAGGAGATATCGAAATCGTTATAGACAGGATGGAAATTAATGTGGAGTAAACGACATCCGATTGACATTGTTTTTTTTTTTGATTGTATATGAACTTTAGTGTAAATGCGATGAAAGAAATCTCAAGGTTTCCTTCATTTGTAACAGCTGCTTTTTATAACCTAAAAATATACAGAAATATTTTAATTGCTTTTCTTGTGTTTTCTTTTCTGATTGTACAATGGCTTCTGTGTGATGTGGTTTTAGAGGAATTATAATAAAATTCGGATAAAAGTTTAAATTTTTTATTTTACATTTCAAAAATGTCCAATAACAATAAAGATTAATAAAAGATTTTTTAAATTATTGTTAGGAAAATGAGTATATTACAGTCTATTTTTAAATTCGAGAAAGGAATTGTGTATTACAAATTCTTACCTAAGACATTCTATGATTAATTTTTGTGACATTAATATATTTTCATATTTTTCGAAAAATTTTCTGGAATAAAATCAAATTAACTTAACTTTAATAATTTGTGTTGTTTTACTTTTAAACTTGTATTTCATTTTGACTTGTTAATGTACGAATATATTTTGCATGTGCGTAGATTATCATTGAAATTATATGATTTGAAAGTTATAATAGGGTTAACAAACAAAGTTTGTTTCAAATTAGAATTATAGGAAAGAAAAATATATATATTTGAAAGATTTGTTACATCTTGTCGTTATTAGATTTTTTCAATTTGGATCATTTCTAATACAGTTCTGGCTTTGTATTGATTTTCCTTGTTTAATATTTTAGTTTAATCATAATTTCATAAGCTCTCAAAAAAAAAACATAAACATATCATTAGAAACAAACTAAGAGAACATCTTCGAACCTGTCTCTGTAGTTGAATTGATTCCAGCTTATCCGAGCGGTGATGTCTCCCTTAAAATTTCTGTTAAAGAGATTTATCGAAATCATGTGGTCTGATCTCATTGTCAAAAGGTTACCTTCCACATGAAGGACAATATTGTTGTGTACCAATCTTGCATATCGCTACTTGATAGTTCTTGCAATCTGAGATGTCCCCATTCTTGCTTCGTCCATTATCACTAAATGGAGAGGAAGGAGGCCTAGGAGACATTCCATTGCTGCTGTAGGAGTAGTCCTCATTGCTCCTGTCATTTCTAAACACGCAACCCTTTTATATCTCTGCTAAGTTCAATTACAGCAGTTTGCTGCTACACCTTTGTCCACCATATCAGAGATGCATAAGTGACCACCACCGTGATGTAGTAGTAGTCCTCATTGCTCCTGTCATTTCTAAACGCACAAGCCTCTATATCTCTGCTAAGTTCAATTACAGCAGTTTGCTGCTACACCTTTGTCCACCATATCAGAGATGCATAAGTGACCACCACCGTGATGTAGTAGTAGTCCTCATTGCTCCTGTCATTTCTAAACGCACAAGCCTCTATATCTCTGCTAAGTTCAATTACAGCAGTTTTGCTGCTACACCTTTGTCCACCATATCAGAGATGCATAAGTGACCACCACCGTGATGTAGTAGTAGTTTCCTCATTGCTCCTGTCATTTCTAAATGCGCAAGCCTCTATATCTCTGCTAAGTTCAATTACAGCACTTTGCTACTACACCTTTGTCCACCACATCAGAGATGCATAAGTGACCATCGCATCGGTCTGACCACCGTGATGTATGTGCAGTACATTACATTAGGTCTTAACTCTCATGTTTTTCCATGAGCTCTTGTAGCCAACATGAGTGTTGTATCCGCCCTGATTTTAATCCTATGAAGCTGTCGTTTCCAAGCAAACTTGGAGTCTAGAATGACACCAAGATATTTTTTAGAGGTCCAAGAACATCTAAGTTCCTCCTTCTCATGAATGCTATTGGAGGGATTGATATTTAGACTCTCCTCCTCGATTCATGCTTGTAGAATTTGTAGAGCGCTCTGCATTTTGTCCACCACTACGCTATTGAATTTACCCCCAGTTCAAAATGATAGGATCACCTTCATACCTTATGTCCTTTATTGTCCAACTTTACTTCAGTAGCTCGTCCACGGCCAGCTTCTACAGCAGAGGGGACAAAACTTTATCCTGCGAACGTCTCTTTCGACACGAACCGCCCATGATGGTTGTTATGTTAACTATTAAGAGCAGTCCCATCTATTAAACGTACTAATATGGATAGATTTGATATTTTGTTAAAATTTTGCACTTAGTAGAAACAGGTGACCTAATTTCACAATAGAGCATGCTTTGACATCGACCGTCTAGATTCGATACATGTTAGTTTAGTGTATCTAACAAACACTAAACTGAGAACCAAATATAACTCTCATAGTATGCAACGACTAACTATAATAGCATACCACAAGTAATCAAGTTTTCTTATTTTTTAATATTGTAGAATATGATACTATTTTACATTTCGATAATATTATTGTAGCTTCAACTGCTGACAACTCCCTTTGACAGCGGTAACAGTTTATAGTTTTGATATCTTACTCTCATCTACAAATAACAGTTTCTCGTATTCAATTATATTTGCCATATAATTTATACATATTAGAAACAAAAATTGGTCCGAGATTACATCCTTATGGTATTCAAATGTGGGCGAAAATATGTTTAATCCTACACTGTAAAAAATTACAGTAATTTTGCCATGGTAAATCAGGAATATTACATGTAATAACATTGTGAATTTACCACAATAAATCATGTAAATTTTGTTTTACATGTTTTTTTCTAGGATATTTAACATGGAAAAAGAAATTTCGGCAAAATTTATAGCTTTTTCATGTAAGTTTAAGATATAACAAAAAATCAAAAGGAAAATACAGGAAAAAACATGTACAATTTTGTATTTACTCTCAAACCTTACTGAAAAGTCGTGAAGACATTGAAACTTATATATGGATATTTGTGCACTTTAAAAGTAATTTTACTAGTGAACTATTAATTTTGCTGTAAAAATATAAGGATCTTTTATATTTATTTGTTTTTACTTGAATTTTCGGGTAAAACTATAGATATCATAGAAAATATGAAATTTATACGCTGCAATGTGATTGGTTATTGGATTATTTATCTGTGCGCGTAGGCAATTCTATTCGCTTGTCGAACTTATTATTGGCTCAATGATATCATGTACGTCACAAACAATCGTAGGTTTCGCGTAAGCGTGTTCATTCTTGATCCCTGGTTGAGCGATTCAGTATGACCTATTAGATGCTATAAAAGAATTAGGTAATTGCTTGCTCTCTTTATAAAAATATACATGAAAATTACTTCAGTGTTCGGTAAATATAGAGTTCATATAAATATTACATACGAATTTTACAGTACAATCTTTGAAAAACACATCAGCATGTGAAATTTACTAGATGGTAGAAATTTTACCTTATGAAGCAAATTTACCTGTAAAATTGTAGGCAACTTTGTTACCAACGATTTTACATGTAATTTTACTGCAACTTTTTTTACAGTGTACATTAAAATATTCTACATATTATTCTCTATAAATTGGTAACGCACACTGATTTTTTTCTCATTTAACAGTTACTTCCAATGTAAAATATGCATAATTTCATTTGCTGGCCTCCTCTGGCAGACGTTTGGTTCACACTCGCAAGGGACATCTTCAGTGCTGCTGCTACTGGTGTAAACTGAAAAACTAACCCACAAGTTTCAGGTCAACAGCACTGGCAGCAGCTCTGAAGATGTCGCTTGCGTGTGTGGACGAAACGTCGGCAGAGGACGCGGTTCCAGCTCGGAAACCGAGATAGTATGGACAACGATCGCGGAAATCTACGCGTTAGTTTATGCATAATATCCTTTAATTTAGCTAAAAAAAAAAACACACTCATTTATCGTTATTTTCATTGTTGTTTTAATTGTTACTGACAAAAAACTATCATAAAAAAATTCACTTTAATATAGACCGAAGGCATACTGTGAAAATACAATGATCCCAATGTACATCTACACTGACGTATTTATTAAAGATGTTCTAAATGTTTTTCTGGACCAAAAAGTCTAATCAAACGTCGGTGTCGTGCGTTAGATCATTTACAGTGCTCCAACTCATCAGACATTCGCCTCCGGCTCTTGTTTCAAACTGAATTGTACAGCAAATGACACCTGCCGCACTTTAACGTAATAACTATTGAATAAGGGATTTAATTGCATTGAATGACGTACAGCATCTAACGAAAACGATTTAAATTATTTATTACAGACTATTTAATCATGAAACGATGTTGTACGGCAGCTATAAAGTGCTTTATATTAATGAGAGTATATGCATGTAGGCCAGTAATTAATGATTGCATTTGTATTACCAGATTTGAAGTAGGAACAATACCTAACACCTTCCCAAGATCAAGTGAAATAGTTGATTTTTATATTTATAACGCACATAATGGTTTTGCAAAGTAATCTGGGATAATAAAACACGGAATTTTATGCACGCCACTCAAGGAACTATCCTTAGAATGCTTCGAATATTATAGCAGAGGATTTTGTCTTCTGTTATGGATGATATATCAATAATAAAGCTTTCTTAAAAACTCTTTCCCAATGTCTATCTTATTTATAACTACATACTTCGGTACTACTGTAGCAATTAACAGTATTGCGAACGCAGAATGTTAATTGCCAAACGAAGAGAGTCGAATACTTACGTAAAGAATGCCAAAGGAAAAATATTAACTAGACATTACTACTATCCAATCTCTATATTCCAGGAATAAAGGATATCGGAATTTCGCGATAGGTCTGTTAACATCTCAAGACGTCGATGATGCCACCCATATTAAGACAGCGACTTCCATTAGGCGCAGTTACATCGTCCTGTTATATCTTTTCATAATATTTTTATGCGCAGCAAAAAAGCTCCCATACGGTGAATGATAAATTCCTCGATAGGTGATGAACAGGGTTGTGCCGTTTCCATCTCGTGATTAGGTGCACTTTTCGTTCTCTATCTGCTGTCAGGGACAAAATGTCCGCTCCGTATTAATGGTAATAGTCGAAGAAGTGGATAGGAAACAGCCATAAATTACGTTTACTTATGTAGTTTGTGTCAACACGATCCAATTACGGTCCGGTGCAAAGCTCGCGCCGGCATCAATAATAAATAATAATGCAGTTACGTTCAACAAGTCGGTACGTGCGGGTATAAGTATGATATTTATGCAGAATGGTTGGCGTCATCTTTGAGACGTTTAACTGTAATGGATAGGTCCTGTGGTGTTGTTAAAGTACGACTTACACTAGCATTAGGGTGACCTGTTGCTCATACTCATTTGCCTTTGAAAAGTTACGTTTGATTCAGTAAAATACTATGTGATAAACATTTTCTGCAACCATTTAATCTATGCAGAATCATTGTAAGTCAAGTGGGATTCACAGCATTTTAGAATATAGATATTCTTGTAATTACCAACATCGTGAGTCTATTTCTTTGTACATAATATATATTAATCTGCACCTTCAAACGCCAAGCCTTCAAACGCATTGCAGATTAACTATAGTATAAAGTAATTTTATCTTCAATCAAATCAGTTTTTACAAGGTACTTACCAATAATCATTTTAGAAAATCTAAACTTCAATACATAAACTAATTTTTTTTTTTTTTCAATAACAACTTATGGCATTTCAGATTACTACTTTACCACACCTACATGCACACATACACGGAATTATTTCGCTAGATTCAAATCTACATTTGTGATTCATTCTTCGTCACGCTGCTTACCTACACGCTACGTTCTAGACTCTAGTCAAACATACGTCATCATAAGAAAAAGAATCCAGCACATTTGCAATCCAACAGCATAATCGTCGAATGAATCGAAAATTCCTAAAAGCTTGTTTCGGATCCTGTCGGGTCTTCGCAGGTAGTTAAGTAGGTCGTAGTGGTTTATTTGTCGCATTAGGTGGCATTCTGTGAAAATGTGACTTTCACTCGTAACCGTATATTCAATTATTTAAGTGGTGGCAAAACAATAGAATGCTAAAGGTAAAAAAGTGATCTAGACCGCAATAAATATATTAAACTAGCTGTGATATTATAAAAATGGATACCCATTATATTTAGGCTGGAAACGCCAAGAATAAAAACAATAAGGCGTATTGAACGGAATGGAAGGTTTTCTGATATATGTACTATTTAAACTACTAGCAGGAGTGTGTATGTATCTTATATGAACATACACCTGTTAAATTTTATAAACCCACTGTTTCTATTGTCTTGCTTTCTTTAATACATAATGCATAAACAATTCTAACAAAATCGATGAAAGGAAAATATCAAATATAATTAATAATATTCTACATTGCTTGCAATTAAGAACAGTCACCATGAAGTTTTGTAAATGATAATGATTCTTAGTAGCAAAAACGCTTATATATAAAAATGTGAATTAAAGGCAATTCAGGAGAAAAATACAAATAAGTAATTTTTATTTAATAATGGGTCTTCTGTATTGGTAACATGAAGGGAATTTCGTCCGACAGTATATGTTCTGTGGGTTAAAGATCTGGCGATCTTGCGGGGTATAGTAACATATTTACATTCTTTTTTGTTTTGGTTAAGAAGAGCATGGTTTATTGCTCTGTATAAGGTCGAACATTATCTTGAACTATCCCATTGTAGTGTTTTTTCTATATATAGACAGTGCTTCTGAGAACATTGTGAGTTTGTCGAAAAAGCATTGTTTAACAGAAGGATAGATGTTGTGACCCCTAGATGGGTGTCTGCTTTCCACCAGATCGGTGTAAACAGAGGCGGAGCATAAAATTATCTCGGGTAATACGACCAGAGAATGTTCACGAGAGGGATTACATCTCCACTTGTCTGACCTAGGCAATTAGGCATACCTCTTCAACAGTATGCTAAAAATATTGTCATATATGCATGTCGTATGTCCCTCTGCAACTCAATTTGAAAAATAGAAAAATAAGGAGCTTAGTCGAGTTGCAAACCCTCAGTTCTTCCTCCAACCGCAAGAAGCGTTACAATCAGGAAAGTTAGTATTTTTATTTTTTAAAGGTTTACGTAGCGTATTAAGTTGGCAGTCCCTACAACAGCTGTACTCCTTGTCGACCAAAATGGCTGCGCAACAATGTGAGAACTCGGTTACACCGCATTTAATCCCATGGAATTAACTGAAATAATTTGGCAACGATAAAAAGAACTTTGATTTTTGTTGTAATAGAATATAACATCTATGTTATTAAATTTACATCGCCGGATCGACGTGAATATTCGAGTTAAAAGTGGATAATGGATTGCCAAAAAAGAATATCGTCGGCTTGGAAGTAGACGATGATTTTTGTTTTTAATGTTAGAACCAAAATGTGTAGGTATATAATTCTGTAGGATATTGTTGCACGTAGTAATTAATATTCGTAGGAGTTATTTATACACATTTTCAGATGTTTTAGCTTTAAAAACAAAAATCTGACTGTCTTCTTTCAAGCTAACGATGTCCTAAAGCGTATTTTTTTATTCATCGATAGGTATATTGATTATAGTGTGTTTCTGTTTATATATTAATTAGATATCGATGAATGTTTGGCAATAAATTATCTCCTATCAATAATAAATAAATTAGACAACAATAATTACATTTTCAAATTAACGCGGTAAAATAACGCTGTCGGTGAATGGATACGAAACTATTTTCTAAGTGCATAGAATTTCGGTCGAGTTCAAAACTATTCTTACTGATCTGTGGATTTAATGTTAACCCCAGTAAGACTATTTCAGTAGGATTTACAAAGAATAGGGAATCCAATCTTAATATCATACGAAAGAATGAGGCAAAACATAGATTGCAGAATGGAGATTAAATATCTAAGTTTTATACTAGGCAATACAAGAAACACGAACTTAACAAGGATATAAACGAAAGTAACCTACAAGGCCAAAAACCCCTGATAATGTGCAGAGACTTTGCAGGAAAATTGGGTGTACAACCCAAAAGTATTGCTTTGGACGGATACAGGGATAGTGAGACTTATAGGTTAGTAGATTGGAGCAAAAGAATTAGTTTGGTTTCTGCGGGAATTAATTTCTCTAAGGTGCAAAGACTGAAATGCATATGTATAACTGAGGCTATGGGAACCTGATCAACAGCAGCTCTTGAAATGATACTGGATCCACCCCACATTGTGGTGGAAGCCGGGACAAAAAGCACCACGCTCAAAATGATCAAGGAAGGAACGATTAAGTATGCACAGGTAATCTAATCTTCTGAACGTAGTCAAACCTGAGATATGCCCCACGGTGACATTTATTAAAAAGATTCAGCCTTGTGAAAGAATTTACCACGAAGCTTAGCAACAAGAGCAAGCAGGATCAAGATTCCATTTCATTATTAAAACGAACTGCCATCAGGTGGCATACGCATGGCTCCGAAATGAAAGAGGGAACTGGAATAGGAATATATGAGCCTAGAGCCAAGAACTCCGGTAGTTTGGGGAAGCACCCGAATATCTTCCAGACGAAAACACACATTATTGAAAGATGCGTCGAGTTCTACATGGACAGAAATTACTCAAAACAAGAGATTATGATCTCAGCACTTGGATAGCTATTTGATTATGAGACATTTAGTCAAGTAGCTATCCAAGCACCGAGCTCATAAGAATTTATTCTAAGGTAGTCTGGGAGTGTCTACAAAAATTAAACGAACTAGGTAAAAGCAAAAGGCAACCTTTGTGTTTGTTCCTGGACACAGATGAATGGAAGGAAATGAAATAGCTGATAATCTTGCAAAAAAAGAGGCTGCTTTTGCGGGTTAAATAGCAGTACAATACTGAAAAGTATAAAAATTATTCGAAGAACCTCCAGGAAATGAGGCAAGCTAAAATTCTGGAAACTCATAGTTACAGAATGTATTAACTTGACTAAGAATGATATCGGTATAACATTATTATAAGCTTCAAAATTATATTTATAATTTTTTTTGGAAAATAGTCAAACAGTTTGCGAGAAGATCTTAATTGCAGATGGTTGTATTTACGTCTACCATTTTTCATCTTTTTGCGTTATATATTATAATTTCAATTCTTAATAGATATATTTAAATTCAAGAAACCATAAACGCATTTGCCACATTCTAATAGCGCTTATATGTATATATTTTTAATTGCTATATAATGTAAAAGAAATTATAAATAATATGAACAGATGAATGATGAAATATGTGAAGTAGATATCGTTTACTCTTTTGAACTTACCGCATGCAACTCACTATATAACCAATGTATTTAGGTTTGTTCTTCTATCAATATGTATGCGAAAGATTGTTGAAATTATACTTAGTTCCCATATCTGGAAGGAAGTGCATTCTTCCATTATCGCCCCATTAAAAGTAATGTTTATGAGGCTACCTGAGTCGTATATATAGGCATAAGATTCGTAAAAACCTCTTCACTTAAGTAATTGTAGATTATTAACCAGTTCTGGGCGCCCCGTTGGTATGTATTCTTGAATTATGGTCTTGGAAAATCATTTTGTGCATAAATAAAACATGTTTTTGCCGAAAAGGCAAAGGGTTTTCATTAAAAAACGAGCAAGTTTTTTTTTTTACAGTTCAGTGCTTCTTCTTGTAGGTTGCCTAAAGGATTTCTTGTTTGCGGGTAGCCATTACGGTATTTTCTTTCTGTGAAGATAGCAGCTAAATTCCATGACTTTAATTTCTGGAATTATTTTATCTGCATAGCTTGCAGACGTTTATCTATTCACATCTACATGTTTACATTTAACCCTCACTATTTAAATACGCCTTCACGCTTTGGTAAAACAATATCAGGAATCTTTCATCGTGTAAACATCTTCCAAAAGAAATTATTATCATGAGAGGACCTCACTCTCGCATGTGCACCTAAACAACACAAAGATAATAATTTATTGAATTGCTCGTATGTACAACACTCAAATGCGATTCGCTTTAAAATCCAAGAGACCGGTATTCCCTTTACAAGTGAGCGTGCAAAATTGCCGAAAGATTAATTTACGAGATAGCGTCGCTTAGCACCACCTACATAATGATGCATTAAGCATATATTGGCACCTACGTAACTCTTCGGAGGTTGGTAATAATACTCTCTTCTGCTTTCTATACCCTTCTTGGATAAGTATTTACATATACCTATGCAGGTGTTTAAAAAGGCAGTGTTGTGTGCTGGGACGCAATTAACTCGAAATAAATTACACGGCAGACTGAGGTTTTTAATGCATTGCGATAATCAGGCAATGGAAAGGCAACGGTTTAATTGGCGTAATAAAAAGAACATTATGGATGTCCTGGGTGGAATTATCGTATTATGATGGAGTTAAATGTATGTAATGCTAGTTAATTTATTCTTTCTATTAAGTTGATAGAGGTAAGCGAATTGAAAAAAGAAAAGTATGAAATACAAGTGAAGATGACTGTATAATACTTAACTACTGCAGTAATCTTATTTATACAATATAATTTAATATACTCGCCCTATTCTATACAATTTAAATTCATAAAAGCTCTCCTTGTAAATGTAACTTTGGACCCATTGTATATGTATAATATATACTTTAAAGCAAGAAAATAATTATTTAAATGCTAAAATACATAATGTGCTAAGGCGACTAGTAAGCACGCATTTGAGAACGCAATACATTAAAGATTTAATGCTGTTAGATGCTTATTTTAGATGCTGCATTTTTGCATAAAATAAACCTCTAGCTTCTAGTAATTCAAAATTATAAAAAATAAGTGTATATGTAAATTCTACATTTATATCACAAGGCTACATTTAAAAAAAAAATGGAATAACGCTCATACTTAGGGAGGACTTCTGTCCTCGGGAGCAGCTCCCGTGGCCACCAAATCTTTAGACGTCTCCGTACTTTGAAAACTTTAACTACGCCACTGACTGTAGCACTGTTTATGTTATATGTTTTGTTTAGTTTTAATAATAACGAGTTCTAAAAGATGTTCATGTGATAAATTTACCAGATTAACAAATGATAACTTTATGTCCTCCTATTTATGCTGAATATACAGTATTGTTGGACAGTAATAAAAGAAGCGCCATCTTTACGACAATTTCTGTAATACATATATTTAATGCTATATAGATGCAGTATAGCTTGCCGCACTTATATGTATTAAACCATCAGAGATTAAAGATAAAAGAGTTTAAAAATTGCCAAACACAGATTACTCTTATGTTCCATGTAAACAAACATACATTTTTGTCATTTTGAATAAATTTTTATAGCCTAGTATCACAACAGACTCTAATAATATTTAATGAATATTTTGTAATATTAACCATAGTCCACATCCAACCAAGTCTTATTATTATGTTATTTATTAAATATCAGAAAAAAAATGAGATGTCCATGGCTGCTTTATCCATTCAGAACGGTGCAAAAAATACCTTTCAAAAATTAGGTATTTCTAATTTGGGATGGAACGTGTTGACACAATAAGCTTCACAACGGCATATAATAAAATAATAGTAATAAGTTTATTGATTCAAAACAAAATACAAAAAAAAGTACAATCAAAAAGAAGGCTCCCCTCACTCTAATGGCAACTGCGCCGGGCAGATCTGCTTGCGCCCTTTTTGCAAAAACTATCGCTGCAGATTTTGATGGATTTAGCTTGAGGTAGGGCTATTCTGCGACGGCTACAATTCTTTCCAAATCGGCTTCCATGGTCTTCACCGCCCTCTGCAAATCCCCACTATATTTCACAACTAATCATAGAATGCAACGTCACCAACTTGAATGACATATGTCTGGTATGTCGCTTTGTAACTAACCCGTATTAAACTTTGTTGATGCAACTACCACGAACTTTAGCACCGATTAGCCGCTAACCTGTTTGCAAAAAATTCACCTCGAGGAAAACTGATGAAAGTAATTTACATAGATGCTTATGTGCAAATGTCGCCTTAGAAACTCCATATTTCTTTAATTTAAAACCAAAAAGAGCTTTTGAAGAAAATCGTTTTATTTGGTTAAATCCGCCATTTAAACAATAATAAACTTGATGTAAGAGATGTATTACTGAGAGTTGCTAATTACGTTATTTATTCTTTAATTTAATAATTCTTAATTATTTATGTATGGGTGATTTGTTTGTTCTGTATTTTCTAATAATTGTATTCTTTGGCCATATATCCGGTTTTAAGAAGCTATTAATATCCGATTCATATATTCCTACCTTAAAAGCCACTATGTCTTTTGAAATTATATCGAGTTGCACACATTCGTGACTCTTAATTTTATTAGTAACAAGTAATTTATTTACGTGAAAAAAAAACTTTGACTTTTGATAATGACCACCCATAATTTCCCCCTTCATAAATAATACCACATTGTCAGAATGCTGTAACGATAGATATACTTCCTGAAAGGCCTGCATAAATTTAGGTAATACGTTAACAACCTATTATCTGCGTTGCGGTTATACATTTAATGTGTATGCATTGTGTATATACGTTAACAGTTCCGAAGCAATTTCCATTTTGAAATTCTCCCTCTTAAGGCTCCCAATTTGACACTCGTTGGGAAGAGAATGCCCTTTGTTTTCTCTATTTGGTGATAGAAGTGAGTGTGAGGTAAACAACAGAAAGCCGGGTATCTGCTTGATTTACGACAGTTGTAGACAATATAATTTGCCTAATACAATGCGACAGGAACATCTATACACATCAGTGCTAAATTTATTTAGGAACACAAAGTAGAACAACTACGCTAGAAGTATGCTATTTACATAGAAAGAAGTTCCCCTTCAGTGGAAGTCTTTGTACATATCAGAAAAGATAACTTTTTCATTCGCATGTATTTTGCCAGTAACGTGTATACCGAGAGCGCAATTTCGACCTGACGATTGCCACAATATAAATAAACGAAGGATGAAAATATGATTTCTATCAGTTAATAAAGTTGAGAAATACGCATGCTATTCTATTGGGCGATTGTGTGTCAGATATACAATTCGATATACCATCTCCAATCCGTATGCTATCACTGTCTAATAGCTGCAAGCACTCACCACTATTCTCTACCCTTGTCTAACTACTACAAAATGCTATTCTCACATCGATTTATTTAATTTAAATTAATTCAATATAGTCGTCATTCTGTCTACTGTGAAGTGAGAGGAACGATTTGCTAGACATGCGTAATTCACTTTAAGTGTAGCCGGCGTTCGATTCATTTCGTTCATTCCTTAACAAAACGTTCCTGGGTATTAGGGTAGTGTCCTCAAATTTTATAACGATTAGTAAGTTAACGACAAATGTCACAATTGTGCATTAGTGGAATTAAATCCTAGTATGACATCTAGACATATCGCTCGCGAATGTAATATTAGTGCAAACACCGTTTTAAACCTTTTACATAAGAATAACTATCGGTCGTAAAAATTAGTATATTCCAAGAATTTTTTACCCGACGATTATTATCGTCGCATGGAATTTTATGAATTAATGATTAATAAATATCCCAAACATAAATATTTTTTATTTACCGATGAATAGATACTTCATTTACTATTGGTAGGTTTTTAGAATCTATGTTTGTTCTTTTATTATCAGATAAAATAATCAGATTTCCTCACACCTCCTCCATCGCATGCTTCTACTACTAACGGTAGTAAAAGCATGCGATAAATGTTCGCTTTAAATCGGTAGCTTTCATTGTGTCGTGGCTGTACATACCTACGTATGTAATTATTCTACGGCCTCGTAGACTTGATAATCTAAATAAAATTGCATGTGTATTTTAAGACGGTGCTGTCAAATCTCACTTTACCTAGTACTTATATCACACACACACACAATAAATGGCGTACGTGAAAATAGTTAGGGACAAGAGACCTATTGAGATTAGATTTCCGCGCTCACACGAGATTTAATGCCATAGTCTCCGTTTATTCGAGAAATAATATGAGAGTCCGTTTCAATCCCTGTTTATTCTCCCTCCAAACATAATATTCTTCGAAAAACCGTTCGAAGTTCTCGAATAGTTACCGCAATGCCATAATGTATAGTTTCACCTTTCTCCAGGACAATACTTCCGCAACTGTTTACACAAGTTATAAGCGCGATAGAACAATGTGAAATCGTACCATAATTCTAAATTCTATGGGCTATTTGTATGCCTTGGGTGAGATTAATGCGAGCTTTAAATTGCGGGTTTCCGTTTGCTCTTGCTGTTATTCGTTTTCCGGTTAAGGTTTCAATCGTTGATTAATGAAGTTAGAGGATTTAGAATTGTGATCATGAATACAATTTCGGCGAAAATTCGGCTCTAAAGACTTCTGCACCTAAATAATATTCTTCTGATTACCATTAATTCGATTTTGTTAAATTCTATTTTTAAGGTATCTACTTATGCTAACGATTGACGATGTAATAACTGTAGCAACTGCCATAAAATTCAAAGCTTTCGAAAAATGTTTTTTTCGCGGCTCTCAAGTACATTTTTAGGATATATTAGTTCTGGTAGTATTAACATTGGTACAACAAAAAGCATTTTACAACACATAAAAGATGCTAAGGTTCTAGGCCGTATCTATAAGCAACTGACCACGTATCATTATAGGATGAACAAGAGATAATCGATATTATACATGACTTCAACCAGTCATTGTTCGCAGCTCAAAATTTGTGAATAAAAAAAGAAGAAAATTTGGGGTTTGGCCTATGGACACAAGATTTGAGAAGCTTTCGACATTTTATTTATAAAAATAAATAATAAGTAAAAGTTATTTGCTTTAAACCTTAATAATACAAGTTTTTATTTACTAGAAGAATTCTTTAGACGCATGCACCTTCTAGTTATTTTACTTTTACTTAAACACGTAGGGCGGTATTATTTTCTCTTATTTTAAAAATTATTTAACCTTTGCTTAACTAAATAACTGTTCGGGCTTAATCAATGTCTTAATGAGCATTTTAAATAATGGTTTATTATTTTCTTAATTTAAATCATCTTTAACAAAATAATAACTTAGAAAAACTAAACACGACAACATAGCAAATATCGATGACTTTTCTATGTCTATTAGTCTGTTGTCAATTATTTACGTTAAATGATAGGTATGACAGATACTCACGGATTTGGGATTTAATTAATGCTTTGGTTTTATGTGTTTGTATGGAATTTTAGTTACATTTAAACTTGAAATTTACATTAATTATGCAGTAAGTAATAATTAACACTTAAATATTAAGATGAATAATAATAATAACATGAAATAAAACCACTTCTAGAAAAAGTAAAAGGGAAAGAACAAAGAACTTTCCTGAAGATGAAAAGGCATTACTTGTAGAGTTTGTTCGGGAAAAGAAATTAATAATAGAACCTAAAAATTCGGAGTCTAGTGTTAATAGAAGAACACATGGTCACAAATTGCCAATCAATTAATTATTATCAATTAATTCAACTTCATCCAAAATATCTTGAATATCAGCCATATTAGCTGTCAGTAATTTATTATTTAGCCAATTGCCAAATATTCATATTTTAAAGAACGCCTTCTATTGTTTAAAATATGATCTTCATTAGATTTTAACAAAATTCTCTAACTTGTTACACAAGGGAAAATAATAACAAAAAATTAATAAAATTCGTTAAAATTTTAAACAGTCTTTAACGCTTAATAAAGGGAAAATAATACGGCCCGTAGTTTTTAACTTATTGTAGGTTGACGTAAATGTTTTCAACGTTGTATTTAAGTACGGGTTTGTCTAATATGGATATACAATGTGTTTTACAAGTTCTTTAGTAAGTCGTTTGTCTTTCAGTAAATGACTCTATTTATATGTAACTTTTTGAAGGTTCATGTTTAATTACAGATCTAATAAATCATAAAATGGATAAGATTATGTATGCATTTCTACGAAATATTATAAATGCCCAGCCTGACGTAATTGTACGTACGAAAAACCAAAGCGTATCAAGTGTAAAGATACCCTGCACGTTAAATAAATTAATAAACCAAAATATAAATCTTTTTCTGAGGATAAAGTGGTAGAAGAGTGAATGACGTTTTATTAAAAAATATATAAAATATAAATGAACTCATTTAGTAAATGCATCTGATAGTTTTTTAGTACTTGATGTTGAATGTTTATTATTATTACTTTTTAATTATTTCTACTACTCTGAATTTGATGTATACCATCTTTTTCTACATAAAAGCTTTTTGTGAGAGATAAGAAAAAGAAATTATTAATAAAATGGAGGATGAGGAGTACTCCCTCCCTCATTATTAGATTCTATCGGAGACAGATTGCGCCATCTCTTGGACCATGTAATCTGCTGCAAATTATGTTAAAAAAGTTTATATCTGCTGTAATTTCGAAGATATTCCTAAAAATTAAAAAATCGCGCAAACTTTGGAGGGGCTTGTACATACCCTAAATTAGACGATTTGGGCAAAGAAGAAAATGCATAGTGCTTTTACCACCATGGTACTCTTTCAAATCTGTACAGTTTTATTGAGATCAGAATTTCACAATTGTCGATGTCTCTTGTTAGTAGTTTTATTATAGTCTTTTTGTATCATTAATTTTATGTCACTCATCCATAACAATTTACACTAGTAATCGCATAACCTTCGCCTCATTTAATAAATGGCGCATAATTGTATGCTACATGTAGGTATCTACGCGTACATATATAAAATATGTACTACAAAAAATAGATTAAAATTTATATAAGCAATAAAAATATTTTTTTTTCGATGTTCACCACTGCCCACCAATCGATGTTCGTGATATAAGAATCTGAGATTGTAATTTGTTCGGTTACAAATTGACAAGAGCGCGGTTCGTGCAACCACCTGTTGTGCACAAACGCACCGCTGCCCGTTGTGGGAGTGTGTGATGTGTAGTAAGCCAAGAGGACGCGTATCTTTTTTCTCTCTCGCGCTTTTTCGATTGCAAGGCCAGCTCAAGGCCACATCCAGCGAAGTTAAATTGGTGCACGCCGACGGTGTGACTCCTCCAACATATGGGAACGTGACTGAACTCAGTACAACATGACATGTTTAATATTAAATTGTTATGAAATGAGGAGTCTATTCGAAAGGGTAATAATTGTTAAATGAGAAAGGTATACTAACGACATTACGTCAGGTGTTGCTCTGATCGGCACTTCGACGATTACTACTGTTAGTAGTGTAGCACGTTTTTCGATTAATATTACATGGTTTGTTATCTTGCAATATTGTCTAATTTTCATCTACACATTTTTTTTCGTAATAAACAAAAAATAAAGTGCAAGACTAAAAGCAGAATATGGAATCCCACAAGGGGGAAACGTAGCGCCAATACAGTAGATAAATATATAGATATTAAAGGCGAAATTTCGTATAGATGTGCATTGGGATTCTGCCACAATCAAAGATGCCGGGCGGCTATCTAACGGAATGTTTTTTTAAGTACACAGCACGAGTTCCAGTGTCTTATAATTATAGTTTGTTAGTAATCACATCAGTCACTGGGATATGCTGCTAAGAGTGACACTATAATGACATGTATTTTACACAGATAAGAGAATTAAAGCAATAAATTGCATTCCTGCGAAATATTTTACCCCAAGCACCCCAAAACGCCGAAGGGAACATTTACGTGAATGATCAAGTGCGAGGATTTAAAATTTACCCCTCTGGCGTGCGCTAGTTAGTAGGATTTGGCATCTGATATCTCCTACAACGCGCTTTCAGCAAAACAGTGGAATAATGCTTTCGTTTCGGGCATACCTATTTTAGTTATTACCAGCGAAGAGGTAAGATACAAATGGTCACTTGCCGCATTTAGCGGGTCCGTTTTGGCGGACTTTGGCGTTGTGATAGTTCTGCCAATTTAGAGAGAGGGCGCTACTGCAGTCACTGTTCGAACGTTGATTTTAACGGCCATTGAGCGTAACTAAGGATAATTAAATATTGCTGGAATAATTCTAAAGCGTTTTTAAATGCATTTAACTTTATTTGATTAGTTCCTTGCTATTTTATTAGTTTAATAATAATAATATAATATTGATAGGGAACATACGTTATTTTTAATTGGTGTAAATTAAAGACGAATGCTGAAACGTGTGGCTCTAAAATGTGTCTTGTGTCTTAACTCTTCGTTCGTTATAGCATACTCTTAGTTTCTTTTACAATTAGAAAAGTTCAAATAACATTTGTCAATGCTAATTCTTTTAAATAACTATAATTGAATAGTTACAACAAGCAAAACAAATCACAAATTGCGCTGCCGTGGTAGCGAGTGGCTGTATTCAGCTACTTTTTAATTTCATAAAGAAACTATTCCAAATATATACATACATAAACACATCATTACAGAATTGCAATTACTTTCCTTAATATATGCACATTAATTTAAACCTACTAGTAGGTTGCAGTGCTTGCGCATCAAAGTCGGGTAGATTATAGGCATCATTTGACGCGTTCCCTTTATTTCTAGACGTAAAATTTATATGCGTTGTACGTGCTTATTAAGTTATTCGCGTATCGAACATTGCAACACGATTATTGGTTGCGATCTTGATTAAATTCAAATTTTGCGGTTCGCTTATTGGACTCTGCCGGATAATAATAAACATTGTTGTGTCAGTAACCTGTTCCACTGCCATTTAGATCGCAACGAAACCATTTGCGATTCTACCATAAGAGGAAGCACCCGTTCCTAAAGTCAATAAACTGATTATACTTGCGCATTATAATATAAGTTTCCGTGTAGAACGCGGAATTTTTAACCTAGTTTATTAGTTCTCGTTATAAGTATTGAATATAATAGGCTGATAATGATAGTGAATTAAAATAACTGATGTAGCAATAAGAAAATTGTACTTTAATGTCGATTGCAATTATGTAAATTAATGAATCTCAAAATAGATTCCAGTGCCGTACTCAGGAGTTTGGCGGTCTGTGTGCGAAAGGTATAAGTATGCTCCCAAAAAAACTTATAATAACCACCTATAACAATAAGCATTCTTTTATACAGTACTTACTATAACTCTATTATTATTATTTCCGAATATATAACCCAATGTTTTAAATGAATTATTACATATTTTTAGCACATGTTCGTTAAAGAGAGTGAAAGAGAATGCCTTAAACAATATTTACTTCAATTAAATTATAAGGCAATATAATAGTAGTTTGTCTCCTACCAAACATCATTACTTTATATATTATACATTTATTTATATTTAATGATATACATTTACGCTCACTCCAACTACAAATGGTTGCTAAGTCTTCCTGCAGGCCTTAGTAATTAGTTAAAGAATTGATCTTCTGAAAAAAAAAAATTAAATCATCTATACAAATTACAATGACAAACAGAATAATTTGCAATCCTGTCAATATGATCAACAAAAGAAGGAATAACAATGGCCCCAAAACAGATCCTTGCCGAACACCAGATGTGGACTCATAAGAATGAGATTTGTAACTAAGGTATTCAATATAATTATTCCAATCACACAAATAGGATTGGAATAAGGCAAAAATAACAGCAGGAACTCCATAATTATGTAATTTCCTGAGAATTAAATGATGCTGTACACGGTTAAACGCTTTTGAGAAGTCTACAAAAATTGCATATTTCTTTCGCATAATACAGTTATATATCTCTTTACAATCGAAGGATCAAATCCTAAATTATTTTTGTATTTAAATTAATTAAATTATTAAGAATTTATGCTCCACATTTATTTAGTGTGCTAATTTTTTTTTTGTTCTCATTGTCAGATCAAATGATAGCAATAATGCCAAATTTATGTTCTCTCACTGTCATACACGACATTATTCTTAGTCACCAGTATTATCAATGTACAGGAGTATTAACAATTACAGCAAGAACGTAATTTGTTTGAATATTACTTTAATCACATTCAATAAATTATTGTTAGAACAACTTCAATTACTTGTAATGTTACTTAAAATGATACTTACGTTTATCTCTTCCCACATAGTCAAATTTAAATTGCCCGCGATTATTCTTAATAACTATATACTTAATAACTTTCCTGTGACTTGTTAATTTTTTGTGTGACACTATTATTAATTAGTTTTAATATATGTGTAACTTTGCTGTGACTTTTAAATGTTTGCCTCTGCTTTAGTGTAAATACTAAATAATTACCAAATAATTTAATAACTTTGTCGCATTTTTTAATTGTTATGTTTTATTTTTGATATTTAGATGGCTCTAAAGATGGTTAGTCAGCAAAAACATGTCAGCCAATATAATTACCTGTAAACTTTGATTAAGTTTTTCTTATTTATTGGTTTTCTTATCATTATATAATATGTGTTCCTTTACCTCAGATCGGAGCACTTAAAAGTAAAAGATCTGGTATCTGGTCAAAGCATTGTTTAACTTTTTGTATAAATGAGTATATAACATTTCTAATATTTTGAGGTTACTGTTAATTTTTGTAAGATGACTATTGAGATTGAAATTTTAATGTGTATAAGTTGGTAGATGTGGTTGGTGGTTTTCTTCCTCTCATAATAGCGGGATATTTAAAAGTTATTTTGAGAATTAAAGAATCCAAATATATACTGGATAATTGATAATATTTGCTTTGAACATTCCAAATAAGTATATCTCACCTTGGGTAAGATTTCTCATACTCTTTATATTTCGATATAAACTTGTTAATAAATTATACACTTTATTAATAATTACACTGTTTTATTAATGAAAGCTCATTTGATACATTGAATTATTAAGAATTAAACTATAAATTCAATATTTAACAAAGTAAAGGCATAATAATATACAAGCTAGTGATTTAAGAGATACCAGTTGTACAGCCACCAGGGCAACAGGTTCAGAACTGGAAAAATAATAACTACTCATTGGCCAGTAAGAGGGGAGATCACTAGTGCGCATGATCTGGAGTGGTGGACTTTAGATATCTTGGACATATACGGTATTTTATAGCCATCTAGTGGATTGGGATTGTATTGTGTCTATCATTAAGGATATAGATGAAGATATATGTAAAGAAAAGGCAGGTTTAATTAGAAAGTTACTTATATATTTTTTAAAAAATTATCCGGGCAAATCTATTATAGAAATCACAATAATATATACCAACTTTTTATATTCTGTTAGCTTCTAATAATCTGATAATCATTTTTAAGGCCTTTGACCGCCACTAAAATCGACTGCCTGCCCGTTTATAACGCTCTCTTCTTTAAGGTAGGCACGCCCCTAATAGATTCTGATATTCTATCTTTGCGGATGTAAACATCACTAGCATCAAGCAATAAATTAATTTGTATAGATTAGCACCTATGTAAACAAAGGATATTATTAGTAATGCATTACAAAATCAAATAAGTGATTTGTTTATGGAAAATATATTTATAATGAAAGTGGGTATATTCAATAGTAGTTATAACAGCTTTCTTTCTGTGTTATTGTTATTAACGTTCTTATATTTTTTCAATTAGAAAAAAAAAACAGCGGCGGTACGAACATCATAAGCATCCCTGGTTTAAATATGTAAAGAAAAAAAAAAACAGGAATAGACGGTAAAACAATATAAGAATACACACTCTTTGAAAGGTTGTTATATACGCCTATATACCTCAGAATCTTCATTAATTCGAACGCCCAGAGAAAGACGTGACGGTTTAAGTGTCAATCAGTCCTACGCGTTAAGAGTCTGCCTCCATTTGCATATGTAAATTTTATTTTGAATTATCAAAAGACGAGAACACACACTCACTTCGGGTGAATTGTTCTCAAGATGAGAAACGAGGCGGCAATGGAAACGAAAGCATGTTTTCAAGGACCTCCATCCGTACGCACAATTAAGGAGAGGTTACTTTGCAGAAGTTCTAATTTATCGCGAAGTTAAGATAGGGGCTAATGGAACAGGAGCGCACCATCAACTGATAATAACAATAAATTGTTGTTCCAAGTTGATAGATAACACATTTTCAGTTAACTCGTTATCCGTCTCTTTATTAACGTGTACTATTCTTTTCAATTGCAGGCAATATGGAGATATTTACGTACTTCTTCGGTCCTATTGGCATTTTATTAACCATTAACTTGACGTTGTTTGCTGCTACTGCGAGAGAACTAACTTGTGGCCTATGGAAGAGGGAGCTGGTTAAATCAACAACGGAAAGGTAAGATCATGATAATTCTTATGTATACTTTCTAATGCGTTTTTGGATTTACAATCCTTACTATTACATATAACGTAATAAAACTTTATTAAAAACAATCATGGCAACTAACTTTGGAAAAATTATACATATTTGATTGTGTGTGAATCAATACTTCATGAAGTAATCAAACAAAAAGTTTAATTCCTCATAAAAATTCTCTAATACCACAGAAGCGTGAAATGGTATACTTTATCGTGCCCTGCGCCGCACGCCAAAATGTAATGGGTTGAATATATGTAACTGTGTTGTGGCCAGTGCCTATGCCGGGTCCTTCTACAACTGCTCTCCAGCTGAAAGGCACGTCCACTCGCTTTGAACGCTGGCTGACGACTTATCTTTCTTCGCAAACATACCTACCAACTCCTCAGCTGTCCACCAACCAGGGATATTGCGCTGATTTTGTGACCGCAGGAACTATCTATATTTCTCGGTTATTTTCTTGACGCAGCTTACATCATCGCACATATACACACAGAGAGAACTCAAAAATACATTACAAATTCTACATGTTTTATATGTTTACATCAATAGAACGAAATCGAATATCTTTTGTTAAGGGTATATATGGTAAATAAAATTTAAGATAAAATGCATTCTAGGCGTTCTATTACAAGCGAGCGGTTTCGTTCTAATCGAACATCATCAGGTCAGCTAAAAAAATCCAAAGAGTCAAAAAATCATGCGATAAGTAATTAGCAAAATATAAAATCATATAAGATATGTAAAATAGTATACAGAGTATACAAGTTCAACAAATGAAATATTTACAATTTACAAAATCAGTTTAAGAATAGTCAAACTTTAAAATTAAATTAAAATTAGATTGTACTAAATAAATTATCAAAATTGTGTGAAGCTTGTAAAACACAAACATTGGATATTGAATTAAACACATTATATATAAAACAAACTAACTACACTTTAAAATAATGAAAATATATAATCACTGCGTACACACTAATCCCCTATAATCCAAAATCATTTTAGGTTCTAATGTAGTTAGTTTGTTTTGTAGTTTTGTGTATAAATATCCAATACAAGCTACAAGTAATGCGTGTTAGAAGCACTTGTAAAATAATTAGTATTCATCACTTACACTTTCAAAGTATATTACATTATTTAATGGGATATAGGTTTTTATTGCGAGTGCCAATGGTTATTAAAAAAGTTAAAAAAAGAAGAATAATAAAAGGCTTTTTGGAATAGTAATTTATTTTTATAGTTTACAATTCCAGAGAGCAGTGACTCATTCTACGGTAATTTGCAAACTATTAAAAATTAGTCGAGAATGGTAAACAAGGACGGAAAAAGGAAATCGCGCCCGCTTAAAAGTACACAAAAAATATTGGAAAAATTCCGGCACTTTAGAATTTTTCTTAATTTGGATGGAATTCTGCACATATTTATTGCCCCCCAAACTTTAAATACGTTTCTATATCATTACATAGTGCTTTAAGCCCTAGTGTGAAACATTAAATTGCTCTAAATATAATAGTGTAAAGAACAGTTAACAGGCTTTAAACTTATGCGTGCACGATTACAAACAATACCCTCAAAAATAGCTTTTTTCGCCTCTGGTATTAAAAAACCCATTTTAATGTGTGATTTCAATTCAACTTGAAATTAAAATTATTATTTCAAAAGTTAGAAGACTAAACAGCTGTATATAATGTAGCAACAATTTTTATACAATGCAAAAAATTTAACAATAGAAAATGGAGGAACGAGTAATAATAGGTTTCTATTGGACGCTTTTACAGTGTCTACCTGTCTACCAACAATATTAAATCCACCCACGATTTTAGTAGTATAATAAAAATTATACTGAAAGTGTTAAAAAGGACCCAAACAAGTATTTTACTAATGTTATTGATCCCGGCTATTAGTGCCTTTACTGTTTCATCTGGCTTTGCTGGCATACTTTCAATATAGTCGTTTCTTTGAATTTTAAAATTATTGCGCCGCGCATGTTCAATGTTGATAATTAATTGCTCTTTATTATTGTTCTATTAGATACGTGTTTTAAAATCCTCCATATATATTCTATTGTATCTAAATCGGACGAATTTCCTAACCAAGACAACACCGGCGCCTCCACCCTTTCCAAAAATAGTTTGATTGATTTTGGTCTGTGACAAGGGGCACTGTCGTGTGTAATGTTGTAAGAGCCTTTATTCAAATCTCGGTCGTTTATATATGACTTCAAAATATCCATTAATACGCGTTTTGATTTGACTGGCCTTTTGCAAAAGTACAGAGGTTAGGAGCCTGCTTGGATGATACACAGAACCAATGCGTAAATAACGTAAGATATTTCACTGATTTCAGTACACATTTGAAGGGTGCACGGGAATAACGATCAAAGTCCGTTTTCATACATTAAGAGATAAATGAATTTTAAAGTTTGCGACTTAAAGGTTCAAAACAAAACTACATTATAGCAACTTTGATTTCTACGGACTACGACCGTTTTTGAAACAGTTTGAACGTGCATTATTATAATACTCAGAATTCCCTACAAAATTGCACCCTTATCTCATTTTCACAAAAAAAAACTGGACTTTGACCGTTATCCCCGTGCACCCTTCATTTGTTTAACAAACTGCGCCCTTTTGGTCACCGCTGTAATTAGTAATTTTTCTTGTGAATTAAATGTCAAATTACAGCAAATATTTCTTACCTTTCTCTATTTCTTATCCGTACAATTGGCGTGAAGGTATGCTGATTGCACTAAACTGGTAATACAGTAATTAAGGAATACCATAAATATTTTATGAATACAGGTGTCAAAATAATTAATATTCTCAAATTTTCAAGGTATCCCTAATATTTGTTTATTGGCCAGGGACGAACTGTAGTAACTATATATATCATTTGCTGTGATAAATATTGTATATAAGTGGGAAACCGTTCTTTTTTTTTATTTAAGTAAACACAATTAATTCTTGTTTATTAAAAGAGTTCGTCATACAGCAAAATAATATAGAGATCCAGACAACTAGTAAACGTAAAGCTCTTTTTAACTATGTAGTAAAATCCAATGCACTTTAAAAACGTAAACGAGAAGCTCTAGTCTTTTTTTTTTTATTCCCTGTCAAAGAGTGTCGTTTAGCAACTACCGCTATATAATAGTTCCGAAAATTTCCATTTACTCTGACTCATATACAACATATGTTTTTTAGGCATTCTAAAAGTTGTTTATTAGTACTAAATGAGCGAAATTTAGATACGATTGAAATGGCCAACTTGAAAAATTGTGAACTTTTCACATAGCTAATAATGTTTGCATTCAGCAGAAGCTATTATCAGTTATATAATTGAGAGCATACATTATGGGAATAAATGTAATGTGGATCTATGTTAAACAGAATAAATAGGAGAAAAAAGTCAGGCCTTAATGGTAATTCATACAAATATCATTAAGGCCGAATGATGTGTAATAAGTTATAACGCGAAACCGGTAGTCTGAATAAAATATTGGTAATTGTGGATTAGACCCCTCTTCTTTTTTGTCCTGGTTAATATTGAGCACATGTTGGAAATGCATCACATTGTTGTTATATGCATCAATACATTAGATTATATAGAAATCGAAGAACAACAATCACTAGCAGAAATAGTGGTTAATCTGTCAGATTATATCACAGTAATGTTTACCATCATGTTTATTTGTTAACGTCGTCATATTCGCCATTTTTCTCAACATATCTTTAAAGAAGCGAAAAAAATGTATCCTTCAAAACATGGCCGTTTAGTCCCAACCAAGTGATATAACTTGCAACCTTTGATGCAGTGGAAAATAGAATGTGCATCTTACAGATTATTCAACTGTTCCGCAACAGTTACGTACGTTAAATGCAACGAACAATTTAAAGAAATAATGGAAGAAAACAATTCTTAATCAGAGATACTAATTGGCATGAGCACAAATAATATTGAAAAGGAATAAAAGAATATGTTAAAAAATTAATTTGTTTGATTTAAAAGATTCTCTCTATCCTTTACTTGAAACAATTCTTTTTTAACTACGAACAAGCAAATTGATATTCTACATACTTTAAAACATCTTACCACAAACTGCTTTTCCCTCCTTAACAATCCTTAACAATCCTTAACAATCTTAAAAATAGTGTGGAAATCCTATAGATCAAGTAAAAGGAACAGAAACTTATGATCAGGTGTACATTAGACAAACTAAAAAATCAATCAGAATTTATTGCAAGGAGCATGTTCCTCATTTTTTTAGAAGGTTCAATAAATCTAGTGTAGCCCTACATATGCTTGAATCATAAAGTAGGCAATGTAAAATTAGTTAAGAATGTAAAGGGTCATGTACAATTTAATTTGTTATGAAAGTATGAAAATGTATGGAAACAATAGTTATTTATATCACTAGGCTAGAAACTACAGTTTTGCGGGTGTGAGTACGAGTACGCGCAAAAGAGTTTCTGGCCGTGTGAAACATACTGTAACGTTTTCCTATTCTTAAAACGTTGTCAGGGTTTAGAAAAATACACAGGCGATATATTTAAATTAAATTGATTTATTAATACACTTAGGAATTACTTAAAATCTATTAAATAAAATCAAAATAAACACTAAAATTATATCACTCACTAATTACTATTAAAAATGCTTATTAATTAAATCACTTAATTACCAATGCCTTAATTTATGTAAACGATTTATTTGCACCGATATTTATATCACACGTACTAATTCGCTCGTATTTACCTCCATTAGTTCTCCGCACTATTCAACTCGTATCGACTGAGTGACTGACCAATAACCACGCGTTATTTTATATCTGGCGCCGGGATTATGAGATTGTTCGGGACACATCTAGGGCGTGTTTCTAGATTCAGAAGAATAATCACGAATCTTCCACCCGGAACTCTGTGATTCCTCGTACGTAATTCTTTCTTCTGCTATGCTAGCGCCATCTAGGGGCGCCTATCGAAACTGCCAGTTTAAAAATTGACGCTCGTTACAATATTGTTTTTTGGGCTGACAAAGCTTAATTTTGAATTGAAAATAGAAAAGAAATTTTGACACTAGGGAGTTGACAGCACAAGTTGGCAAACGTGTTACATACCTTAGACGTTTTTGATAATAAAACTTTTTCTGTAATTTTCTTTCTAGTTTACTATCTATTTATCAATACTAAGTGCAAAAGAGACACCAGTTCATCTTAGCAAAGTTGACCAGTAGCTTAATGACAATTTATTACACGTCTATCATGTGGAATCTAGTGTGGCCTTTAACCTTTAGTGACATTTTTGCCTACCTAGCTTTGAAGTACTGCAAAATGAAAATTTTTGCGTAATTTTTAAAATTTGATTTGCGAAAAGTAGACAGCCGACGATTCACTATCGATCACTCTTATGTGTAAATAGAAAAATGTGCTTAAAAAACTTCAATTGAAAAAATCCTTTCCAACAATGTGTGAGCTAATAAACCTAATAGCTCCATTCACTTTGTTATAGAATATCTATATAGGTAGAAAAAAAGCAGGTCCAAATGTGTAGCACCGCTATTTTTTTACCGTAGCACCGTCAATTTTTTGATTTAACAAACTACGCTATTATAGTAATTGCTTTGAAAGATGGATTGATACATATTTATCTACAAATTTCCTAGAGATTGCCTACGTCAACGTATACAAACTAAATTATCAGATTTCAATACATAATGTCGAGAAACAACTTGGAAATAAATTATATCATATAGTTCAGTTTTCAGCGAAATATATCCTTTCAAAACATTCGCTACCTGTGCCTAAACTTGACAAAAGAATCACAAGATTCTCACAGTAGCCTTGATTGTCGTTTTTTCTTTCCTTTAGTATTTCGTTTACAAAAGGCCAGGTAAAAATCCTCGAACAGACGATTCGTCTCCTTCACGCACCAGTTCATTCACATCGTTTACTTCAACGACTCTCCGATGATGGGAGACGTAGGTGATGTTTACATCACATCCTCTCCTATTTAGACCTTCGGAACTCCTGTCCGTATACGTTTATTTTCTTTGATCTAACGTGTAAATACACGGAACGCTCCAGATGTCGAGCATGCAGATGTATACAAAGATATACTCCTAGGTGCGTGTGTACAACACCAAGTGCCGTTGCGACATGACACGACCGTGTATGTTCGCATGCGTGCGTATAAGTTTCTAGACAAAACTAACCTAGTTTAAGTTGAGAGTTTTATTACATCCACATCTCCTCAGTATGTCAGGAAAGTCGTTGTGTACATACCGCTGAATTATTGCTTCGTTGTTTCTCCGTACGAAAGGAAGTTCACTTGAAAACTTAAACGGTATTTTCTATTTATTGACGTTTAAAATAGGCACCGCACTGTGTATAATCTATTATCGATTTAGAACGGCATTAGTGTCATACGTTTCAATTTTATGGATGCAAAAAGCATAAAATCGACTCATCATCGACAAACATCATCGCCAATGAAAACTCTTCCTTTTCTGTTCCTTTCCATTTATATCGTCCTCATTTATTCTGTCTTAATTGTTTTTTTTTTTTTGCGTTTCGCAAACTAATTTACAAAAACGAAAGCGACAGTAACATGAGCCGTACTGTGGCCGTACCGAGAGATGACCATGGGAACAATGCGAATCCTCACGTACAGCTGATAAGAGGAATACCAACTTGTCTTATTTTACATACAGTTTAATTCAGTCGTATTGTAGACACAGAATAGTTTGTTTCTTTTTGTAATTTGCGTTCAATAAAAGCTTTTGTTTTTAAAAATTCTTAACTCGAATCGAATCATTTATTTGGCGCAGTCAGTAGGATGTTCTACAAGTTTTATTGAAAAATTTGGTGTGTTTCAACGCTTTAAGAACAACCCGAAGAGTTAGGAAAAAGACGCAAGAGGACCGAGTATTAGAGAAAACACAGACAGGTCACGGCACTTTATCGAGCAAAGTGGATCGCTGTGTTCGCTGAATCTAATATTCCAACGTCCGAAGCACGAAGACAGCTTGCCTTCCCAGACGAAAGGTAGGTGCTATTTCTGTTACGGTACGGCTCCTTGTAACTATTCAAGTTATTTCGTTAATTGAAAAACATATCCATTGTCGATATCCCCAATTTTTCCTTGAAAGTGACAATCCTGTCATTACCTTTTAATTGGTAAAACCCGAAAACACGAAACTGGACGATTTAGTCGAAAGCTTCCAAACCTTAGGATTAGAAATGAATTACCAATTGTTCAAGATAGAATTAGACGCAATACCAACATTTGGCGGAGAACCAAGCGGTATAAATTTGTTCATAAATTCATGCGATCAGATATGTACGAAATATGCGACAAATGCGGACGTAAAGAATGTAATTTTTCAAACAATATTAGGCAGATTAAGAGATAGGGCAAAAACTTTAATTTTATCAAGAAATGAATTAAATACATGGGAAAGTGTAAAAGATGCTATTTATAATTATTTTTCGGACAAAAGAGATTTGGACAACTAGTACAAGAATTTACGAATACAAAAATCACCCAAAAGAAAATACAATATCATTTGGTCACAGATTACAAGATTTATTATCCAAACTTAACACTAAATTAGCGCAAACACCAGGTATAGAACATAAACCGCAAAGAGCAGTTATTTATGCGCAAACTGCCTTAGAAGTATATTTATTAAATTTGCCAGAAGACATTCAAGTCCACGTCAAACCCTTAAAACCTACATCACTAGAAGAAGCTATAGGATACGTACAAGACGCCGAGAATTTTAAATCCCGATCGAACGCTTTAAAATCAGCCAAAACAACAAATCCTTCACACGATAATAAGAACCCTTCGCAGTATATAAACAATTCCCTATCAACCACGACCAATTATTATCCAGGACAACATTATCAGAATCCTGTACAACAACATCAATTTACACCCTATCAAACTTCTTTCCAAGAGGTCCTATACAAAATTATCCTAAACCAGTATATAATCCACCTTCTAAACAATTCACAAACAAACAAGTATTTGGCTCACAACGTAACGTATGGGCACCAGGACAAAATAACAATTCCCATCATCAGAAACCAACCCCGATGTCCGGAATTTCAACAGCAGTAGCTAAACCTGTAAATTATAACGAATTAAACAACACAGAAGACGATGAGGATTACCAATCAGCACAACTGATATTTAATGAAGAAAATGGACTATGGTATATGCCAATAGAACCCACCACACGAATTTTCTAATAACGTCCCTGAAGAACAAATGAACGAACACAGAGGAGGATTTTCGTTTGCCTGCCTCACAGGAGAACTCAACAGATTAGCAATCAATGAATTACCGTATATTCAAATTCAAAATCCACCACTAAAACTTCTTATAGATACAGGAAGTACTATTTCAATGATTAATCCCGAAATTGTTCACAAATTTTATCCTAATAATATTGTAAATGAAACATTAGAAGTAAGAACTGCTAACGGTACTGTTTTAATAAATAAATGTGCTATGATTCCTTGTTTTAATGAATTAAGAGCTAACGGCTTTATAAAAATGTTAATGTTTAAATTTCATAATTTTTATGACGGTATATTAGGCTTAGAGGATCTAAGATCTATGCAATTTAAATTAAATTTAAAATAAAGCACACTTTATCGAGACAACTATAAAATTCCACTGAAATTTAAGAAATATGATACTATTACAATTCCTGCTAAATCAAAAGTATTAAGAAAAGTATCTGTAAATTATATTGAAGGAGAAGTATTAATAGAAAATTTTACACAAAACAATATTTATATTCCTAATTGTATAACATACGTAAAAAATGGTGAAGCATTAATTGAAATACAAAATTGGTCAGAAACAGAAACAGAATTCCAATTGAAACCTTTAACAACAATTCCTCTCGATAATTTTCATATTTTTCATTATCAAGTTAATGAATCTGAACCATGGAACGTTTTAAATAATATGTTAAGAATCGATCATTTAAATAATGAAGAAAAATCTCGTATTTTGCATCTTTGTAAAAATTACGTTGATATTTTTAAGAAACCCGAAGATAAATTAAGTTGCAATAGTAATGTACGACACGAAATTAAATTGAAAGACAATAACCCAATTTTTCAACGTGCAAGACGATTTCCTCATACAATCAAACAAGAAATTAAAAATCATATCGATAACTTTTAGAGGATAATATAATTAGCCGAGTCAAAGCCCTTGGGGATCACCTGTAAATTGGTAAGTAAAAAATTAGATGCATCTGGAATAAAGAAAACTAGATTAGTTATTGACTACCGCGCTATTAACGAAAGACAGTGACGATCGATATCCAATCCCTAATATCGAAGATATTTTAGATAAACTTGGCAGATGTCAATATTTTACTACCCTTGACTTAGCATCCGGTTTCATCAGATACAAATGCATCCGGAATCAATCGCTAAAACTGCTTTTAATACCGAACACGGACACTATGAATTTTTGAGAATGCCATTTGGTTTAAAGAATAGTCCGGCGACATTTCAAGGTAATGGACGATATTTTAAAAGGTTTATTAATTCATTTTGCTTAGTATATTTAGACGATATAATTATTATTCTCACCTTCTTTAGAGAACATATGAAACCTTGAAATTAGTTTTGAAAGGTACGAAATGCGAACTTAAAATTGCAAATAGATAAATGTGAGTTTTAAGAAAAGAAACAGAATATTTAGGTCACATTATAACACCGAAAGGTATAAAACCAATCCGAAAAAGATAGAAGTTATTAAACAATTCCCTATACCGAATACGCAAAGAGACATTAAATCATTCTAGGGCTTATTAGGCTATTACAGAAAATTATAATAATTTTGCCAAAATTACTAAACCCTTAACAAAATGTTTACGTAAAGGAGAATCAGTAAAACATACCCCCGAATTTATAGATGCATTTGAAAAATGTAAAACTTTATTATGCAATGACCCTGTTTTAAAATATCCTGATTTTTCAAAACAATTTGAATTAACAACTGACGCCTCAAATTTTGCAATAGGCGCAATTTTATCTCAAGATAATCACCCAATAGCGTACACATCGCGAACGTTAAATCCAGCAGAAATAAATTACTCCACTATCGAAAAAGAAATGCTTGCAATTGTGTGGGCATGTAAACATTTCCGACCGTACTTATATGGTACAAAATTTATAATTCAAAACAGATCATAAACCATTACAATGGTTATTTTCTATAAAAGATCCCAATTCACGTTTAACACGCTGCGCTTAAAACTATGCGAATACGATTACGAAATACAGTATAAAAAAGGAAAATTAAATCAAGCCGATCCATTATCACGAATTAAAATTAAAGAACAGGAAAATTATGTAAATACAATTGATAATGATTCAGAATCTTTATTGGTTCAAACCGATGACGAAATTGATCAAAATATTATAGACGAATTAAATGAAGTTTTAAAGGATTTACCACTTGAAACCAACCCTGATCCAATTCACAGTCAGTTATTCAGATAAGTGACGAAAATGAAAGTAATACAGACAACACTATCCATTCAGTAAACGGTGACGTAGAAATTTCAATTCTATATTCGGAAAATTATTAATATCGCAGATCATCAAATTATATTAGACGCAACGCATAATCGACAAATCCTATACTAAGAACAATTAAAGTGTTTGATAAAACTAGAATTTCTCTAACATTACCTTTAACAACTTATAGAGAAAATATTGTAAAAGCTTTAAAAGAATGTTTAGTAACCGATAAAAAGAATGTTATTTACTTTAAACACAAAAATATAGAAAGAGAAATTATTCAAATTATTCAAAATCATTTACTAAATTAAAAGTAGAAATTTCAAATAAAATTGTAGAAGATATGAAGATAAAGATGAACAACAAGTTAAAATTAAATATTATCATGAAGGAAAACATCACATCGAGGTATTAACGAAGTATATCATCATTAAAGAGGAAATACTATTGGCCAAACTTAGAAAAATCAATTAGTACTTATATTAATAATTGCGAAATATGTCAATTAGCAAAGTATGATCGAGCTCCTCAAACTCAACCAATTTCTCATACTTATACCCCTAAGAAACCTTTTGAACAACTGCATATAGATTTATTATTTATGAATAATAGAATAATACTAACGATTATTGATCATTTTTCAAAATACGCCCAGGCATATTTAATATCGGATAAAATTTCGAATACCATAGTAAACGTATATAAAATTTACAAGTCACCACGGGAATCCCAAGAATTATAATTGCAGACTCTGGTAAAGAGTTCGACAACAAGAATTTGCGAAAAAGTAAATGTAGATAGAAACGAAATAGATGATATAGAAGAGCAACAATCAGTTTACGTTAAAAGAAATTTAGAAACAAATTAAAACGAAATTTAGTAAAGAAAAAGTAGCAAAAGTAAATCAAAAAACTATCGAACGCAAAAAGGTACTAAATTATCAAAAGATGTTATTAAAAAGAAAAGAAAATTTATTAAGAAATCTTTGTTGCAGGATGAAAACCAATACGGACACTCCTAATATTAGTGGTGCTGAGAATAATAAACCAGCCAACTACAAGTGAAGCAAATTAACAACTTCATTTTACCATATAAATTAGGCGAAGCCAGATTAATACAAAAGCGTCACGATTTCATATATAAAATCGAAGCTGAAAATTTATTTAAAAATGTTAATATATTAATGGAACAAATTAAAAAAGTCAATGATACACTTAATAGTAAAGTCAAACCCCCATTATCTATATTAGGTATAGATATACTAAAATCTAAATTTTACACGGCAATTAACGAAGGTCAATTAAAATCAATATATTCATTAATCGCACAGACCGTTCGTAGTATTAGTCAAGTTAAAAATAAACTTGAAACTATATTTCCTGAATTTATAAGAAATAAGAGATCACCATTAAATATTGTCGGCAACGCAGCCAATTGGTTATTTGGAATAATGGATAACGAAGAAAAGAATCGAATTGATGCCGCATTGGAACAATTGTATACAAATCAAGAAAATCTACGAAAACAACAGGAATGTAGTATGTCGATCTTAAATCGATCGCAAACCGGTTAACGGAAACGTTTAAAGAAGTACAAGATAATCAATGATTATTAGCAAAAGAATCAATTCATTGACTACAATTTTTGGAACAATAGAATTTCTCGAAATGGTAAAAGACGCTAATGAACTCATAATGCAAAACACTAACATAATGTTAAACATCTTAACAGAAGTTCAAGATGCTATTATATTTTCAAGCATGAATAAAGTACATCCATCTATTTTAACTGCAAATGAAATAAGGAGATCAATTACCAATTAAAATCCTATATAATCCTAATCATTATTAGTTTTTAAGAATACATTTAATTATTATGTGTATTTTAGTATCCAAAACTACATCAGTAGTAAGGAAGTTATATTTAGAATATCTGTTCCTATATTATACGAATCCATATATAACCTTTATCATATTTATGCTATTCCTTATAATAAACAAATTATTCCTATTGCCCAGCCGTATTTGTTAACTGCAAATAGTACCTATGCTTTGGGAGACACAGTTATGTCCAAATTAGAAGATGTCTACATCTGTGGAGAAGAACCATTGCCTCATGACGACAGCTGTTTATTGAATCTAATGAATGTGATACATGTGAAAAAATAAGTGTATATTTAAAAGATACATTAGTACAACAAATTGACAAGCAGAATTATTGATTTATACACCTAGCAAAATTAAGCTAACTTATAATTGTAGTGAAATAGGTATTTTGGAAATAGTTGGCAACGTATTATTAAAATTAAAACCAAACTGTATAATTCAAATAAATAATGAAAAATTCTATTTCCAAAAAGAACTTATTAAAGGTCAAATATTTAATTTACCAAATATAGATGCAAGTATTTATGATGTAAAAGAAACGAATTCAATTCATTTAAATAAAATTAACGTAAATAACTATAATAAGATAAATGATGATATCAAGAATTTGAAATTGCCACATCTAGAAAAGATTGTCAATAATAACTCAAAAATAAATTACTTTGTTATTGGTATTGTAATTGTAATAATTTTTGTAATAAGTTTCAAATATTGTAAAGTATTACTGTATAAAAGATTTAGGAAAGCATCCAGGAATTCAACGGTTCTTTCCGACGTTAGCCGTCAAGATCCTTTCTAAGCGGGGAGGAGTAACATGAGCCGTACTGTGGCCGTACCGAGAGATGACCATGGGAACAATGCGAATCCTCACGTACAGCTGATAAGAGGAATACCAACTTGTCTTATTTTACATACAGTTTAATTCAGTCGTATTGTAGACACAGAATAGTTTGTTTCTTTTTGTAATTTGCGTTCAATAAAAGCTTTTGTTTTTAAAAATTCTTAACTCGAATCGAATCATTTATTTCGACGACCTCCGTGATTGCGCCGACCAGAATAAAACAAAAAAATAAAAAACCCGAGTTCCATAAATTCCTTCTTTGGTCATCATTAATGATACTAACTGCACACGCACACACATACGTGCACACCAGCAGACGACGTGGTAACAAGATTTTATATAGCGGGATTATTTCTGGTCGTGTACGAGCTTGATTTGCTGGTATACGAGAGATGTAAACCATATCGCTTCACATATAGGAGAAGATAGGTAATTTGTTCTCGAGTTGTTTTAAACCTATTGAGGGAGTTTGTTAACGCTGTTTGAAATTGGGACTTTGATTGATGACCCTAATGAATGAAGAAGAAAGCACATTACACTATACTTATGTAAAGCTAAATAATTATAAATTCTCCTAAACTCCGTGCTCCACCTAAAGGTACTACACGAGGCTACCTATTCTAAATACTATATGGATTCCACAACAATTGCAATGTTCTTGCTTTAACTAAATAATTTCTCAATGATTGTTAATAATAATAAAAAATTAAATTATGGACTCACAATTATATGAATAACTGCTTTATGTTAAACGCTGAAATATGTGAACAACTAAATATATGATTAGTTCACATAATCGCGAGTCTACTGTAAATCGGCCAGCTCTATGAGCTGTTCTATATTAGCGCCCATGGAACGACTTTAAATATCTCCCAGCATTCGCCAAGGAGTAAGGGAAAATCATGGAAAAACCTTACTCCAGAAGCAGGATCTGGGAAGAAGTTGTTACTATTATTAAATTATTATTATTATCCTTCTGAATTTAAAAAAGGTAGCCTCCACGTCTCCTCAATTTCGACAACCGTGATGTCTTGAGTTAGCTGCTCCGTTTTTCACACATCATGCATTGAAATTGAAACAGAATAGACTGGTGTAATGATCTAAAAGCAAACAAAACTACAGCAGTACCTATTCCAATACTTAACAATAAATTAATTCAAATTATTCTAACCAATATTAATTAAATTTAAGGTTTATATTTTAAATATTAATTTATACACCCCAATATGCTAAAAGCTATAATATAACACTAGTTCAGTCCACTAAGAATATTCATTTGTAAATACGTACTACCCTACTAACTATCTAATTATCATGGCGTAACATATCCAATTCTTTTAGCAGTACATATTGCTAAAAAAATTCCCACCGTTTGACCGATTCATTTTACCTGTAATATCTGTTTCGCGTGGCGGCCAATTTAACTCCTTAGCTAATGCTCCAACATCCGTACGCGACCGCCACTCATCAGTGAGTGGACATATTCGAATACAACATACCCCACTGTATCTACCCCACCACATTCACAATGCGAATCATTAACCCTCCCAACTCCACATAAATATGATTTAAAATTATCGTGACCCGTTACTAATTCTATTGCCTGATACGACAAATTTAATCTCATGTCCTTAAAACAGACATAGTTCTCGGGTGAGGTGCTTAATGCTGAATATTTTCCCGATGATTACGTAGTGTATAGATGTGATCGGCGATTTGAGGAGATTGGTTGGTTTACCCTTACAACTTGCATTTGGAGATTGTGTTTCGAGATTTTCCTCTTATTGACATTGTTGGCAGCAAGTGTAGTGTTAACTTCAAGTTATTTATATTATATATTTCCCCTAATATTACGGTGCTGGATTTTGAAGGATAATACGGTACTTTTAAAAATACTTCTGACACTAAAACTAATGTATTAAGAACCTCTTTGGACCACTTAATTTTAATTAATTTAACAATGTGTACAACGTCGATGATAGATTACTAGATTTAATTATCTCTGTCTTGAAGTGTGAGGTTTTACACGATACTTCACTCTTTGTGAGAGAGGATAATTATCATGCTAAAATTTTTAATCTAGCGCTAAAAACTTTGATGTTCCCCGATATGTGGAATATTACGTAAAATTGTTCGTATACTGAAAAAGAAGAGTCATCTAACATGAAAAATTATCGCTATATTGTCCAATTTCTCAAAAAAATTCGAAATGTTGCTATATTCTAAGATCTATCGGTGTGTTAGAGCTAGTATCCCACCCACCGTTCCAACATGGTTTTATGGAAGGTAGATCGACGATTACTAACTTAGCAATATTCCATCAATACCTTTCCGGGGAACTAGATTCGAGTAAACATCAGGTCGATGTATTGTACACTGCTGACTTCTCGAAAGTGTTTGATCGCATTATTCACGCACTTATTTTACAAAAGTTGTCTGCCATCGAGTTTAGTGGTTCTTTAGTTCATCTATTTGGTAACTACTTAACATCCAGAGCTTAAACTGTTTGCTACAATGGTTACGTTCACTACGTTGCAACATCAGGTGTTCCACAGGGCTCAAATTTTGGTCATTTGCTGTTTTGGATTTTTATCAATGATCTTTCCGGCGTCATTTCGTCTCACAAACTCTTGTTTACGGGCGATTTAAAATTATATCGAAGTATCAGCGGTTCTAGTGACTGTACTGATTTGCATACAGATTTAAATCGACTCTCTGCATGGTGTGAATCCAGTAGCTTGCCTTTGAATATTGAGAAATGTAAGATGGTTCCTTTTACTAGAAAACTTAATTTTATGACGTATAATTGCCATATGTACATCAACTTGGATCGATCTTATTAAGGACTTGGGTATTTTGTTTAACCGCAAGCTAACTTTCACAAATCATATTCGTTTTTTTCCACATCCATTTAAATTGCTTGAATAGTTTGGTATTAGTTATTGCATATACTAATCGTACTTTCGCATATGGGAAACAACTATTGCTGCGTGCATTCAATCCTGATTTCAAAAGAACCAATAGTAAAACTTCAACATCTTTTACAGAGCCGCTCTTGGTAGAGTCTGCATCAAATTAGTAGTTGTGATGGGAGTATCTTGGATAGCCGACATAGTTTCCTGGATGGTAGGAGGACCGCACGAAGTTTGGTATTTCACCGACATTATCAACTGCCTCTCGGGAGTTTTCATCTTCATAGTGGTCGGGTGCCAACCACAGGTAAGTGTTATATACAATCAGCCGTAATGATTTAGAAACGATATCGTGATAAAACCACGTTTGTCTAGGTATTGACAGCAGTCAAACGTTACTGGTGCTGGAGAAATAACAACAACACGGCCGATACTGCAGGTACTACGAATCATCACTCTTCCAGCACACAGGGACAGCCTTCAATAGGTGACACCGTCTGCAATCACAGCATCACGAACAATACGAAATCCATGGCTTTGGAGACGAGTTGTTAAGGATTGATTATATGAGTGTTAATCTTGCCTTATATATGAAACGAGTCAATTCATAAATTCAAAACACCTTAGCAGATGTGTAAGAAAGAATTATTTCTTTACTAGGAAACATTCACTAGTTACACTTCACCTGTTAAAGAGAATATCAAACGCTATTATTTCACCTGAAAATTGGCAATTTGACGAAAGCCAATACGTGATAAAGAACGGCTTAAAATTATAAACAATAAAACATACCTACTGTAATTTACCAAAGCGGTTTCAGTTGCGAATGAAGGAGAAGGTTTATTTTTGGGACGACAATAAAAAGAATGTATAAGCTATTTTTCTAACTTGAACATTACGAGGATGTATCTCCAAATACATACATATATATTTTCGAAGCATTTATTATAAAAAACTAGTCAGTATATTATGTGTTTTTTTTTCTAACGGCATTTGTTACAGAAATTAAAACGAAAGTATATAACAGATGTGTTCATTTTTGAGGCAATAACATTTTCTTTTTAATTATTATTGCGCAAAAGGCATTTATTTTCGAACGTACCAACGAATATTTATTAATTTATATCGTTTTTTTTCGAGACTGAAAATTTAAGTTTATTTTTTCT
Organism: Protaetia brevitarsis; assembly: GCA_004143645.1. Classification (NCBI taxonomy): domain Eukaryota; kingdom Metazoa; phylum Arthropoda; class Insecta; order Coleoptera; family Scarabaeidae; genus Protaetia; species Protaetia brevitarsis. The sequence goes on from RXPK01000296.1 coordinate 215,189, forward strand.
TTAAATTGTTTTTAGATTAATTTAGTTAGTTCCTTTGTTTTATTTATCCGAAGAATATTTAACGTTAAATGATTGTCAGACGTAAAAGCGTATTCTGCCTCTATTTATTACACACTAAATCTCATTTTATCATGGGCAGCTTGTAATTTGTTATATATTATGTATTATAGATTGTACTACAGAAAAAACGGAAATTGTCTCTTTTAAGTACCTATCAAATAAATTGTGATGGCTTTGATCTATTTTAGGTGTAAGTCTTTTCTAATATTTAATTTTTATACATGCGTATTATATACATATATTATATTTTTTAAAAATTAATAAAAATATGTTTAAGTGGTTCGAACGACAATTTCTGTAGTTTCAGTTATTACACTGTGCTTTATGTTGTATAGATGACAATTATGTATGTAGTAAGTTTAATTAAACTTACCAGTATTAAAAATTATTGAGCTGTAGTTTCGTAATGTGTAAATATATGTTTTAGGTATATAATATATTATTATATTATCTATAAAAGTTATACCAGTATTTTGTAAAGATCGTCTTAAAATAAAATAGTAAAAATCAATTCGAATTTTATTTTATTATTAAAATTAACACACACTTACAACATTTTCCCTGGATTTAGCAAATCTTAACAAATTAAACACAGCAGCAGGTGTTACTCCTGGTATTCTGCTCGCAGCTGCGATCTGCAATAAAATAATATTATTATCACTGCAGCCACATTCTTACTAAATTTTCATTAAGGCCACTTTACAGTTCGTAATTTTTTTATTGCGTGCAATAAAAATTGTATGCAATAAAAATAGCGCATGCTTTATTCCGTGCATGCAATTTTTTTATTGCACGCAATAAAAAATTGCCAACTGTAAAGCGGCCTTTACACATGCGGTACTTCTACGGATTTACCGTTTGTGGTTGCACAGCCATTAATTTCTCCCTCTCCTCGAAACTTAAATTCAAACTTTCAGAATTATAATTGATATCCCTAGGAATAATATAAGCTTCATCTCGTTTCATTTCTGCCACCTCATGAGCCTGTGATTGTATGGCGTTTTCATACAAAGCTTCGATTTTTAATCGTTGCTCCACTGATTTGTCGCCAGTTAATATTTTCAATTCAGGAACTACTTTAACTAAATCTTCAATGGTTATATCTTCAGCGCCATACTGCAGTACTTCAAATGCTCTAAAAAAATGCTGTAAATATAATTTCGGTTTTTATATGGTAAAGAATTACGTTTTCTGCATATTATTCCTAGTTGGTGGCAACTTTAAGAGATTCCTCCAATGAGAAGCTGTTTTGCTAATGCTTTTTAATAAAACGATGCCATCTTGAAGTTTAGATTCCACCTCTTTAGTCCTATTGTAACGCTCAAGAGAGACACAGCCTACTTTATATCCTTTTTCTGTTAATCTCAAATCGGCATTGTCTGGACGTAATTGTAATCTAAATTCAGCTCGGCAAGTATACATTCTGTAAGGTTCATTAGTTCCTTGTGTAGTTAAGTCATCAATAAGTACGCCAATATATCCATCGCTTCTATCTATTATTAGGGATGGTTTGTTCAAAGCCTAAAGTAAGTTATTGTTTACTGATTTAAATTTGAAGAAAATTAATACATTACTTTAGCACCAGCATTGATACCAGCAAATATGCCTTGAGCAGCTGCTTCTTCATATCCTGTTGTGCCATTTATTTGACCAGCTAAGAAGAGGTTATTAATGTTTCTTAATTCTAATGTAGACCACAGTTCTCTTGGATCAACAAATTCATATTCAACACCATAACCTTTAACAAGTTAATATGATAAATCCAAGGGTTTTGCTTGTATAATCAGTTCCTGAATTATTCCAAATTGAGACACATAAGATCCTACTGCATATGATAATTTAATTTTGATGTTCAAAGGCATCAAAACCAGCAACAAAAAAATAAAAACCAAAATCTGTTGTTATTTTGTCCATTGATAGACAGATCAGCCAAGAGATAAGACAAAATGTGTCGCCAAGAAATTGACCAGTGACGTTATTTTATGATTAATAAAGCACCGGATGTCATAGCTGTGTTCAATTTACATTATTCGTAAAGAGCGTGTGTTAGAGATGACAAAATGACGGTTATCTTGCTGTTTCTGCTGTGTTAAATGCATCTATGCATATCTTGTGTGGAATTTGAGTAATAATAAAGACATTATTATTTTTATTATTAAAGAACAAAGCAGCAAGATATAAAAACACAAATCACAACAAAGTGAATCAAAAACGCGTTAGAGTTATTCTAGAAATCATGTTTAATTATTCTCAATTACCCTGAATGATTTATAAAGTTAACAATGTCATTCATAAATAAAATCAAAAGAATGGAGCCCAAGATTGAAGCTTGCGGTATTTCCATTGTAATAAGTAAATGAGTAGTAGACACATCTATAAATTAACTTAAAATTAGTTAAATTAATGTCATTACCAATTTTCAAAGTTTCAAACAGTTATTTAATTCTATAGTTTGTATTATAAAAAATTCTCATATACACAATATTGATATCATTTTTGATGTTTTCATTGATTGACAATAATCCTATTGACGTTGATCTGAAGATGGCTATTGCAAGCCGAAACTAGTAACCAGATCTTAATATATATTTTTGAACGAAACAACGAGTTTTTTACTCTTTTCACCTATACAATTAAAATTACAAGCCTGACGTAAAATAATAGCTTGCAACTATAAGTAATGATAACATACCATATCTTACTATTTCTGCTTTCTCTAACCCTGGTATTGTATGAATTAGTTCAACTTGCAATTCTTCTGGAAGTGTACATGATAATCCATTTGGATAAATCACATCCGTTTCTAAACCTTCTGGCTCTAACCACACCACATGTTCTCGTCCACCAAATTTCAACACTTTAGATTCTATACTGGGGCAATATCTTGGTCCCGTCACCTCTTCTTTTACATGTCTGTTAACGTGAATATTATTTTTAACTATTGGCTCGAGAGCTGTTGTTGTATGTGTCAAATAACATACTTTCTGATCTTTTGGCTACAAAGATAAAAAAATACGCTGTTATTTCTCCTAAAACTGGTACAATAATAAACTTACGTACATCGATCCATACTCTATCATTCATAAATGAAAAAGGAATAGGTGGATTGTCTCCGTGTTGTACAGCACATACTGAATAATCAATAGTGGAAGCTTTTAATCTTGGAGGTGTACCTGTTTTTAAGCGACTCATTCGTAATCCTAATGATGATAAAGTGTTAGCTAAACCTATAAAATAAAGAAATAAGTTATAAAAGAAAACAGCAAATCTGAACGGCAAGGAGTGAGGCAACAAGAAGAACATTGACATTTGAGGAACTTTTTAATAAAGATACATAAAGATCATTCAATCTTAATTTTTTAAAAAACAGCATATCATAAGCTCTCTACTGTTAACTCAATTTTAACAATCTATAGTCAACAACATCTAAAATATTAACAAATTCCCATGTAACCGTCTACCCGCGGCAGATTCATAAACGGAACATGTTAATTTTATTTTTAATATATCAATTATATTTTTTAATTTATTAATTTTTTCCACCGATTTAAAGTCAAAATATCATTGGCAATATTTAAGAAGATTTCTTTTTCTGATGAATTTCTGAATAAGACAGAAAAAATGAGAAATGTATAAGAAAAACTATAAAAAATCATATTAGATTTAAGTTTGGCCAGTAAAAGGTTAAGATGGTTTATGTTGAAAATGTTTGCCTTAAAAAAAATATAATCCAAATTTAAAAAAGAATTCATTGGTGTTTACATATTATGACTTTTTACAAAAAAAAATGTGAAAATTTTACCCTGTCCTGCTTATAAATACCACAAAATAAAAGTAAATTATTATTATTTACCAATAGCTGGTTCATCACCAATTCTTCCTGCTGGAATAATTTTCAAACCAATGTTAATATGGGCTTTCAAAAATGTGCCAGTTGTCATCACCACAGCTTTTGATTTGATTTTTCTACCATCTTCTAAAATGTTAATAATATAAACTAGTATGTTGTGGTGCCCAGTTTACAGACTAAAGAACTTACTTAAAACAATTCCACAACAATTGACTACAGTTTTATTATTAATTGTTACGGGATTCTCAACAATTAAATCTTCTACAGATGCTTCTAAAACTTGTAAGTTTGGTGTTTGGTCAAATATCTCATTCTGTATATGTCGTTTATATAAATCTCTGTCGATTTGTGCTCTTAATCCCCATACTGCTGGCCCTTTCCTTTTATTTAACACCTACTCAATTAACAAATAATATTCTACCAAAATCAATTGCATAAATAGATACAAACATACTTTATATTGGATTCCAGATTTATCACATATTCTACCACAGACGCCATCCAGTGCATCAACTTCACGCATTAAGTGACCCTTGCCAATACCTCCAAATGATGGATTACAAGACATTTCACCTAAATACAATACATGAAAAGAACATAAATTGGTGATTGTTGTGTCACAGACCTACTGTGTGTCTTTTGTGTGTTACAAGTAATGTTTGAGCCCCCATTCTTGCCGCAGCAGCACATGCTTCTGTTCCTGCATGTCCACCTCCTATAACAATTACATCGTATACTCTATCCAGTGAAGAAAAGTTTCTGATATATTTGTGCCCCATAAATTGCTTTAGCACAAATAATTTGCAATGCTTATACATCCTTAATGTACTTGCGAGTTTTTGTTTCCTCCTTAAATTATAATATTTCACTGTAGTTGTTATTGCGTATATTTTTGGTAATCCTATTTTCGATAAGTAATTTATCTCAAAACATTCTTTTTTTTTTTTATTTTTTTAATTATTTTATAATAATAATTTCATAACCACAAATACAAAAGTCTCAAAATCCAGTGTTTCCAATCCACTGTAAATACTTTCACTTTCCCCTGGATGGTGTTCCAAGCAGTTCGAAATACCCCTAAATTAAATAGGAAAGAGATTATAAAAATCAAAATGAAATTTGATATTCATTTACGAGATTCAATTTAATTTATCTCTATCTAATCTCAAAATTTACCATAAACTTAGGGAAAGTCCTCAGGTTGGCCAAGCTGCCAAACTCTTGTGATGATGCCCCTCTAACGATCAGCCGACAAATCAAGCAATATTGACAACAAAGTGGTAGAAACCTACAGTACAGGTAACAGTAACTTAACAGATTTCTTCTTTGATATACAGTTATCAAAATGTCAACTGTCAAATGTGATTGAGAGGTTTGTTTTGATGCTTATATACTCATTTAAAATTTTAAAACATAATTTGATTGAACTTGACGCAAGGTAATGCACAAACATAACTCTTTACATGAATCACAAAGCTTTTCTTGTAGGTAAAACATGGCGAAGCATCATCCAGACTTAATTTTTTGCAGGAAGCAACCCGGCGTCGCTATAGGGAGGTTATGTGAAAAATGCGATGGTAAATGTGTTATTTGTGACTCTTACGTGAGGCCCTGTACTCTAGTGAGAATATGTGACGAATGTAATTACGGTTCTTATCAGGGGAGATGTGTTATATGTGGTGGCCCTGGTGTTTCCGATGCATATTATTGTAAAGAATGCACAATACAGGAGAAAGATCGTGATGGATGCCCAAAGATTGTTAATTTAGGTAGTTCTAAGACAGACTTGTTCTATGAACGGAAAAAATATGGTTTCAAAAGACGATAGTGTGTTATGTTCATGTTAGTGCAAATTACATGAATAAATTTTGTATGTATGAAAAATTGTTTTTTATATTGTAATGAGTAAAATAAAGTATACATTGTATAATTGTATGTATTATTATGTAGTATGAAGTTAAAAATAGTAGGTAATAGGACATTCAAAATGTCTAGATTTCATACAAATAAATATTTGTTTCTATATAAATTTTATTCATTCACCATATAATAGCTGCACATTCTTTATTTTTTGCTTGAGTGATAATCTTTAATACACTGTTTTCACTGTATCAAAATAATGTGGTATAAAACAAAATATTTTACCCCGTTATTTGGATGCTAATAATATAGGAATCAGCCCAATTATTTATTTTTGTGATAATGAATGGGCACAATAACAGCATGTGTCACTCTATTAGATAGGATCAGATTTTTTGGCCAAAAATTAATTAAAAACCATTAAGAAATTATATAAGCAAAGATTTTAAAATGTCAAGAGGCACAAAAAAGTTTCCAATCAGGCACGTATACAAGGGGAGGGAGAGTAATGGGGGTAATTACCTCATATGAGCCAACGGAATATATATAGTAAATCAAAATCTTTTATCTAAGCAGGAAAACAATAATTCTTTTTTTTTTTCCTTTTTTTTTAGTAATTACCCCTCCCGTGATGATATATATAATTTTAATTTAAGATTATTTAATTATACTAATATATCTAAAAAACAGCCGACCTTTTTTTCGTGAAGTAAGCAAACTCAAAGATTTAAATGAAAGAAACTAGTGGAAATATGTAACAGAAATATTTGTAACACTTGATATACCGTGGATATTGTATGGCCGACAGTTTAAAATAAGTTTTTTAAAATTTCCTTTAAAAACATGTAAAAAGCCACACTGTCTTAAAGTTAAGAAATTTACTAAGGGTGTGAAGATTATGAATAATTTATTAATACACGAAATTGTAAATGAAGTTATTATAAAACTATATTTGCAACTATATAAGACGTAATATCGACGTCCATTGAACGTCATTTTAAGTCATTCTGCTACTTGGATACCTTGGGCATTATTTTTAATACCAATACTTTAGTTTGTGCAAAATGGAAAGGTCGAATATTATACAATTTTGTTTACCTTCAAACTATTGTAAAAGGCGATTAATTAATCTCTTTAAATATATTTTACCTTAAAGCTATATAGTGTTTTACGTACTTCTTTTTAAAATTGATATTTCAATTAAATTAATTATAGTTGTATCTATATTTGTTTGGTATAGAATGCCGGTGATTATGTTAAAGAAGCACGAACACATTTTAAATAAAACTCACTTTGTCGGCATAATAAAATTATTAATTAGTTTTATTCCCGGCGATATTCTAAATTTATTTGAATTCATACGGAGCTAACGTGTTAGAGATATTTTATTTTTATATTCTACGAACGAAAAACCGACTTTTCTTTCAACCAAAAATAACATGCAAATCATATTACTTGTGCTACACGTCAAATTTTCTAGACAGATGACACCGTAGAAAGAATGTGTAAAGTAGTGATGTTATTATAGAGGCACCAATTTACGTAATAAGAATACAGAATTCATCTCGGAAAGGACTTCAAAAATAGCCCGAGAAAAATAACTTACGTACGACTGTGTCAAGTGATGTCGTCTTGAATACTTAAAGAAGCGGCAATAACAAGCAAGATATTGTGCATAGGCTGGAGGCTGAAGAAAAGGTTGCTATGGTGATGGTGGAAATAAAAACGCAAATGAAGGTTGCAATTAAGAACGGTCCGTGTTTCAGCACGGTTTGTTACTTTCTAGTATTCATAGAAAATTAAAAATAGCAGGTACTTATTTTGTATTCTATTACCATTACGTACGCTATATATTGTTATACGATCTTAATGCGAATGTTAATAGATATTATTGTAAAGTACAATGCTATTAATTATTAATAGTTTACTTATAAGTATGTAAATTTTATCACTGATTGCAAACCTACACTGTTGAAAATATTACGGTGTTGGCGTTAATTTTGCGCTAGTCAAATATTTTAGTGTTGATTTTTCCAAACTTTGCCAGACGAGTTGACTACGCGTATTTAATAGAACAGAAATGACTAGAATTTCGTGTGAATTATTTGTTCAGATATGAGGATTGACTATTTTTCTAGACATTCAGAAGCGTCAACCAATCAGAATTTTTCCCTCGGATAGAAATATAGAAACCCCACCTATTCTAATACAGTATTGCATTATACGCACCACCTGCATTGCACGTGTATCTGTTTTCGTGTTTGATTCTCCGTATTAACATATCCAAACAAACCACCAAATGTGACTGACTTGCAAAGTGTAACCTCGTGTTATTAAACGTTAATTCCAGTGGGCATAGAAAATTTCAACATCTTAAAGATGTATTGGAAACATCTATTTACGCAAATTAGTTTAGACTTGAATCAAATAGCATAAACATTCATTTAATTTTATAATGGTTCTCAAAAAATCATTTTAAAATTGGTACGTTTAGTTGAAACCAAAACTTGTGAATGAGTGGTTTTGCATATTTATAATTGAGAAAACGTCTTAAAGAGAGAATATTATAGCACTAAGAAATAGGAGTTGCATATTAAAAACACGTTGTGTTTAGAAAATGGTTTTAAAAACACCCAATAGATCGCATTCATTTAGTTAAACAGCTAGTAAATTTGTCTAGTCTGATCAAATAAAATGTGACTAGAAGTATTTTATAATTCCACTGTGCAGTTGGACAAAATAACCCTTAGCAATAGACAATACTTGACTATCTTTGCTCGTCAATTTTAACTTCTATAGTTCTCGACAAAATAACACGAAAAGAGTGTGGATCTCTCCTGACTATTAAATTAGTCAAAAAAGTGTTAAAATTTTCAACAGTATATTTAATCATTTCTGTATTGACTGTTTGGTCACTAATATGAGAATAAATACGGAAAAAAGATACATTTGGACTTTTGTAAACTTGCACAAAATGTGGGGGCACTTATTTTGCAAAGCCACTTACTGAAGTTAAAAAAATAATTTCAGTATTGCTGACGGAAGTAGATAACACTTGTCATAAATATTTCGCCTCATCGATTGCCCTCATTGGTGATAGCTTTGGCATTATAGTTCCTGTCATTTTATTTATAGGAATGTTTTAACTGAAGAATAAAGTAAGTTATATGGGTAATACGGTCTTAAAATAAAAATGCTAAATCGCCTCAATATTTCGTTATATATTTATAACTTCATCAGGAGGAACATCTACAATATTATAAAGAATATGAATCAATAGTAATGAAATATTAAATAATACTTACAAAGTTAAAATATAATAATCAAATTATATGTATTATAAATTTAGAATTTTTTATAAAAGTCAAAAAACATTTATGTAAACAAGGTAATGTTACTATGTATTTTGTAAGATGTTGCAATAAATATGGTTGAGTTTATTAGTGTCTGTTTTGAAATTAATTGAATTTTGATTACTGTTAATATGAACCATTTCTAGAAATAACCGCTTTTTGTAATTATTTTCAACATCAAGAATTTTAGTATTGTCATAATTAAAATTGTGGTCTAAATTTTGAAAATGTAAAGACAAGGCACATGAACGTTTACCTAACTATCGCAGTTTTTGTGGTCTTATTTCAATTATATTATATTAGATTCTTGGAGCAAAAGCCTTTCAGTTCCTCGTCATTTTTGCTTCGTAGTGTCTTTTTATTCTCGTCATATTAAGTCCTATATATATATATCAACTGAGCTTCCACCATTTTGCGCTATGTGGATATATATGTATATATACATTACTTGTAAAACTCTCACCATGTAAACAACGAAAACACACATAGTAATTTAAAATCTAACATATTACTTACAAGTAATCATTTGTATCTATTAAAATAATGTCTTCAAATATGTAATACCTATTTTTCAAAATTTAACTTAACAATTTCGGCCTAAATATTATTATGGCATTTAATTATTTTTATGATTACGACAAATATATTTGTCGAAACGTAAAAAGAAAGTTTTATTTTACTTAATTCTTACATTAAGCCGCTACAACCAAAGAAAGAAGAATTAAATTTAAATAGTATACACGGCTAAGAACACTAATACAGTATGTATATATATGCACTTGGCTTTTATCTTTTAAAACGGTATTTATTTCGTCATTTCTGGTTTTTCTTCTATTTTTTAGGAAGCTCATTTCGGTATTTTGCATATTTCTTTCTTGTGTGTTTGTCGGTACCTAGGACTCCGAACCAAATTAGTGAAGCAATTTATTCACGTCATTTTGTTAATCTTGCCATCTAATGCTTTGTCTTGTACTGTCATCTAGTCTAGGTGCTGGAAGTTTTTTAGCCGTTCCAATTCGGTGTGTCAATTAACTTTCGTTTGATGTTTTTACTTAGTTCAATTTACTATTATCTAAATATAGAGTTTGCATACATTTTATCAATTTTCCATGTTAGTATTCTGCATATTAATGGCACAATTAAAAAAAAAATCAGAAGATGAAGGTTATCATAAATTTACTATTTACTTTCAATGTTGCATATAAATGGGAAGCAAACAAGATTTCTAAGTTTGCTACACATATTTTATGTGCTTTTTAGATGTGCCACTATCGTTGTCGAAATAAAGCACATTTTAAAATTGATTTTCCTTACTGGAGAGTCATATGAGTTAAAATTTGAATTTCACTTTTAACATTTCTCCCTGTGTTGAAATATACGCAGTTTAATATATGCTCCCATTGAAGTCCTATTGGGCGAGAATATTTCTTGGAGGCGAAGCGTGAATTTTTCCTTAAATGTCTGTGGTATTTTCATCGATCTGTGCATCTTAACTTTGCTGTTTATATCGCGTCAACGAACTACCGTTAAAACCCTTACACAATGAAAGTAATGAACTATCTCGTGCTTCAAGCGAAATACACTTTTAAATGCTTTCACAAGTTTCATTCATTAAATTTTGCCGGGGTACTTCAATTTTTTTTTTTTCTGGGATTAAAATTTGCAATGCATAAAAAAAGTTTCTTGCTTTCTAGAACTTATAATATGGCGGATACAAATTATGTCTGTGCTGGTTAGCTCCACTTCTTAATTTGTTGTAGCGTTCCTTAGTCAAATTTTCAGAAATTGGAACTGCCGTGGCTTCTTCTAATGAATAACTTGACTGTTGTTTTTCTGGGGACCTCCAATGAGTCAATATTCGCTTCGATCATGAAAAATGTTGATGGTCATTTCGTCGAGAAGCTGTGCTGCAGCTAGATCACCACCTCTTTTAGCTTCATTGATGTCGCAAAAGCTAATTCGGCAATCGGTGTATTTTTTTTTTTGATATCTTATTGAAAAGAATGAGTTTTTTGGATTTAGCAAGCCACTATTACAATTAATGGATTGTTACTTATAGAGAAAATGTGGTTTATTATAATGGATACAGATCGACGACATACATCTCAACTTTTGGCGTGCCCCGGGGATCAAATCTGGGGCCTCTGCTGTTTTAATATATACGTGAATGACCTGCTATGCTTCGAAGACTGTGCCGCTTTGGCTTATGCGGATGATTTAAAGATTTACCGAGCAATTGAAACTGCAAAAGATTCAGCAACATTGCAATCGAGCTTGGATATACTTACTCGTTGGGGTATGGAAAATAAGCTGCAACTGAACGTCGCTAAATGCCACTATGTATCGTTTACTTGTAAGACCAACAGAATAGTCTCCAGCTATAATATTGACAACGTCGAAATAGACCAAAAAAACAGTTGTTAAGGACCTGGGCGTACTATTTGATGATAAGCTTAGTTTTTCGAATCACATCTCCATGATTACCGCTGCCGCCTTTCGCTCTTTGGGTTTCATCTTACGCACCTGCAAAGATTTTAATAATACCACAACTCTGAAATCGCTCTTCAGAGCTTTGATTCTTAGTAGACTGGAATATGCGGCTGTTATTTGGTATTCCATTTATCACACACACACATTCAAGCTATTGAACGAATCCAGCGCAAGTTCTTAGAATATCTTTCATTTAAGATTGATGGAACATATCCTGTGCGTGGTATCGATGATGAACTTCTTTTACATCGCCATGAATTTGACTCTTTGACATCTAGAAGGACTTTAATCAGTGCTACGTTTATGAGGAATATTGTCGTGGGGAGAATAGACTTGCCAACTTTGCTGTCCAGAGTTGATCTTCGTGTGCCGAGATTGTTTTCACGTTTAGCTGAAACTTTTGTCACACCAACGCCGGGGACAAATATATTGCTCCGAGCGCCTATGTTTCACCCCGCAAGAAATTGTGATGAGGTTTTTCCGGATTTGTTTTAGTTAATACGCACTACAGCATTTACTTTATCTTTAAATTTCATATTATATTCTATTAGTTTATGTATGTAATGTACTATCCTGACTTTCTTTCATATTCTCTAAATTGGATATCTGTTGGGCAATTTAATAATATTATTATTGTTATTATGGTTGGGGTAACTCATGACGAGAGATTATTGACGATGGATGAATACTTGAGTTGTTATTAATTCGGCTACTTCCATTTTGATGAAGTAAGTAGTATCATCAAAATCCTCCAAAACGATGGAAATGGCCCAAACAACTCAAATAGTTGGGGTATACGAATAAATTTAAAATATAAACCTTTAATTTAATTACTATTGTTTAGAATAATTAGGTTAAGTTATTGTTAAATATTAGAATAGGTACTGCTGTTGTTTTGTTTGTTTTTAGATCATTACGCTGATCTCCTATTTCAATTTCAAATTCATGATTTGTGGAAAACGGAGGAGCTAATCTTGCTTCTTCCAAACTCAGAAGGATAATAACAGTAATAATAATTTGCTGGCTACCAGTGACAAGGTCTGGGATTGCTTCCTAGATCCTGCTACCAGAGTAAATTTTTCCATGGTTTCCCTTACTCCCTGGCGAATGCTGGGAGATAACTAAAGGCCTTCCATGGGCGCAAATGTAATAAAAGCTGATAGTATTTAGAATAGGTAGCCTCCTGTAGTACTTTTAGGTGGACCACGAGGTGTAAAATGATTCGTAATTATCTAGCTTTTCATAAATAATGTGCATCTTGATATTTTCCATTTTTTGTTTTAGCTACTTTCTTGTATTTGTTATTAGTTAACCTTTGTAACTAGAATATTTCGACGGAGTGTGTATCTTAATGGGGTTCCTCGACTTGTTGCTATTATTCATGACGACACCATCCGTTTCTCACGCCCCGGTAATCTGGATATCCGGCTAACTGACCTAAGGTTGCTTTTTGCTGTGACCCTTGAAAACAACTGACGGCCCGGTCTTCCGGAATGACGCGCGTGGGTCGTTCACGTCGAGGACCAAGATTAACTTTATACCTAAACAAAGCTTTATTATAGATGGCGTTATCTAAGACACACAATAACCCAAAACAGTCAGTGCGACAGCGAGGTCGTACTTTACCGTCCCTTTCGCATTAATAATATAGTAGAGGGTGTCTTTCCGAACTCTAACGCACTTCCTCTTTGCTTTAGACGGATCTTCCACATCGCTGGATACGGAGAGATTTCACAAGAGTCGACCACTCGGACCGTCGAAACTCATTCAGCACACAATGCGATGGATTCCGGTGATGAACGTCGAGGTTGATATGTTCAGTTTAAATCTGCTGACCTGCTATCTGGAATAATCGTGAAAAATAAATTCAACACGCCGCGCCGTTGAAAAAGAAATCCGAAGAGGTTGCTCCAGAAAGAATGATCACGACTGGCGCGAAGGAAGACGGAAAGAATGAGAGAAGGTGGTGGATAATATATATTATGAGAGAAGAGGGTTGGCCATCGAAACCGTTATTTATTATTCCCTTTTCGCTCCTTCCACCGTTTCGCCAATCTGAATGGGCTCTAATCGAACGTGAAAGTTTTCTACAAAAGCATTTTCTTATACATTTTCAACCGTGAAATGCCCGTAAATTCGCAACAGTGGGTGAAAAATATAAGTGTAAGAGACTTCAATTTCCGACTGTCAGAATTAAATACAGAAAGATGGAGGAATACGTTGAAATGTTTTTCTCCATACTTTTTCATTATGCGAAAACGGAAATGAAAAAGAATGGGGACAAAATAATAATACCTAACTTTCAAAACACAAGTAACAAAGTAAAGTAATAAAAAATGCTTACCTTATATTTCATTATGAACATTTTCCTTCTCTGTTTTGTTTTTAATATCGACTAATAACAAAGTAGTATATTTTCTTCAATAAAGGCATATACAGGTGTCCCATGAAGATTTAGACACTAAATACCTTTGCAACGAATTGTATCACAAGAGTCTAATTTGGTGGATAGATATTATTGGAAACGTCACATAATATGGCGTGTTTAAATTACTTTTAAAACTTTTAGTTTTAGGTTACGTGAAATAAATTTAAAAGAAAGTAAATTGAAGACCCTGTATATTTTTGTAGTTTTAGGTTTCTCTCGATAAACTGGTTAAATTGATTCATCGCACTTACTGTCTATTATGATTTAACTAGTCTGTTATTAACAAATGAAGTTGGTATTTTATAGTCACTACATCAAAGTATTTAGTGAAGTAATGTATGGAATATGAAGTAAGAATTGTAAGAATGTAAGAATTCGAAATTTCATTCTGTATAATACAAAGTATTTAAATTCATTTTATTAATACGTTAATGATAAGTACTGTGGCATTTGCTGAAGCAGCGTCTACTTCACAGGAAATAACAGTCTATTTTGTTTAAAGTCTCGCGTAATTAAGATAATATGGTATTTATTTCAAATTTTATCTACTTCTTTGTCTATTGTATGTTACAATTGCTGACCAGCGAATCCCACATTACTCTCCAGAAGGGCGTTTGAAGTTCAGGAAAATAACGCCAACTATCATTCCTGCGCCCTCTTGTAAAGAAGAGCGGAACGAGTTTATCAGTGTGAAATGACGTCACAACTAAAATTTATAAAAATTCTTTACATTGCGGTTTTGAAGGAATTAATTCGCGGACCCCGATTCAGCTACAAAAAAGCACGCATTACCCCTTCGTTACCGGTCATTTCCATGTCTTAAAAATTAAAAAATTACACTTCTCTTGTTAAATTTTGCAATTAAAATAAGCTTGAAAATTCGAGAACAGGAAGCAAAAGCTTTTCCTCGAGAGGTGTTTTGTTTTTGCGCTAAAACCGTTCGAAAAACTGACCTTTTCTTTAATTTTTTGTGAGTGTTGTGTAAAGTTTTGTGTCTTAAATAGTTTGGATTACGGGAAGATTTAATTACCCACATCGGTTGGTAAGATGTTCAAAATCTCTGCTTAAAACTAACCATTGCAAATACGTAGAAACCGTAACTCGTTCGCTCTCTCTCTCCCTAATAAATAAATTTGTAAGTAAAAATTACTAGTGCTTATGTCAAACAACATTATAAAATTTTAAAATATTCATCCAATTCATCGTGTTTTTTTTTTGTTTACTTGTAATTTAATTTGCTAGCTTGTTAGTTTAATTCCATTGTTCAATTTATTCAATAAACAATTGTAAACAAAAAGTCACTCTATTATTTCGCCATAAAAAAAGAAGTTCAATCTGTACTCTTAGTAAAGTTTTGGAGGAGAAGTCATTTCGTAAAGAGAAAGCCGACGAGGCGGGTAAGTCGACAATCTTTAGGCTAACTAACGGCCCTGCTTCAACTGACTGAGAAAAACACCGTTGGAAAACATCTTTGGCTAAAACTTCCAAAACCAATCGCTACGAACAAAAAGTTTCGGTTTCCAGCAGTGGCTCGTCGGTTAAAAGAGCAGGTGGGGTTATCTGTAAACGAGGCTTGGTTTTGCCTGAATAAATTTGGGCTGACCATC
Organism: Protaetia brevitarsis; assembly: GCA_004143645.1. Classification (NCBI taxonomy): domain Eukaryota; kingdom Metazoa; phylum Arthropoda; class Insecta; order Coleoptera; family Scarabaeidae; genus Protaetia; species Protaetia brevitarsis. The sequence goes on from RXPK01000296.1 coordinate 230,837, forward strand.
CCCAAAAATTTCCAGGTAAGAAAACCCGTTCCGATTACAACAACAAACAGATGTTAATAGAATAAAAATAAAAAAAAGTTAATCTAGTAGTCTTACATCCCTATCTATAGTATCTGTTCACCAAATTAAATTTTTATGTTTTTTTTTCCATATACCTCACGTGCCATCTCAAATACGAACAGTTATATACATCGTTATATGTATAAAGCGCATTGTAGTATGTTGTTTGTAGTAAATGTGGCTTTGCTGTAGGTATGTACTATTACCATCACTCAAAATATCTGGTCGATCAGATCATCAATCTATTTGTCTTTACTGTCAAAAAACATTAAGAAATAAAAACAATGTAAAAACTTAAAGAAATCACTGTTAATTATACTAATTCCAAAATAAGAGTAAACTTAAAAAAAACCTTGAAATTTCAAATATTGAAAGAAGACCAAAGCTTCTTCTAGGTACCTACTAATAATTTTTTATAATATATATCTTTTTCTACTATAAAGAGAATAACAAAGCAAAGAAGTAATTAACTACAGTTGATCTATGCCAGAAATAATCATTATGGATTCATGGCAATGTTCTAATTCAACTTGTAAACACAGGGATTTAGGTATATTGCAGAATTTTGAAATTTAATTATTTCATACATTTTATAATTTTACTTGCTCACCTGTCATCATTTCTATTCCTTATTCTCTTCATGCTGTTTGCGTTTATTAGCAAAAATATTTTAACTACATTTATTTTATTCTTGAAATAGAATAAATGTTGACACTTATTCGAGTAATTCCGTGTCAACGTCAATAGACATCGTAGATCAATTATTAATTACTTACAGTAAAATTGCGTTTATAAAATTTCTACCTTGCAGACACGGCTATTAAATGTTTATCTATTTATCAAATAAATATTTCATACGAACTGCAATTCATGTTATCAGAGAGAAAACAGTTACTAAAAAAAAGTCTTCATCGAAGTGTGTGAAGTCCTTTAAATTTAAAATGACATAAGGTAAAGTCAGGTAAGTGTGTAGTAAAAATTGCATAGTGTGAAGAAAATGTAGCACTGTTCACATAATAAGACATTTTGATAAATTTTACACATAGAACTACGTAATATATGCCCAGTTGCAAGCCTTCAATAGATACGCCTTTTATAATTATCAACGGTTTACTAGAAAAAAAATAAAATTTTAAACATTGTCAATACTACACACTTACCAGCAAAATGGGGCAAGTGTGTAATAGTTTCTTTATATATTAATAGCATTATCCTTTAGTTTGGCCAAGAGTGTATTACTATACTGATACGTTTTTAATAAGGTATGATAAATTTACAAGATATCTAAGTTATTACACGTTAGGAGATGTGAATTTTTATTTGTAAAACTAGTATAAAGTTTAGTACATTAGTAATATAACAGAGGACATCCATATTTTAATTTTGAAAATAAATGTAGCCAAACTACACACTTGCCCCGGTTACACACTTACCTGACTTTAACTTATAACTTAAAACACACATTACTCATCTCTTCCTATTTTTATGCGCTTTAAATGAAAAGCATCTAAAGAAAATTAACATTGGCTTAATGGCTTGGTTTCCAGCTACACGGGTGTGAAGAAAAACAAGGCAGCGAACGATTTGACCAAACAAGAACGTTACGACCATTCGATGGAGCCGGCCCTTCCTTGGGGATTGACAAAACATAATTTATAAAGTCCATCTGTGAATGGACACATATGTAGTAAGTCCAGGAAGTGGTTGCAAAAACCACCAGGACAAAATCGGGCACAGAGTTCTTAGAAGAACATAGGCCAGAATTTACTAAAAAGCTATTGAGTAAAGATAGGAAAACTTTGCAAATAATAGTAGGTCTACTGACCAATCACTGTAGACTACATAGAGGAATGTATTACATAAGTTAGCTGTAGCAGAGGAAAAATAAAATCTAGTTGGAGAACATAATTTTGTGTGGTTTTAGGTGTAAATGTACGTATTTCTAAATCTTAATTCAAATTTGAAGCATAGGGAATTGGAAATTTATTGCCTGAAATATTAGTCCTTGGCAACAATTCTGACTTTAGTGAATAATGTTGTAAGATTAAGGATCTTATTTTACTCTTCCTTACCTATATTCTACTAATTCTCAAGAATGTGTGAAACCGAAAAAAACTTAGTACATAACCAAATATTGAAATCTCCATACCATCCAGGAACAAAGGGATCGATGAAACAAGCTGTAGGTGGATAGATTGCATGCTTAAAGGGAGATCTGTTTACACAACCATCGTTAAAGGAGCACTGGTGGCACGGGTTGAAAGAGGGTGTTGATAGGGCGAGGTTTTATCTAGTAAGAATGGACAATGAAGGGCAGAAAACTTTAGGGTATGCGGATGATCTTGTCATTCTGACCCAGGGTAAGTTCAACAACGTAATACGGAACAAAGTGCAGAACGCTCTACAGGTTATACAAGAATGGACTGAGAAAGTGGATCTTAACATTAGTTCTTCCAAAACGAATGCAATAGCCTTCACGAGAAGGAAGAAGTCCGATGATCTTTAAAGTAAAATACCTTGGCGTTATTGCTGACTCTAACCTCACTTGGAATCGACAGCTTCAGAGAATTAAAACTAGGGCGGAAATAACACTCATATTGGCTAGAAGAGATCTCATGGAAAAACATGGAGATTAAGAGCAAATATGAGTGGACATACATAGCAATGGTCAGACCTATGATCACTTATCCATCTCTGGTGTGGTGGAAAAAGATGCAACAACAAATTGCTATAACTGAACTTAGCAAGATGCAGAAACTTGCGTTTTTAGAATAACAGGAGCAATGAGGACTACTCCTATACCAGCAATGTAAGGCCTATTAGACCTCCCTTCTCACCACCTGATGATAATGGGGAGGCAAGAATGAGCCACCTTAAATTGCAAGAACAACCAAGAGGCAGATATGCAGGATTTGAACATAATAATGTGGAAGGTAACTTTTCGGATTGAAATCGTGATTTTGACATATCTATTTAACAAAAAATTCGATGTGGAGGTCACGGGTCAGATAAGCTGGAGTCAGTCTACCAACAGATTGCATCTATAGTATGGTGAGAAACACAATGAGCAGCTTTCCTCTAGAAAATGTGCCACCGTCTTTCAGGCAGAGGCATATGCAATATTGCTTTGTGTATTTGAAATCAATTAGAGGGCTTATAAAAAGAAGCGGATCTGTATTGCAACAGACAGCCAGGCGATACTGAAGGCACTAGTAAAATCAAGACTGATTTGGGACTGAATTCGAGAACTGAATAGCCTGACAGACCGCAATAAAGTCTTTTTGCTGTGGGTGCCAGGACATTCGGCAATCGAGGCAAACGAAAAGTCCGATGAGTTAGCAAGGAGAGAATCATCGGCTTCATATATAGGCCCAGGAGTGTCTAAAAAATACAGCACAAAGTCAAGTAAGAAGTGGGGTAAAAGAAAAACTCAAGGAATACTGGGATAAAACAACTAGGCATCCATTAAGGGACCATCAAAGAAGAAGAATGAATAAGTACTGCAGCTCAGTAGGAATCATCTTCGCACCGTAACAGGTCTTCTTACAGATTACTGGGTATTGAGAGGAACACTTACAGAAAATTGGGATCAATACTGGAGATACCAACTGCAGCCTGTGTAATGGGATGACAAAACACACTACATTCTGTGTGAATGCGAGGTGATGGACGTGGAAAAGACAGGTAATTTTTGGCGAGCCAAAAATAAACCTAGATGATCAACCAGCTAGAGACCTGTAAAGATTAGTGGAGTGGCTGATATAATTTAATAAGTAAAAGAAATGGGAGTCCAAATACAAAAGGCCAAGGGGCTGCAGTGTTTCCGGAGGTTTCAGGTGAGACGGCTCTCACAAAAAAAAAAACACTGAGATTGTTCATAGTATTTTTATACAGTTTGAATGCTATTGCAATCAAAATAAAATCCATTGGAGGTGGCAAGGAATAGTGTAGGCGCTCACTTTCATTGACCCTTATGTTTACTCGTTCGGAATTGTAACCTGGAGCTAGTTCCAATGCGCGTCCGCCATTTCCAACGTGACCTGTTCGATGTTTGCTGCTGTGCAATTTTTCCTTATTGCCGTTTACTCGGATTCTCCTATGTCGAAGCTGGAGACATACCTATATCTGCGGTCCTCCGATACAATATGCGTCCCGTTCGTACGTGCCTCAACCCTTGGGAGACCTATACAAAAGCCGCCAGCTAAATATTCGGATTTACTGAAATTACTTAGCGCCTCACTACTTGTACGGTAATACACTCCGGCGTTGTTGTGCTAGTTGTTATACGGTCGCGTGTTCTTGTTGCTTTGTTTCGGCAGAGCGCCTAGGAGCGAACGGACACGGGGTCTATATAGGAGCGACCGCATTTGCACCTCGTTAACGGACGGTGGGCTGTAATTTAGTCGGAACGTTTTCTCACGAGTAAATGGTAGCTTCGCATAATTTACGGATAAATTCCTGGAGGATGCTTTTGATTATGCCACGACGGATTTAGGACGCGATGAATTGCGTGTATTCCAATACAACATACTTGAAAATATATATTTACTGGGAAACTTAGATCATACTGTTCAAGCTGAGACATAGGTTTAATCAAAGATTCGGATAAAATTAATTTTCATTTCATTCAAATTCTTTCCTTTTCATCTAACACAAACTAAGCTTCGGAAAACTTGAAAATTTATAGACGTTTCTAAATAAAGCAGCTTTAACCTTGATTATTTAGTATTCACTTCCTCAACAGTAGCTAGAATATATTTTTTAAAGTTAGTGGTTTGCCAAGCTGAGGTTATCGGTAGTGTTATCCATACTCCTGTGGTCACTATCTGTAGGCGGCCTTTCGGCTATCATTGAGCCGTCTGGAGCCCAAAAGGATTGACTGGAAGGATATTTCGTGGCCCTCCAACAGATAATTAGTGTTATGTGTAACTGCTGCAGCAGGGAAAAATTTAACATTGACCTCAAGATGTTATCCTTCACTAGCAAATGGAAAATGAAGCAAATAGTACTACTCACCACCGAAGGTGTGAAACTTTTGCAGGTGATGTCCGACTTGATAAAACAGTATTTATTTAGTTTTATATTTTTATAGAACTGTTGAAGGATGTGTGGAAAATTTAGGAGTTCAATACTTAGTGACTAATCCATTGGCTCTATATGATAGTAGTACTTCCAACCGCTACTTACAGGCAGGATGGTGGCAGAAGCCGTAAAATGCCACATCTATTTATTTGTCTCTCTACTGTTTCACTGCTACGCTTCTTAATTTTAAGTTCGTTTTACCGAATCACCTGGGCAGCATATTAAATCTACGCACGCTTGTCTCCTCAACTTCGTCGTAACATACAGCAATCTAATTAAACCGTGTATTTCTTACAATCGAGGCAGATGCCCGCACTACCTGAAACCTAACTATACTAGGCAGGTGAACCTAACTATATGCCGTAGTCGTTCTGCGGGTGTGGCGCGGCATAGTTCTGCGTATCGATTCTATGGAGCTATCGGAATTTAAGGAAACGCGGAGGCTGCTTTTTCAGCACTCAAAAGGATAATAATAATTTGCGGCTATCAGTAATAAGATCTGGGTCCCAGAGTAAGGTTTTTATCATGGTTTGCCCTTACTCCGGGGCCATTGATTTTATGTGAGTATATTATATATACTCAATGTCCTTGGCGAATGCTGGGAGATAACGAAAGTCGTTCCATGGGTGCATTTAATAATAACTGATAGCTGACCGATTTACAGTAGACTCGCGATTATGTGAACTAATCGCATTTCACATATTTCATCATTTCACAAAAGTAGTATTCATGTGGTCGCGAAGTTACTGTATTATATTTTTGTTGTTAAGAATCACAGAGAAATTATTTAGTTAGAGTGGGAACATTTTAATTGTTATGGAACCCATATAGTTCTATAGTAGAATAGGTAGCCTCGTGTAGTACCTTTTAGGTGGAGCACGGCGTTGGGATGATTTGTAATAATTTAGTTTTCATAAATAAAGTGTATCCATTCGATTACAGACTGCAGCCGCTCCAACGGTGTGACACGGCGTAATCTTCCGTTTCTCGTTCGGTTATAGGTCGTAGTGACCCCTAGAGTGTGTTACAACATAGTTTCACGATTTTCTTCTGCTGGGTTTAATACCCCCTGTATAAATCACACATAGATTCTGCCGTGTAGATATTATAACGGGTGCTGAAACATAAACCTCAGTACATTATTTTCGTATATGTTTAGTATTGTGCTCGTCAGATAAATCGTCAATTTTATCATAACTCGTTGCTTTATGTAGCTATATATATCGTTGCTATATGTTTAATGTTATATCCACAGAAACGTTTCGTTCGCTATGTTATAAACGAAACATAAAATGCGGCGAACATTAGCAGTTTCAGGAATTTTACAGGAATATTGCACACCTGAAAAGTTTGTATCGAAACATATAAATGTTTATTGGGTTTTAACGTATTGGATTACTGAATATTACAATTTACCAATCAACCTTTTTATAAATTGATGAAAAGTAATTGTTTATCAGAATAAAATCACTATATGTACGGTGGGTGTTTTGAATCGATTATCCTTGGCTGATGTGTATAATATATGCTTTTAACAACTCTTTTCTTCGTTTGAAGCTCTCTTTTCTGTACATTATAAATACATATCTAAATCATTTCATTAACAGTTACCTATATAAACAGTTTGTGGTGAGAACAGACTATTAAAAAACGCGCTGCGACGCCTCGCCTAGGGGATAAGTGAAGAGAGTATAGCAGTCTGTAGATGCTTGACGGGCGATTTTAATGACACTAGGATTGTATCTTGCCACCTATCAAATAAAAGTAACTACTAACAGTTTAAAGTGCAAGTATTAAAGCGAATTAAATTCTAAACTATTTTGTTTCTTTGTATCTGTAAAATAAACCAAGTGCTTATTAAATTATGTATAATCGTATAATTATGCAATAATACACAAAAATATAACAAATATATTGCATATGATTAAATTTATAAAAAAAAAAAATAAATATTAAAATTAAAGTCAACGTGAGGGCTTGATTATTATATAAGCAATATTGCATACTAAATCACAAATTCAAAAAAAAAAATAAGATTAAATATGAAGATCAAAAGGAAAGCAAAGTCACAGGTTCTACGAGGGCAGAAACAAATCAGGATAGACGTCGACGTTTTATGATTTATTTAAAATATACAACGCAGGACTGAAGGAAAGACAGAGATCAAATACAGCAATTGAGGGTAGAAACGAAAAAACAAACAGCACGATTAAGGAAAGAGATGCCACAATACATAGGAGAAATAAGAAATATAACAACACCAACATTGTTTCAATTTAAATTACTATTAAAATAATCGTTAGACGTTCCAAGAGGTTGGTTTAAAATTCGCAAATGTTGTTTAATTTTTAATGAAGTTCATGTTGTAAGAAAAGATGATTAAAATTTCAAATTCTTTTAATTCGTTCCTCTATTTTCCTTATGGAATAGTAAATCTAATATAAAAAATGTTATAATTTTTCATGTTTAACGTTCAAAGTTCACTGTTTCGGCCTTCTTTTCTAAACTTTATATGAATGTAACTTAAATATTGTAATATTGTAACTTAAATATTTCAACTACACTTAACCTCTAAATTTTTAATATGCGCACCTCAATGTTTTACATTAAGGCTATCCTAGCAAAAGATGCCTGTAAGGCGAAACTAGTACTAGAGTAAATACATAAAAGGAATACAGAGAGGAACCAATTAAACGAATTTGAAACAGTTGTTTAAGTAGCTTAAAAAGTTTAAATATACATAATATACACAATTGTGTTATTGAGTATGTATGTATGTTTACATCGTACCTTTAAGGGGGATTAACTATTAACCACACTCGAACTTACGATAGAGTATTTAATAAAAATATGAGTGGATGAGCCGATGTTTACTAACAAATAAACTATTTTGTTTTATCTACTTAATTTTTAAGAAAGAGGTCAGTGCGTGGAATAAACAAGGGTTAAATGATTTAAAGCATATCACAGAGAGGGCAAAGAAACACGAAAATTCCGTTTCTCACATGAATGCATGGATGGATTTTAATGTTCTAGGCAAAGTGAATATACGTGAATAGTTAGACAATGCTTATTTGCGACATAAAATTAAGTACAACGCAGATGTGGAAAAAAATCGTCATATTTTGCGTCGGTTAATTATGTGTATAAAAAAATGTGAAATCTTATCCTATGTCGGACTCCGTAAAATTGAAAAGTGAACTTATGTAGTAAGTACTCAGTAATTTATAAGCGCGAGGACATGTGTGACGTAGATGTAGGTGGTGTTTTGCCGCTTTTAGTGTTCATAACACACAACAACTTAAAAAAAAAGTTTTAACGGAAACATATAAGCTATTAGATATTATTTGTACAACCCCCATGTCGACAGCAGTATGTGAACGATGTTTTTCCACCCTCAAACGCATTAAAACTTTTCTGAGAAGCAATGTCAGAAGATCGACTGAACGCATTTTTACAACAAAGTCATAGATATATTTTCCAGCATGAAAAATAGGAGAATTAGGCGAGTGCGGCCCATGTAAGCAGAAACGTCTGACCACTCTAGTTATAAGTAAGTGAGTTCGTATGAAATCGACTATTACCTGAAATTGCATACATTTATAAGGATTAATTAATTATTAATTAATTAATATTTAATCAATTTAAATTATGATTAACTAAAGATAAAAATAATTCAAATTTGTTACAGAATAACAGCAGTACGTATATGTAGGTGTCTATTACATGCGCTAAAGCTTTCGATTCGACTAAATGTAAATTCCTTACATGCCTTAAATTATGCTCCTCGTTTTCCACGCTTTAACCCGAGCTAAGGTTCGAGCAGGAATCAGGGAAACACAAATTGCAAACTCGGCTTCTTAACTCTCCCCTATCCGCGCTATCCGACCTAAGATAAATTGAACGGACCCCTGAAAATTAAACCTTTGACGGGCCTATAAATTAAATTCATCATCGTTAATTATCCGACATTGTGATTGCTACTAATTAGTGACTCTCAGTCGGAGTGGTCGGTCGATTGATAACAGCCGTAATTAATTTCAGGCGTGCGAATTGAGCGTCGAATTCAGCCAAACGTACGGAAACTAGCGCTAGAATGTCGTAAATCATGTGTGTATTCGTTTACGATAATATTAGGGGATGTACACAGATGGATAGGTGATATAGTTGCGTTACCTATGCCATACGCATGGTGAACACATTAACTGTGGTAATAATGATACATAGTCGATTCGCCCGTACATAACTTTCTATATGAGGTGCGCTTATTATGGTGCCGCAGTTAATTAGTTATAGTACCTAACCATGTGCAATTTAATCATTACACCTGTTTAAAGCAAATTGGTCATGCGTTTGTCTACATATTCTCTTGGGTGTCAGAGTTAGTATAGGTTCGTTCGAAAGGAATATTTACTGCATCCGTTCATGCTTGAAAATGTATGTCGATATGTACCATCTTTAACAAATTAAATGCGAATTGAACAAACAAATCTTCGATTATTTATGCAACCGAAACTGCAAGTACTATGTACCGAGCAATGCATACTTTAGAATTGTTTACAAATAATTTTTGATTGCATTAATAATCGAAGATTTGTGGAGATTAGATTTGCATTTAATTTGTTGAAGATGGTACATATGGACCTTCCTTAGTATTTATAAATGTTGGCTTAACTTTTCGTCGACAGAAGATTGCCCTCCGCGTGTCCTCCGATAGATACTTAGATATATGTATGTATTACGTTTATTGATTGTAGCTGCATTTCCTTGCATGTGTGCCTTCCTTTTCATTTTCTAAACATTTTCTGTATCTACTTATTTCAGTTATTTCATCGAAAATTTGCCGTCTTACGAGAAGTCCCTTTTGTTAACATATACAGGGTGATTCAACAGCACCAAACCAACTCCTCAGAGCTGAGAATATTTTAAACCATACCGAACTAAAATACTATTAATTCAGAACTACATATAAAATTATACTTTAATTTATCTTCATTGTACTGTGATGTGAATCTTATTTTGTGTACCACTGTTATTATTTTAATAGGTGTATGAACTTGTCGTGTATCTTTCCTTTCCATTGTTTTCAATTTAGTGACTATTGGCACTACGTGGCACATATTCAGTGATAGTATCTGCATCGTTCAACAATTAAAAGTTTTGTTACTTAAGTAGGTTCCTTGACGATAACGGCTAAATTTCAAATATTTAAAATTTCCTCTTTGACCAGTAATCCGAAACAGATATATTTGTGGACTGTCGCACAATTTAGGATTATACAGTTAGTAGTATTTTCCAAGTACTACCCAAATTAATTCAATGTCACTTTAGAAATACCTGTACACCTTCCTCCAGACCTTTATCCATGGCTTATATCTTGAATTCTCTTTGTAAAATTCCGCTTGAGGTCATGCAGAAGTCCTGCTAGGACCGCCTTTGATATGTCCCTTTTTGGTATTGATGGATTCTGTCCTTTTAACATCCAGAGTATTTGAGATATTTTTATTGTAATTTTAGCAATATTTAGATTTAGAATGCAAATGATAATTGTGTTATTGTGGTATATATTTTAACGTAGGTAAATTTCTAGCAAGTTGTTACTTTAATGTTAGTTAATATGTTCTATCCCAAGACAATTACTATGTTTGATGTTTTATTTATTTATATGTTTAATTTTATTTCTGTATGAAGTATTTAACCACTTAAAATTTTTTTTTTTGTTTGAAGATTCACGTATTTTTGGTGCACTTTATTTATTTGCTCGATGAAGTCGGACATAAAAGAAATTCTGATATTCTGTAGATTGACTGGAAACTTTTTTCAAATGGAAAGTAGTGCTGCTACTATGCCATCTGGATCTTTTAGTATTTGTTAATTGTATTAATAACCTGTTTGACAATGCAATAAAGCACCACCTCAGCTTGGTAAAATAAATCATACCTCCATGATTGTGGAAAAGATGTGATAGCTGTTTACCCTTCCAAATAATTTTTTTAAGAGATAATGTATATGATATTTAGAAAACTCTTCTGTAAAAAATTATACCAATTTCAAGAGATTAGATCAGTAATTTCTAGGTTTTCAAATAGAAAATCAGGAGCTACCCTAAAGGCGTTGTTAAAGTGTCCAAATCCCCTTAATTAAATCATTGGAAACTTTAAATTTTAAACGATAGTCAAACAATGTATTAAATCTTAATAAATCTAATCTACGAACACAACTTCAAGACGCTCATTTAAAATATTTATTTTTATTAAACAAACTTATTGATAATAAATGGTTGCAAGTATTAATCTGGTCTTCAATAAATAACTTTAAACATCTCTACACGGAAAACCATTTGATCCCATCAACTAAATTTAACCTTATCCAACAATTCGACAACATCGTTTACAATAAATTTTTATTTAGAACACAAAATAATTTTCAATTTTGTTCTAATTTACCAAATCATTTCAGTTAATTCAAAAATATATTATGCTTAAACTTCTCAAATTTCGAATATTCCATTTAGATCAATATTTAATTTAACAAATCTTGTTTTACCAAGGTATCAGTTTGAGATACTTTGTTTTAAATAAACACACTCTATTGATTTAACAAAATGCCATGATTACTTTTTAATTGTAATAAGAAACATAGGTTATTGTAAAAAAATCCATATAACATTGTGGTAAGATAATGCCCCGTGTTTGAACAGCAGCAGTGTATATTTCCCTAAACATTTTAAACAATACTCATAAATATGATTTAATAATTCGGAATTTTATTTTATTACTATCAATAATCCTCTTTTGTGTATTGAATTCGCCCTTGTTACTTTCAAAGTGGTAACAAATAATTCAAGAACGTAATAAATAGACAAAATAAAATACTCTTTTATTTTGTCTATTGTATATTGGACATCTGCATACATATTTATAATCGTAAATAGCCCCACACCTAAAACAATATTAACAAATATATGTAAACACGTATGTATATGTAGGAATTAATTACTCTGAAGGGATTCCTATATTAGCCATAAATAATAGTTTTTATTACTATAAAATTTAAAATTCTTTTTTGTGTATTATATAATTCCCACGTGCATGTTATTTTCAAATATGTAGTTCACAAAGGGTACTTTATTTTGCCCGTTATATATTTAATACAACAATATGTTTATTTATTTCTCGAAAATATGCGTAATTGTCAAATTTTGAGCTGCCATTCATAAACAATATTATAAATACATGATTTTATCTCTTCTGGAAATAGGAATTTCAATCTTAATTATTTAATTTTCCTACGTTCAAGTTTTGACACATAAAATATGTATAGGTGAATGGGTTCATTATTACAGCTCATAAAAATCTACTATTTAATAAAAGTAACTAAATCATAATTCGGTATTAATTAGATGGATTTGTAGGTACTAACATCAGCATTTGAAATGAAATGGTGCTTTTTATAATAAAAATCACTTGCTATTTTAGCGTTGCAATTAATAGCTGCTACGCTATTTTTTTGAATCTCTGTATATCGAGGTTTCCTTACATGAGTCACAATATTTAAAGGTTCTACGTTAATGGAATCTCCAACTGGAAATATTGTGGCATAGATAGCATTCCTAGATTTAGCTGTACAAAAATTTCTTTATCACCCCTACACCAATCTAAACTCTCCGCTAGATCTCTAGGGAAACTTCTCTAGGTCTACGGGAAAACTTCCCCTCAGGTACCACGCAGGCAACCACTGAGGAGCGATGGTTGATTGTAGGATCCACACTAGTGTGTGATAAAGGAGGTGACCCTTTCAATGATCACGGTTCGTATTTAGATGTTTATCTTGTAAATATGCCAGATTAATATGTTACAATCACGACATTTGTGCTAAATATATTCTGTTACTGGAATGAAACAGGAGAAACGCCATCTATGCGATAATTTCTATACTACACCTAAGTATTTAACGTATTTGCTGTATACTATATGGGGAGAAAACTTGTATAAGCAATATATATATTATTTTTACTTCAATTAACAAACATTTAAATTAACAAATTCTCTGTTTGTTTCATCAAACGAACATATTACAAAATTATTTGTTTGAATGAATACAGAAATGTTTTTTAATATTATTTAAATTAACTAAAAATTTAGTAACTGTAACCAAATATTTGTTAACAACAATATTTAATTGAAAACAACAAAATCGTCTTTTCCGTGTATCTTGCAAACATTTTCATTTCCAACTTTTTTGAGTTTTTTTTTTTCGATTATATTTTTAGAACCGAACGCAATTGCTGTCCCCAGAATTTCCCCAGGCCATACATTAAAATCATGATAATTATGAACCATAAACTTTTTACGGCAAAACTTTATCCAGTGCACCCAACATACGCCCGGCGCGCCATCTTGCGAGCATTTTATGGCAGCTCGTAAATATCACGCCCCAAATATCTTACATTCTCCCATCTCCACCGCTTTTAAATACAAAATATTATTAAATTTAAAGCCTATTTCTTCCGTTATGGAAGTTTCCCTTCCTACGCACATAATTCAACGGACCCAACACAAAAGCCGGTCTAAACAAATTCATTTTGTTTATTATACGATCCTGTACGTTTAAATCATACCCGAGGCTTTCCCGGAAACTTATGTCGGGTTAGTACGATTTCTTTTTTTCCGCGCTTCAAGTAGGGATCGCGTGGAAATTGAATATTATTTTAAAGGTACAAAGAAAATCCATTATGCGGCCCCACATTCACTGCAAATTATGAACATTATAATAAATTAATAATGAGAAACCGTGTTTAGCACTAAACCATCGCACAGGGTCGTTACTAATTAATTATAACGTTAGGTAGGTAGCGCAACTTCATTCGCGCCCGGTTGCCTTGAAGTCGTATTAATTATTAGGGGCGCATTATATTATGCGAGGCCGGTTAGCGAAACCTGTTTAATCAGCGCGGGTCGATTTCGAATTTTCAGGATCTCAAGAGTGTCTACTTAAGAACACCCAGACCAGCATGCTGTATTTACATATTAATGTAATGATACTTCTCCACGGCACATTGGATGATCCCATTGATACTCTGATTACCATACTAATTGCTAGCGTTCAGTTAGTGTTGAAGTCATTTCAGATTTCAGCATTCTATTGATGGTACTTGTGTTGAAAATATCGGCTGACCTAAATCACTTTAGAAATAGTGTATTAGAATAATAATAAGGTAAAGTGGGGCAAGTGCAACCTAGAAAATGATAAGTGTAATGGGTTTTGGGTGCATATGAACTGAAAACTTAAAATAAACTTACATAGGTACAGTGTCCTCCATATCTAATGTCTTCCCCTTGTAACGACCAAATATCGATACCATTTTCCGTATAGCAAGATCAAGTACTTCGGCTCAGCTCGGATTCACTCGCAGGTAGAAAGGAACGTACAGGGTTATTATCATTGTTGAGCGGGATGTAATTATATTTTCTTCCTTTAAAATTTGTTTTTGTCTTGAGGTATTATTCGTTCATATCTGTTTTTTATTGTATACATTTACTTCTTACTTGTAATATATAGGGGAAGGTGGGGCAAGTAAGGAACATTAAGCTTTAGAACAATGCATCAGGATTGCAAATTGACATACAAGATTCTAAGTACGCTTGTTGTAATCTTTAAACATTTATCTGCTGATGGATGGATTTACAATTTTTCGATGGGTACTCTTGATGTTGTGAGAAAATTTTGAAAAGAAATGTGTAAATACACCATCTTGCCCCTATGGTGACTTAAGAATGGGTCGTATTATAAATCTAGGTAATAGGTAAAAAAATAGATCTTTAAAATATTCTTAAAAACATGCAGGAACAAAGCTTAAACTCTTTAAAGCGGAACTACTTAAAATAATAAAAAAAAATACAATAACGATAAGAATATTAAACTTAATCTTCACAATTGAGACAATAGAAGACGAACTCATCCACGTTATTCGCACAGCCTCCATGTACCCAACCTCGCCATCCATGGCATAGTATCAATACTTCCGCTTACAATACTAACATTGAGCGTCATCTTCCTCAACAGAAGAACTTGATTATTTCCTTGACGTTTTCTAAAAATCTATCTCTTTGCTTTCCTTACAAAATTCGGCTTCTTGGTCTCTTCTGTTTCCTTCTTTGTCATTTTTTTTCTTTAAATTCTCCCTCAGCACTTCTAGTTGCCTTAGGGATTTTCCAGACTTTTTTTTCTTGTAGCAGATTTTTATACGTAGTGCTTGTAAAAATTGTTGTCTTTCCCTTGTTTGATTGAACCTATACTTTATTCCTAACATGAGAAATAGGCATTATGTCTTCGAGAAAGCATAATGGCATATCCAGGCATAACGGACCAGACTGAAGAGTGAGATAATGATGTCCCCATGTTGCCCCATACCAATAGCCCCGTCTTGCCTCTTTGGGACATTTTCTGGTTATGTTATAATAACATATGAAATATTTGAAATAAACAAATAACGCACTATAGAAAGTACATACAATTACTTGTCAATTAATAAGCACAAAAAGTGTAGTTGTAAGTAATTTACTTATACTTCCGATACTGGCCGTTGAACTCACCATCAAAATAATAACGAAATTCTGGAAATTGTAAAGTTCACGCACAAACAGCAATAACTTTGTTATTACGACTAGTAAAGTTTCCTACATTACAACAAAATAAAACAGCACTTGTGAATATTAGGTCTGCTATTATTTGACAGATGCTTACTGCCGGTTTGTAGATAAGACGATGTCCATCATGCCGTGGCCCCATCTTGCCCCACCCTCCCCTATACCATTATATCTACACCTGCTAAATCGGGAGGGCAATTAACAGATGTTATTATATCCATACGTCTTTATGAGTCGTTTCTACTAAAGTATCAACTAATACAATTCAATACATCTTAAATAGCAGAACGACAAATAAAAAAACATTTGGCTCCTTAAAATATATAGAACTGTTAATAATTATCACCATCGTATTAGAACTATTACAATATTTAAGAGGTTAACCTTCAGAACTGAAAAAGGATAAACGAGAAACAAGGATAAAGTAAATAATAATAAGAATGTATAAGGGAAGTATCGCATTAGTAATCTGTGAATAAATTCTTAAAAAGCAATATATAATTTTATTTCATACAATAATTTATTATTACAACAATTTATTATTAATTATAAGTATAAATTAAGTATAATTATCTCAGTCTGTTGTTTAATGTAAGATTTGGTTTACGTAAATATAAAATACAAAAAAAATAAAATAGAGAAAAAACTATAACTCAGATCAAAATTTTAACAGGTAATAAATCTTCAATGACACGACTGTTTTATTATCTACCTATTTATATTAACGAAAGTTTCTAACCGCAGCTGGCGTTCCTCACTATAAGACAAATGATTTCGACATCCACCGAATTTAGATGCACCGATCCAATGCACGTCCTATGTAACTGGAGTTAGTTTATATTAGCAATGTGTAATAAAATCACACCACCATCGATTTTATAGGGCATAATTATCTATAAAAATCTAATATAATATCTGCTACCTGCGAATCCGAAAGTAGCTGAAAGCGCACGGCTTAGAGGGTGTGGTAGATTGCCGTAAGGAGGAGACATTAGAAAAGAGGCGCACTGTACATAGAATATACCTAGAAGTAAATCCACTGTTTTTTTTTTATTATTATTAAAGAAATGGTTTTTGTTTGTTGTCAGGAATATTTACATTTGAAATGCAAATGGAAATAATTATACGCGCATAATTAATTGATCTCGTCAGTGGCAAAACAGCACGCCCAATCGAAGATGCAGAGAAGCAAAAGGAATGGGACGACACGAACGCAAAAGCCATGCTATAATTGTCTACGTCAATGGAATTTAACCAGCTGCAAGTAGTGATCACCTGTCAAAATGTAGCACACATGTTAAAGCGATTAAAAACCATACATGAACAAAGGTCAACGATTAATAACATTTGCTTTCTCAGTAAGTAGCTCAGCACATCAGTAAAATTGAATGAATTGGATGCAAATGGGTGTACCAAATAAAGCATAAACCTGATGTTACAATCGATCGTTACAAAGCTAGATTGTGTACTAAGGGATATTCACAGAAAGCTGGAATCGATTACAATAAAAATCTTCTCACCTGTTATTGGATAAGATCCCATTAGAATTAGGTTAACTACATTGCGTCTTTGCAAAATAAATGTAGCGAATAAATCCCCACATACTCATCAGGTATAGCGGGTAAGCTACAGAAAAGGCACTTTCGTTGGCATACTGGGAATGCCAACACACATGATATGTACTCGTTGGTATGGATACTTCACTGCCACCTTTTTAATCTGACAATGATAGGAATGGAGATGAAGCAGAAAATAATGAAGTGTGTGTGGGCACAGGAATATTTTATCGCAAGCCAAAGAGATTTAGAATAAAAACTTAAAACGCAAATTAGTAAAACACACAGTACAGTAACAGGTGGCGCTGGAAGCACTGCAGGCGCATAAATGGTAAGCTAATCTGGGTACCTAATGGGTTCACACTGATTCAGGGAAATTGAGTAAGAGGATTGTGGAGCAATTTCAGGGACCAGAACCTGCTATTGGCACAGCATCTACGATTGCTAAATATCAAATCAATATCTGGGTAGATCAGAAAATGCTCCAATATTTGAATACTTGTCCTGATTTGATTTGTGTAAGATCTTTGACGAGTATAAACATTCTTTAGAAGACAAGAAGAATGTTTTTCTATTCAACAAGATTTTGATTTACCCATAGATGCTATCTCTCTTTTCTCTCAATACTCAAAGTTTTTATCAAAAATGTGAGCTAGCTCTTGTATACTTTTCTATAATGCTTACATACATACTTTCCACTTAATCAAAACAAAGTTATTTGTATCACTTGATCTGGTGATATCTTCCTTCTAAAATCGTTAAAATTTACATATCTACTTATATATGCAGGCTAGAATGGAGGAATAATATTTTTTCATTAATTTTTATTATGCATTTACACGTATTCATGGGTATAACTTCATTACCAATAATAAATTTACCACACCAGGCAGGATGAGTATTTATGTGTTTATATGCATATACATGTAACGGCAATAGGGAATAAAGTAGCTTAATAAATTTATTTTCCGCATATTCACAGATACATTTATATTCATTGTCTTGTACGTAATAAAAAAGTATATCCATCTATTCTTTCGGGCGGAAATATATATTAGCGGAAAAACCGGATAAGATCGCAAATGGGAAAGAATGGAACTACATGACACCGAAATGATGATAGAACGATCCTAGGGCGTTGAAATTAATAGCGACGGCCTAGAATGGAACAACGGCTTATCCTCGCGCCACTCAATCAACAGACGTGTTGTAGTAGTCCCGAAAATTGGTGTTTCATTCACTGTCTATTCTATTCTCTGGAGTGAAAGATACATTTCGCGAGATGAAGATTTAAGTGGAAGGATTTCGTAGGAAATATATATTTGTGGTGTGATAAAAATTGTAATAGAATAGATTTAGGTGTAGCCATAAAAATAACAAAATCTTTAAATAGCATAACTGATGTACTTATTTTATCAATACTAATGTACGGCCTGAATCCCATGCTTATTTAAAAATATCACTTTTGTTTCTTTAATAGATCAATAAGAACTAGAAATTGAAATGTAAAATGTCTAGCTGGATGAGCACGGTGAAATGTTTCCAGTGGGGGTTTTATTTTTCTGCTATGCAAGTCTTGAGGAGATAATACATATAGGGGTATCTTATCTCCTAACTTTTCACTACTATGGAAATTATGTAGTGTCTTAATGAGCCCTTAGTATGCAATTAAGAAGGCTCTAGGTTAGGTAAGTCTTCCTCTTCGATTTCACAGGCTCCCAGGTGCAACGCCCTTGAGTTGCACGGTACTACGCAAAATGAGAGCAGATGGTTGGGTGTTTTATCCTGTTCCCTACAAAATCGACATTCAGATTTCTTTGCTAATTCAAACTCACTCTGATGTCTTTCCAGTTTACAATGGCCTGAAAGTATTCCTGTTAATATGCGAATATTGTTCTTATCTAGGTTAATACATTCTGTAAACCTCTTCTGATTATTAAGTTCCTAAAATAGCTATAGCTTGCTTCATTTCCTGAAGATTCTCCCAATAATTTGCTTTTCTCTGCTCCATTCCACTTTTGAGTTTCTTGAGTATTGTACTGCTATTTATCCCACAGAAGAGTTAAGGCCCTACGAATGGTATTGTAGTCTGTCTTTTGGCAAGGTTCTCCGTTATTTCTCGTGACCCTGAACCCACGGAAGGGTTACTTTATTCTTTTGCCTAGCTCATTTAGTTTCCTAGGCATTCCCGACCATCTCGGAACTGTTTTTTTTTTGGGAGCCCAACTCCTCGATAGCTGCTTGATTATTGGATATAATGGTAATCTCCTGTTTTCTATAATGCATGTCAATATTGAATTGAACGCATGTTTCAATAGCGTGTATTTGTGCCTGGTAAATCCTCGGGTATTTCTCCAAGCTTTTGAAGTACTTTGTACTAGGTCCATATATTCCTATTCCAGTTGCTTCTGCCATTTTGGTGCCATCCATATACCATTTGATGGCATTCCTACTCAACTTCAAGATGGTGTTTTGATCGCGCTTGCCGTTGTTGCTACGCTTTGTGGTCAATTCTTTCGCAAAGCTGAATTTTTTTAACATGTCATCCCGGGCATATCCCAGGTTTGATCATCGTCAGGAGATTGAGGCCTATGCCTAATCATTCCTTCCTTGACCATTCTTAGTGCGGTTCTTTTCGCCGCGCTTCCACTTTACAATGTGGGAAGGGAGTAGGATCCAGTACTGCTTCGATAGCTGCTGTTGGGCAGGCTCCCATAATCCCAGTTATGCAGATGTATGCTAATCTTTACGCTTTCGAGAGATTCGTTATCGCGCTGGCCAGATTAGTTCTTTTGCTCCAAGCCACTGGTGCATAAGTGATAATCAGTCTCGCTATTGTTGCATACATCCAAAGCAGTATTTTTGGGTTGCATCCCCGATTTTTTCTGCAAAGTTTATCTGCATTTAATTGAACTTACTGTAGAATTGTGGGAGTTATACCAGATACAGTAGATTTGTAATTTGATGATAGATAGACCTCTAGGGTACCACAATTATATATATATAACAAAAAGTTGACTATAACTTCAGTGGTTATTTTTGGTGGCTTGGTGCCGGTCATAATACTTTTTTTTAATGTGTTGCGCCCAATATTTATTAATTATATTTACGGGTGTTATATATTTATAATATTATTCCTGTGGAATTTAAAAAGATATCTGGTTTTCGTTTTAAGCAGGGATGTAGAGCAATATTTCTTGGCAGATGTATTGTGCATATGTCATTAGGGCCATATGTTTCGTGAACTTCTAAGCTCATGTTGCGATGTAATATATTGTAGGGGATAAAATTATTACTGTTGTAGACTGTTAAAACAAGAGGTAACCGAAAGACAGTACTTGCCAACCCAGAATTGCTTCTTGAGTTATTCCATTCCCTTCTTTACATATTTAAGTCTGTGTAAATAACGTACTGTATACTGATGTAACTTCCACACATGTTTGCATATACGCAATACATATATAAATCAATTGCAAGTAATCAGGGTTTTTGTATTCCATCATCTTTTCTATAATACTTTAGACGTATTTTACATTTTCCCCTAATGAGGTAAATAAGTAATAACCATTTGGAAAGGCGTAGAAGAGGAAATAATAACTGTTATTTCATACCCGTGGGGTGGCACCTATCGGGCGCGTTCCCAGGTGGCGGATAGGGAGGCCCAGCGCACCTGACTTGATTCTTTAATCCTGAACAGATGCCCTGGGTTGAGCGGTTATAAGCCTACCAGACACCATGACCCAGAGACCTGAGCGGTCTAAACCCCGCAATATGGTGGAGAGTGACTGGATGTGCCTGAGCGACTAAACCCGCAACATTGACCTAGGTGAAAGCCGGTCCGCGGGACCAGCTCCCGGCCATCTGTAGTGTCGTGGCTTTAGGGCTTGCACCGGGTTTTACGATGCCAGCTTCTGTTCCACTGAGTGAACGGTTGCTGTTAAACCATGCTCCTTCTGCTGTTTGTGGACATGTCTCACAGGCGGACGGGGTGGGGGTCTTGGCTTCACCGTCCGGACCAAGAGGAGACAACCTCAAGAAAAACCTAAATCCTAAGGTGGAGGGGCCAAGCCGAAGGGATGCGTGGCTGAATAGATGATCAGTTATTATTGGTACCCACCTGGGGGCAACAGGCGGCACCCCCTTGTATACACGCCTTGTGCCTATAATGGGAGCTCTGTAGGCATCGACGAAATACTTCTTCCGTACTCGTGGGACTTATTATGGAACCAAAACAGAAGAAAACAACCTTTAACACTGGAGTCTGAAGAGAATCCACAACGCATGGAGACTGAAGAGACTCTAGAAACTAGACCAACAGAACTTGCACAGCGGTCTGATAGTGAGACTGCTGAGAAGAAGGACCAGACACCCCGGGAGAGAAGAGTTCTCTCGGGGGCGCAACGGAAGAAACTGAGGAAGATGAGGGAGCAGGGTATTGACACCAGCAATATAAGGCTCCCCCTTCCACAGGAAAAACCAAAGAGTACGCCTGAATCGACAGGGGCCGTTAAGCGAACCGTGTCGACCAGGGGTACTCCTGAGGAAAAGGCGACCAAACGGACGAAACTTGCGCCCGGGGTCGCGAATTACAAGGCTGCCCTCAAGGGGATTAAAGCAGCCATTATCCCAAAGGATTACCCGGCCAGCGTGGTGACTGGGGAATCCGTGGGAGCCATCAGAGAGGCCCTGATGGGCATCATAGATAGGGCGGACAGGGCGCCAAGGTTTGAATCCTCCCGCCTCATGGACGACTACTATGGGGTAATATGTGCGGAGGAGGACTCGTTCAACACAACGAGGGACTATCTCGCACAAGAAACAAATTGGAAGCTGATCAGAAGTGATGAGCTTCCAAAGCAACAGCGAGTGCTGGCATTCCTACCAGAGACTACGAAAGAGGATCTGACAGTGGGTTTGAAGCGATTCGAAAGACAGAATCCGGGCTCAAGTCGACCGTTGGGCAACCCTCGGCTCCAAGTCTTCCGACAAAGGACTGCACGTGAGTCTTCGGATTGACAAGGATTCTGAGGAAGCGTTGGTGAGGGCTGGTTGGAGACCTTATTACCGTGATCAGAGGGCCAGTTTTGTGACCCTTGAGAAAAATAAACCCAGTACGCAGGAAGAGGGAACCTCAGAGGAACCTCAGATGTCGACATTCTGGGAATTAAAATGGCGCTGAAGATTTTGCAAATCAATCTTCAGCACAAGAAGACAGCCACGGCGGCACTCTGTCAAAGGGTGCTGGCTGAAGACGTTGACATCCTACTAATCCAGGAACCCTGGATTACCAAAGGTAAAGTGGGAGGATTACAGATTAGGGGAAGGGAGCTGATAGTGGGCGCACCCAACACTAAAATCAGAACCTGTATCTGTTTCAGATCTGATCTGGACGTGATGCCAATCATGGAACTGTGTACCGGAGACATGACGGCAGCCAGACTTAAAGTGACAATAGATGGAGAGGTACTAGAGACGATCATTGCGTCTCTGTACCTACCCATCGACTCACCAGAAGGACTACCAGGATCTAATATGGAGACCCTGGTGGCGTTTACCAGCAAGAATAAGCTGGAGCTAATTGTTGGAGCTGATACCAATGCTCATCATGTGACATGGGGTAGCAGGGACAATAATTCAAGAGGTAAGTCTCTATTTGACTATTTGTGTAGTACTGAACTTGACTGTCTGAACCGTGGCGACAAACCGACGTTTAGGACATCGAGGGGGGAGTCACTGATTGATATAACTCTCTGCACTCTAAGGTTGCGGGAAAACATCAGGAATTGGCACGTATCGGACGATCCATCTCTGTCTGATCATGCGTACATATCCTATGAAATTTCTAATTATGCAACGGAGCTAAAAACGTACAGAGATCCCAGAAGGACTAACTGGGAGTCCTACAGGGGAGATCTCTCTGCAGCAGCCCGTAACTATCCTGTAAGGATCAGGAATAATGAGGAACTAGAGTTGGCCCTTGTATGGTTGCAAGGGACCATTCTCTCGTGTTATGAAAATAACTGTCCACTAAGGGAGCGTCGCTCGCCAAGACAGGCTGCTTGGTGGAGTAAAGAGTTGAACACTCTCAGAAGAGAAACACGCCAGTTATTTAATAGGGCGAAAAAAAACGGGAAACTGGGAAGCGTATAAGGCTAAACTAGGTACCTATAATAAAAGAATTAAAGAATCGAAGAAGAAGGCCTGGAGGAATTTCTGTGAGGACATAGAAGGTGTCCCTGACATGGTCAGAATTCACAGGATTCTGAAGAAGGACTCTTCTAACACGCTGAGGTCCATTCAGCTGCCGGACGGGAGGTTCACAACCACTGCGGAGGAGACTCTTGAGTACCTTCTCAGCGTGCACTTTCCCGGCTCGGACAGGGTGGACTTCGGAAAAACAGACCAATCAGACGCAGTGAGGAGGGCGTCTAAGGAAGATTGGAGGAAATCAAACGATATTTTCAAACCTCATCTTATTCGTTGGGTAGTTGAGTCGTTTGAACCGTATAAATCACCGGGACCAGATGGGGTGTTCCCAAAATTGCTACAGGAGGCAATTGGAGACATCATGGGGCCCCTCTTAGAGATATTTAGAGCTAGCCATGCGTTGGGTTATATTCCCAAGGCTTGGAGAGATACTAGGGTTGTGTTCATTCCGAAACCGGGGAAGGACACATACTATCATCCGAAATCATTCAGACCAATTAGTCTCACATCTTTTATGCTGAAGACTATGGAAAAAATTATACACCTAAACATTACAGAAGGAGCACTTGCGAGATATCCTCTGCATCCTCTGCAATGGGCATACCAAAGGGGCAAATCTGGAGAGGCTGCCCTGCATAGTTTGGTGGAAGGACTCGAAAGGAGCCTACATCAAAAGGAAGTGGCCCTTGCAGTATTTTTAGACATCGAGGGCGCCTTTGATAACACATCAACGCCCTCGATTAACCGATCACTAATGGAACGGAACATTGACCACACGACTAGCAGATGGGTTGACTGCATGCTAAGAGGCAGAGTGGTCTATGCCAATATGCTAGATAAAAACATCGCCATGAGGACTACCAGAGGGTCTCAAGGGGAGTACTGTCGCCACTGCTGTGGAGCTTGGTCGTGGATGATCTCGTCAGATCATTAAACGACAAAGGAATATGGACGCAGGGGTACGCTGATGACATTGTCATCGTAGCTAGGGGGAAGTTCCCAGGCGTGGTGGCGGGCATCATGCGTAATGCACTGCGAATGGTGGAGGAATGGTGCCTTTCACAAGGCTCTCAGTTTAATCCACAAAAAACAAAGTTGGTTGCCTTTACCAACATGAGAAAACTCAATGACCTAGGTGGCATTAGACTGTTTGGGCAGGAGTTACAATTAACCAAGGAAGTTAAGTATCTGGGTGTTACCCTTGATGCAAAACTGAGCTGGAAAAATCATTTAGTTAACACAACGACCAGGGCCACGCAACTATTCTGGCGCTGCAGGAGGGTTGCTGGCAAAACCTGGGGATTAAAGCCGAAGGTGATCCATTGGCTATATACTGCCGTGATAAGACCAGCGATAACATACGGGGCGGTAGTCTGGTGGAGGAGGACAGAAGTGTCCTCCGCAGCGAGGCTGCTGACCGCTGTCCAGAGACAGGCGTTGCTGGGTATCACTGGTGCAACTAACAGTACAGGGACCGCCTCTTTGGAGACCATTGTGGGCCTCCCCCCGCTGGAACTCTATGTGAGAGCGGAGGCAATGAATGCGATCCTTAGACTGAAAGCTAACAACCTGTGGCATCCCAACTTCAGGGTGGGAGGACACATTTATACTACGGGCACGTTGCTGGACGGACCATTGCTACAAATGCCCACGGACAGCATGGCACCCGAAATTATCTTCACTGAAAAGGTGAAAATCTCCATACCGAACAGAGACCAGGCGCGTAGTGAGATCACTGCTAACCAAAACTGGTACACGGATGGATCCAAATCCAGCCAGGGGACAGGAGCCGGTATTTGGGGGCCCAGTCGTAATCAAAGGATATTCATAAGTCTGGGAAACATACAACGGTCTTCCAGGCAGAGGTATTCGCCCTTGCAGCCTGTGCAGAAATGATTGCAAAAGGAGGCTGCATGAGGAGGAAAATTAACATAATGACTGACAGCCAGGCTGTCATTAAGGCAGTCTCAAACCCTGTAACTAGGTCAAAACTAGTTAGGGACTGCAAACAATCCCTGAATGCACTGGCACGAGACAACAGGGTGTCTCTAATCTGGGTGCCGGACATGAGGATATAAGGGGCAACGTAATCGCCGATGAACTAGCAAGGAGGGCTCTAAGAGACACTTCATGGGTCCAGAGCCCGTATGTGGGATTACTAAGGATTCCGCAAGAAGGGAGATCTGGACCTGGTTAGATAAAGAAAGTAAAAAGAAATGGAGGTCGACTGAAGGTCAACTCCATACCAAAACGCTGATAGGGGATGGGGATGATAGTTTCTCTGATAACCTACTCAAGCGCAGTAAGAAAGAAGTTAAAACCATTACTGGGTTGGTAACTGGACACTGCCCTCTGAAAAAGCATCTATACAACACAGGCCGTGTAAGCGAACCGTGGTGTAGAAGATGCGAGCTACAGGAGGAAACGAGTTCACATGTAATCTGCACATGTGAGGAACTGAAGGTACTCAGGCAGAAATATTTCGGGAGAGATCTATTGGAGCCCTCGAAAGTCCTCAAGTTTCCACTGGGCAAGATACTGGGCTTTATAGAGAACACCAAGCTGCTCGAGTGGAAATAAGAGAATCAATAGGGATGGTACAATGAGCACCAAGCTCAAGTGCCCGGACATCAAGTGCCCACCCTAACCTGAATGAATGAATGAATGTTATTTCATAATACAATAAAGCTATAAACATATTCAATGTAGTGGGTTTATGAGTTATAAATATACTTTACACTTAAAGGTACTACACGAGGCTGCCTATTCTAAGTACTATATGGATTCCATAACAATTGAAATGTTCCTACTCCAACTAAATAATTTTCCTATGATTATTAATAATAATAACAAAAATATTATAAGTTGTTATTATTCCGGCTCCCATGGAACGGCTTAAGTTATCTCCCAGCATTCGCTAAGGAGTAAGGGAAAACCATGAATGAACCTTACTCTGGAAGCACAGAATTGTTACAGAGGAAGCAATATTATTTTAGTAGGAACACTATATAGAAGTATTATTTCTGCAAAATTCCAAATCGATTGGATAAACAGAGACGAATATAAAAAATAAAGTATTTTGGGGGTTAATTGCTTGTATAAACTTCCCTAGCGATTGTAGGGTGCTGAAACTTTACTGAGGTTATTACCTTCATACAGGAAAAAATATAATTTCAAACAAATTTTATCATGAAGATTTAGTTAATCCAATAAAATATTTCGTTATTTCAAATAAATTAAAGGGTTAAATGAAGAAATAATTTGGTTGTATTAACCAAATATTTGTTTGCCCATATTAACTCAATATTTAGTTTAGTTAACTTAAACAAACTTATTATCAAATAAATCGGTTTTTCATACAAAAGTTGTGCTTTACACAACTTTTGTATTAGTTTTCAACTCTTTTTTTTTGTTTTCCAGAATTATTATAGAAAGCAGTATGGCTTGATGTAATGTGTAATTCTGCGTCACTTCCAGTTATAATATACAGAGTGTTCCATTAAAAAAATCGGGGAAAATTATTTTGAAAACGGTAAAGTCAATTATTTCCTGGTAATCACCTTAACGTCTGGTGATAAATTGATATAGTTTTTAGTGTACACTTAAAAAAATGCCATAAAATACCATTAAAAAACTTTGATGCACTACCAAGTTTTTGAAAACCCTGTAAATTCCACATTACTTTAAAACAGTAGATCTAATCCCCCTACATATATCCTAATATATAACGTTTCAAAACTTGTTACCATTGGACTACTAGAGATCACGACGTTACCGCTGTACGCCCTGTATGTATTATATACCTTTTACTGTTTGGAAATTTGAAGTAGAGATTCGTATATACGGATTAGTTTCTAGAAGCGAAAAAGTTTGTATTTAAAGCAGGTAGTAAATTTACAAGATGGCTCGCGTCTTTGAAATAGCCTATTTGCGGATTCTTGTTCATTAAGAATTTTCAACATATCGCTTCTCCGGTGGAACAATGACCTAAGTGCAATTTTTTATTTTGTTTAGTTTATTATTATTAATTAAAAAAAACCAAAATTTAAAACATCATTTTCTCAAAACTTAATAATTTGCACTTAGGACGATGTTCCACCGGAGAAGCGATATTTTATCTATGCTGCTCACCCCTTTGACCACCGGAGTTTAAGACTTTTTCGTAAGATCCTGTATATCTTCTATTTAATATCTATCATTAATTTTAAATTCCACGAGAAAATTAAGCACTTAATTTTAACTAGGAGAGAATTTTTTGGTTATAGAGGAACAATATAATCTCTGGATCTGAATAGATATAATTTATAACAGCATTCATAGCTAGACTTAGGAGACCTTTTTCCCTACGTATATGATGAATTATATACTTCAGGATATTTGGCGATTTCCCAAATATAAAGCCATTAACGCTTTCTCTTTTAAGGTATCAAATTATTCGCTTTTTATGAAGAAAATTATTATTTAATAATAAATATATTGCTAATGAATGAAAATGTTAATATGAAATAAACAAATTGTACTATTTTACCCCAATTAAGGTTGTTATACTTGTTTTACTGATTATGTTTGCTAAAACTAATGATAAATTAATCAGTTTTGTATCATTTTCTGTCATAAGATACGCAACCGTCATTATCATAACATGATACAAACACCTCCGCTCTTTAGCTCTTAATAAAATTTTCATTAGCGCCATTAATGGCTCGCTTTGCACAAACCATGCTTCATGTAGCTACCAACGCTCCAATGTCACAGCGCAGACACGATCATTAAACTTAACGAAGATGTAACAGCTAGAACAATAGACAATGTCCCAGTATATATGTCGTATGTAGCAAACGAATACCAGAATGTGAAAGACATTTATTTCCATTAACGGGAAGAAAAGCAATTATTTGATGAAAGGAACGAAGAATTACTTGCACAAATGTTGTTGACTCAAACTGCAATAATAGTGCATTTAATAATTTTTTAAATGTTGTCTGAAGGAATTAACCCATAAAATTTAAAATATATTTAACCAATGCGCTCAGAAAATGATATGAACTAATTGATGGGTTAAATAAACATATGTATATTTAAACTAATGTTATGTGTTATTTTAAAATAATTACTTTTGTTGTATTACAAAACAAAATTGTGTTGACCCAAAACACTTTCTTTTTTCAGTCAATAATGTTATCCAAGCATTCAATTTACTTTGTATCTTCAGATGTCAAGATATTATACATTTATCACCTTATATTAATAATATAAAGTGCAAGATATCTCTAGACAGGATATTATTGCACTAAAATGGGACCAGGCTCATCAATATAACTGTCATTGCACGTTAGCAGTCGCAAATTATATGATCACGGCGCCCATATTAGATATTTTATCTGGTAAATACACTAGATAAATATTTTTACTATTTGTGCCAAATATGCATTGCTATTAAAGTGAAATAAGAGCAACGCCATCTTTGTGACAATTTCTGTAATTTTCAATTTGATAGAAAGCTGCTATCGTAATATTTATAGTGCAACCAAATGCGGCAAATATGTAATCTAAATTTACCTCAACCTTGCCTTACACTATACTGAACCAGACTTTGTACTTTTGACAGCTTTGTACAATTTAAAATTCTACATTACAGTAGCTTTTAGCGCCCGAATTTGTATTTTTATATATTTGTTGAATAAAAATTCTCAACAGTTTATACTATTTTACTTAATTTCTCGGCCTGATGATGCGAATTTAATCACGAAACCAGTCAAATTGTTTATCAATAAAGAAATTTTGTGAGGCATATAATGGACCTTTTTTTTTACTCATCACCATCATCTATCCAATATAGATCTCAACCTTGATGGGATATGAGCGTGGTAATATGTCAAAAAGCATTTCCTGACTGGCACTGATTTTCAATTGGCATTGGCAAGATGCGTCATTCTAAAAATTGTTTAATTTATTTCTATGGTTGCACTCTGATAAAATTCAAAAATATTTTGTTATTTTCAGGTTATATCTTTATTGCTTGGCTTACAAGGCGGTCATACCAAGTACCCTTGCTTTCTGTGTCTTTGAGACAGCCGAGCCGATAAAGAATATTATATACAACGTGAATGGAAAGTAAGGTCTAGTGTACAACCTGGCTTACATAACGTTTTAGCACAGGCTTTAGGCCCCTTTGCACCGCCATGTTAAGTCTGGTTCATTTTTAAGCGGTGCTTTGAAGGTGATAGTTCATGTCTCATGCATATAGTGAACGTCATACTCTAAGCGTCATTTAAAATTAAACCAAGCTTAACGTGTCGGTGTAAACGACCATTAGTGTACACAACGAAAGTACTAGTCTCCCCTCTACATATCAAACTAGGGCTTATGAAAAATTAAGGCTCTCAGCAAAGATAATATGGAAGGTAATGCAAAATAATACACGGTCAGCATTTAAATCCATTGTCCAAAACTTTTTGGGAAACTACCGAAGTTAAGAGTATCGACGAATGGTTGAAGTCCTGTTACAAAGTTTTCAGTCTCTTGGGGCACGCATGTCTGTGAAAATGCATTTCTTAAGTTCGCATTTGAATTATTTTCCAGAAAATTGTGGGGATTTTAGTGAAGAGCAAGGTGAGCGCTTACACAAGGGTATTCGTGTAATGGAAGGGAGATATCAAGGCCGGTGGGACGTAAATATCTTGGCAAACTACTTTTGGTGCCTAACAAGGGATGTTCGAGACTTCAAGCACGCACGAAAATCTTTCAAAAAACCTTCTCTGCCGCAATAATTTTTTTGTACAGTATCGTTTTATCATTATAACTTCACTTTAAATAAATATATTTTCAATTTGTGTTTGTTAAATTACATTGTATGAAATATAATAACGTATAGTAAAAAAAACTTGATCTGATATAAAAAAATCAGCACATAGCATTTACTCAAAAACTGTTACAAAAACTTCGACCTCAGACAAGTTTTAATTTTGTGTGAAACGTTATCCAAAGTTGTTCGAAACAGTATGAATTTTCCTTGAACCAACAATTTCGAACAAAATTAAACTATGCTGACTTAAATAAAAATTAGTGGAATGAACGCAAAAAATTGAAAACTGTAACTTTTGTTGTGCTAACACTTTTATTTATTCTGGTGTTCTTTTGAACGTAAC
The DNA here is from genome assembly GCA_004143645.1 of Protaetia brevitarsis. NCBI lineage: Eukaryota > Metazoa > Arthropoda > Insecta > Coleoptera > Scarabaeidae > Protaetia > Protaetia brevitarsis. The sequence goes on from RXPK01000296.1 coordinate 261,539, forward strand.
AATTTCGTGTTATACTTTCGGAATTGAGGCCAAATTTTACACAAAATTGGTACTTAACGAACAAAATCATACTTCATTTAGAAATTCTTGAGGTAATATATTTTTTACATTTCTATACAATTTATTTAGGATTTAATTTTTATTTAGCTTTTCCTCGAAAATGTGCCCGTTAATTTTAGCCGATGACAACAAGCATTTTCCAAACCGTAAATACAGAACCTATCCACCCTTCTAAATAATGCGTTGCCGCTTTCACCTCTCTTCGTCGAGGTGATTATTTCAGAATGCGGCATACCGCTCGCATAATATAGCTAATAATCGAACGCGTTCTTCGGCATTCTCGACGCTATTCAAAAGTGATTTTCAACGCCCCGAAGGTAGATTTATTGACGAACACCGGCTCGAAAGTGGAGGGTGGATGATATTTCGTTCGCGAAACGGTTCCTAAGAAGTCCGGAGAGAAGAATTTAATAAACTCTGCGTATCCGACTCGCTTTGCATGCGTCTACCTATAATCAATTTTAAATTTTAATTCTCCGGATGATTAAAGCGGCTGCTGTCAAGACGAATGAAATACGATTTCTACTTGCAATTCGTTTCCGGGGTGTTCTGGTATTGCAGGGCGCAGATGCTACGTTACGTAGTAACGTAAGGATTCTCTGCTAGTTAAAATTAAGTGCTTAATTTTCTCGTGGAATTTAAAGTTAATGATAGATATTAGATAGAATCAGTACATACAGTATCTTAAGAAAAAGTCTTAATCTCTGGAGGTCAAATGGGTGAGCAGTTAACCTATTCCAGAAATCTGCTGCAGACTATGGTATATCCTAGATGTTGCTAAAAAGTATCTGGATATATTATGTGCAATGATAAAGCTGTTTCGGGTCAGTTATGTTCACCGTTATATTCCAGAAGTATGGAGGAACGTAAGGGTAGCTTTCATTCTAAAGACTTGTCCCAAGTGTTCGGAGGAACTAAAATCCTACCCGGCTTATAAGTCTATCGTCTTTGCTATTGAAGATAATGGGAAACAAGAATGCCATTCTACTGGAATCAATATGCGTCGAAATCAAAAAGGTAAATAAACTGCAACGACCATACACAATCTGGTAAAGATTCTGGACGGAAGCTTCAGTAACAAATCTTGTGTGCTCCATTGATGTAAAGGGAACATTTCATGCATTATGAAATAACCACCAGAGAGAGAAAAATTGTAAGACAGTTGGTTGGGCAGTGCAGTTGGGCAGTAATAGGTATATTAATCTTTGATCTGGAGGACGGTTACTCTCGGAGCGCTCATTATACAGTCTTTGGTCCACGATGAAGAATACAATATTCAAGATTAGGCAGACGACCTAGTCACTGTAATTAAGATCAAACAAGATAAGCTGTTATCAAATTGCAATTTTATCAATGACGTGCTTGAAATAAGAAAAACTACCAGTTGTGCAATTCAGGAGCAGAAAGAAAATATGCCACAACTTTTTAAACAGACGCATAGATAATATTGCATTGTACGACAGCAACCAATCACAGGCTATATAAAAGCAAGCTGGTCTATATTCTCATAACCAGCCAAGTGATATCGGGGCAGTAGCAAACCCTAAGGTACAACGAACAAAGATTAGTTTAATACAGTATTTCACCCCTTCTGTGTGAAGCCCGATAAACTTTCTACCGACCATAGAACAGGCTGTCCTACCGAACTGGGTCATTAGAATTTTTCGAAATTCTGGTGGGAATTTGATTTTGAAACTTGCAGAGTAAACACGCCCGACTATGATCTATTTAAAAATCCAAATGTAGTTTATAACAAAATTTTTGAACTAAAAAACAAAAAACAAATGCTGTTGGGACTGGTGGAGTCACAATCAAAATTCTTAAATCTTCTGCTGATATCTTAAAATGTATATTAGCTAGCCTTTTCAATTAGTCCTTGGAAGCAAGAACGTTTCCAAATATTTTAAAAGTTGCTAATGTTATCCCGTTTTTTTTTTTTTTAAAGGGGAAGCCCATCGTATCAATCAATTTCTATATTATGTTCTATATCCAAAGTTTTCGAGAAGATTGTGTTTAACCGTATATTTAATTTCTTAATAAAGTACAATATAATGCATGAAGCTCAACATGTTTTTTTCCAAGGAAAATCTACTCACACTGCATTACTTTCATTTTGAACTAAAGTCTACGATAATTTGAATAGTGGTGGAAAGAACACGGCCCTCTTTATCGACCTGTCTAAGACTTTTGATTCAGTTAATCGTGAATTACTCCTGCGTAAATTAGAACTATACGGCTTGAGAGGCTCAATAAAGTGTTGGCTTACATCGTATCCAGCCAACAGAAAACAGACAGTTGCAGAGGATGGCGTGGTCTCTTCTGAACTTGAGAAGTGTGAAGTCAGAGGTGCCGCAAGGCTCGAAACTGGGGGCCCTGCTCTTCCTACTGCTTGTTAACGATCTACCATGACAGATGATATTGTCGCGTTATTACTTTTTATAAGGCTTACCAGGCGATGCTTTTTACTTTTTTGAGGGTTACGAAAAAACACTTTTTTAAAACCACGGACACTATATATTATCACAATACCTCACAGTTAGGCCTAACTAACAGCCTAATTAGGGTTTTCGTATTTCTCTTCTATTAAAATTTTCCTGACACATTAATCAGTTTTGTGTAATTTTACGTCATGAGATACGCAACTGTCATTATCATAACACGATACAAATACCTTCGCCCTTTCTCTCTTAATAAAACTTTCATTAACGTCATTAATGCTAGCTTTGCGCAAGCCATATTTCATGCAGCAACCAGCGCTCTAGTGTCACAGTGTGTAGGCTTTCAGAAAGCAGACGTGATCATTATACTTAATGAAGATGTAACAGCCAGAACAATAGACAATGTCCTAGTATACGTATCGTATGTAGCAAAGGAATGTCAGGGTATGAAAGATATTTTTTTACTTCGATTAACGGGGAAAAAGTAACGCTTTAACAAAAAGAATAAAGAATTACTTGCACGAATGTTGTTGACCCAACCTGCAATAATAGTTTATTCGATAATCCTTTCAATGTTGCCTGAAGAAACATTCAAAGCATTCATTTAATCAGCATGCTAACTGTTGACTATTGTTTTTGCGGGAAATTCCCCAGTTTTGTTGTCAAATATTATTAACTAAGTTTCTAGTTCGCGAAATTCTAACCTTGTTGGAACATTACGAAACAGGTGTACAAACTAGCATTCACGAGATGCAGTGTAGTTTCTCAACATCGGCTACAATTGGTTGGTACTACTTGCGCCGTTTCACGTTACTGTCTAAAGTTTTGAACGCCGGCAAATTGAATTTATGGAAGTAATTTCTCACGCTTGCACATATACAGTGAGCGATATTACGTGAGTCGAAGTCATATTTTATTGCATCGGTCACCATTATCGCTAATCCGCACAGAAATTCGATGATTCAATTGAATGTCCGTTTCGAGTTCTGTTATTAATTTATCATAACAAGAATTATGCTGCTTACAGCAGGTCGTAAAATATAAATATTTGAATCAGCGCTATGCAGATAACGAAAACCTCTCACAGTAATAACGGTATAATTAAATAAAATTTAGAATATTTGGAGTTATTGTAAAAGTCTTGACCGGAGTAAATACCTCGTTTCATCCACACGAGTTTTGATTTTGGGTTTCTTGTCGTGGGTTTTTGATCTACACCATCTGAGCACCCGCCAGTGATAGATGGCTAAAGTAAACAACAAAAGAAAGGCATATTATGTTTGCGTATGTTAGAATATACAGCTTGTTCAAAGCTATTGGCGCATTATTGCTAACTTTGTTAATATTGCAACTACGGTGGTGGTTAAATTATCAAAGATGTAGGGATTTTTACGCTAATTACAATTGTGTAAGTAGAAAAACAATTGAAGATCGCGTTTACGAGATATAAATGTCAAATACATGTGAATACCAGGTCATTGGTTCCCAATTATTTGGAAATTACAGAATACATTAGAAACTCGAAAGTTGATGTTTTGGCTATATCTGAAACTTGGCTGACACCTGCGGTGTCATCTGGAACCTTATTGATAGAGGGATACACTTTATTTCGCAAAGATCTTGTTTCTGTTAGGGGTGACGGTGTATGCCTCAACGTGCGCTCTTCTCTTGGGAAGAAACTTCATGTCATTTCGGAACAGATAGAGCAGTTGTAGGTTACAGTTAAATTAGGTTCATATTCGGTATCATCAGGAGCCATCTACAGAGGCTACCGGCTTCTGATTATAATTTTTTTGTGGACTCTTTGGAAGAATCTTTGTCCTTATTTAATACTATATCTTAATATGTACATTGTATGGGAGATATTAATATTAACATGATTGATACTGAAAGCCCTTCCACAGTATACTTTAGTGACATGATTCATGCATTAGAGTTTTGCCAAATTATAAATGAACCTACCCGTGTTACAAAAACTACCAGTTCTTTAATTGATGTTTTTTTATCAATCCTGTATAATTATAGATGATAGAGCGGGCGTCTCGAACTTTCATTCGTCGGATCATGATATGATATTTTGTTTTCTTTTCTTAAATTTCTTAAACCATTCAATAAACCAATTTTCAAAACTATGCGTGACTTTGGTCAATTTAATATGTTAGAATTTCAAAAAGATCTTAAGGCAGCATCATTTCAAAACTCTTTTATGTTGATAGTATCGATGAAAAAATAAATATTTTGAATGGTATTGTCACACAGCTATTTGACAAATTTGCACCATACATGACACTCGGAATTACCCGAGGAAGGGCTCCATGGATGACAGTTACTCTTAAATTGATGATGTCATTGAGAGACAAATCTAAGATACGTTTTAAGTTGACTAAACATGTTGGTCATTGGGAGTATTACAAATCTCTTAGAAATTTAACTGCCTAAGTATCAGAAATGAGAAGAAAGCATACTTTGAGCATATTGTTAAACTAAAGAGCAATAAAAAGCTTTGGAATGAGTTACGGAGTTTGAATATAGCCAAGGGTGTGGATAGTGTTCTCGCAGGGGGTCTTCAGCGACCTGATGAAATTAATAACTTCTTTATCGATTCATTACCTAACCTCAAGTCAATGATAATTTAATATTTATAATTTAAACCGCGTGAATAATACGTCAGATGAATTTAGATTTACTTCTGTTACTGAGGAGGAGATTACCTGTTTTTTGAATACAATTAAGTCAAATGCCATTGGGCTTGATTTTATTAATAAAACAATGATCGATACGTGTTCTGCTGTAATTATTCCTTACTTGACCCGCATAGTAAATGCTGTGTTATTGGAAAGCTATTTCCCATGTATTTGGAAGCAAGCCGTTGTCACACCCGTACCTAGGAAGAGTGATCCCCAGAACTACACAGACCTGCGTCCAATTAGTATACTCCCTACCGTGTCCTAACTAATGGAAAAAGTAATTTGCAAACAACTTAATGCATTTCTTAATGAACACAACATTATCCCCAATATATAGTCGGGATTTAAAGCCGGTCGCAGTTGTGAGACTGCTCTCTTAAAGGTTACTGATGACATAATTGCAGCTTCCGAAAAGTGGTATTTAACTGTGTTGTCTCTTCTAGATTACTCTAAAGCCTTTCATACGATTTCGCTATTTGTAGATTCTGCCAGAAGGAGGAAGAAACACCAGTTGATATGCTGTGCCAATATAACGACCTGGTGAAGACAAGGTTTTTAGTAATGGGTGTGGAGATGATAGGCCTAATAAAGAGAGCAAAATTAGAGAACGCCTTCTAGGAGAAAGAGGGTTACAATAGATTTGAAAAGATTAGGATTAGGGTGGCCAACCCTAATCTAATCTAATCTTGGTTTTAGCAGGATGCGTGCTCAGCACATAACACGTACATTTTTTTAAACTACGTGTTGTAGTCTCCAAATCCAACAAATGTTTGGCGAGCATCTTTAAATATCTTTCTCAGTAAAATATATCCACTCCCTATATATATATATATATATTGCTCTGTTTTTCAGAACACAATGCCCGGGATTTTAAAATTTTATTTTTTCAACATTCAATACAATATTATTATTATGTTCAATTTACTTTAATTTATTTGGCTTGTCCGTTTACAAATTATATTTTTTTTTCTTTTTTTTTTTTAATAAAAATCAAATTAATTAAATTAGTGGTTTCAATACACCCAGCGACCTCTCTATGTAAGTGATAGAAAACTGTAGGAAGTCACTTTCCACAGTTTTCTATCACTTACTGCTAGGTGGCACGGGACGCTTCAAAGGGGACCAGATCATCTGTCAGAATCGTACTCCGGACGCTTATTAACGAATAGGCGGTTAATTTTCTCACCTAACAGGCGCACCCTCAAAGCCCTTTCTCGGTTTATTAAATTTTGATATAAGTAACTATCGAAAATCGATGTAAACACTTACTGTACAAATAAAAAACAACGTTTCAAACCAAAACAAGCTTAAATCTTTATTTATTTACCCAAATGCTGTTTCCTTATCAATTGAGACTCTAATGATCACAAAGGTACGTAAAATTGAATCAGAAAATACTATATAAGACAACCTTTAATACAAAAACACGTCTTCAAACTCTCCTGGCATTTTTAAAACTAATGAGGTTATGGAAACGTCATATAATAAATTAAATATCAAATAAATAACGGCGCCATCTATCTGTAAACGGCAAATACTAAATTCTTAAAGCAAACGATTATCTATGATTATATTTATTTGTTAAAGATAGCTATTTTATCAGAGATCAACTCGGTGATATTTTTATACAACCCTTACATATAAAAATTACTAAAATACTAAACTAAATAGCGGTTTTTATAAACTAACCCCCAAATTATCGTACGGTGAAATAAATTACACAAAAATATAAGTTTCTGATTAAAATTGAAAGAGAACTGAATTAATTCCGTTCTGTTTTAGGTGAGGTGATTCTAAGGAGATACTAACTTGAAAGGACACGACGCTTGGCAATCTCGGGCACTGGATATGGTGGTTCAGTTAGGTGGGCCCCCTCGGTCTCGGTCAATGGCATGGAAAAGGCTATCTGGTCGGGAAGTCTCGTAGGATATTTATAGGATATTTTCTTGGCAAATTCAGGTATTCGATATGGATTTAATAAGCAGGATTTGTATCGTATACAAATGTATGTATACTTTTTTAGGTAATACTTCTTGGAACTTTGATAATTTTTTTTTTTAAATTGTGGCAAAAACGTTATAGGAAAATTAAGACAACCGTCGTGTCTGGTAGCCACCAACAGAATGAGAATTCAAATCATATTCAACGGTCAACAGCCTTCGATTGTTATCACACAGGTCGACCAACCTGAATTTTGAAAGATAAAGCTAACCGTCATTAAAATACCGTTATTTTCTATAGATTGAGGGGAATACGCCAAACGTTGAAATCAAAACACCCCGGAGACTAAAAAATCTCTCCGAGCAAAAATATAACGAACATAAAAAGGATACCAGGTCAGTTTAAATTAACATATAAAATAAAGTTTACATTATAATAAAGCAATATTTAGCACCTAATGCTAATATTATTCATTTTAAATAACTATCTTTAACAAATTCATAATTCGCCTGTAGAGTAGGCAACTGAGTACACGCCTCACTTTTGAATTACTTGTTCCTTTAGTCTAGAACCTTGCTGTGAATGCCTTTAAAATAGATTACATACCTTAAATATCATAGCAATATATATATATCGTAAAGGAAATTAGTCATAATATTTATCGCCTATAGGTTACTGATTTGATGGAACGAACCGAATTCATAAAGTAATCGTATTTCATGAATTTTAATTAGCTCTTGGTGTTCGCTTCCCTGTCCGGGGCGTTAGTGCAACGGTATATCTGAGAGACTCAGCAGATGTTCCGCGTTATCCAAATTAGAAATTGCCAGCTGTGTACGTTGATGTAATATAATCTCCTAGGTTGGTGTATGCAACACAAAGCTTTGATTGCGCTGCTGGCATCGTTCGTATATCCAGCCTTGTATTACCACCACGACAACGTCAAACAAAACCAATTATGCATACGATCGATAGATTTAATAATGCGTCACAGAATTGTAATATACGATTTCTGCATAGTACACCATATGCAAAAGTTTCTACTGCAACAAAAAAAAAACAACTGTAAAAGCATTCAGCCTCCATTATTAGAGAATTTATTTGATACTTCACACCTTGCTGATTTGATTACATTTAAATACTACTACAAAACAGCGACATATTTAAAACTCATACTACCAGTTTGTTTTTATCGTCTATAGTATGTAGTATATATATATCAAGCAGTCGACCTATAGTCGGAGTATAATATGTCGGAACCATTCAGCAAAGGAGAAGTAAGGATGCATTAGTGATACCACGTGATACATCGCTTTAGTCGATAATGCGCAGTTGCATTTTGTTAGCGAAATAAAGTAATTCATGCTATCTCCCTTCCCGAATACTTCCGACTTGCCATGCCCTGACTATAGGTCGACTATTGAATCTGTATATGTACTGCCTGAAATTAAAAACGCACCACCATGAACTTTTTGAGAAATGATATTTTTACGAGTACTAAAAATGCTCATTTTATTTACAGTGTACAACACTTTTACAATTACACAATTTTACACTATACAGATTTATACAAACACCGATAAGTAAAGTGCATGGTACTGAACATAAAAAACTATTAGATGAACTTAAGGAGGCACTCATTATGGGGAATGCTAAGTGATGCCATGATTCATAAATTCAACTTAGGTAGAAAGTCGCAGGTTATAATATCACTCAACTAACATTTTTAGTCGTTGGGACGTAACAGTTACTATCACAGGAACTTTAAAGTTTTTGCCATCGAACGGACGTAATAGGCCTGGGACCAAAATGGAGAATAATTATTGTTATGCATATATTGCAAGTTGTTACTGTAAATAGTGCTTTTATTACCGGCTATTACACAGCGTACCTGACTAATTTGTGGTAAGTGACGTACTACTTATGACTACTGGTACTGTATCTAACTACAGCACATGGTTAGTAGAAGTAACAACAATGCTGATCGCTATTAAACTCATGTATTTCTTAAATAGATAACAACTGCCACACACTATATTATTTGAGTTTTGCTGCCACCCCGTGATTGTTTTACTATTCCTGATTGGGTAATGCGGCGGAGTAATGAAATAGTTCCCAAGACGGCTACGTGCGCAGGCGCGGGCTAGCGTCAAATAAGAGTTACGGACGTAACATATTTTGTAGTTCCTATGGGGGCAATCATATTTTATATTGCGGGCTGGAATTTTTTTATTCGGTTTTGTAAACTCTTTTAACGTGTAATAATATTAATGTAACAATGTTGGTTCTTGATAGTAGCACTAGGAAAACAATTCGAATATGTATTTAATTGCAGTTGCTCCCAGACAGTAAATATTAATTTTCTCATTGGAGCGCACATTAAATCACCCTATTTTTCCGCTCTTTTTTTTACTTAAAATTACTGTTTCGTTCCACTTAAATTTTGGCGTTCTATTAATTTAAACATACCACCATCGCGAAGTAAGGTCTAATTAAAAACTCGAAACACACCCGAGAAATAACCACTGAAATTTCTCCAGGCAACGGCCGCAATTAAACCTTAACTATTTTCTCTTTCGTGTTTTTTCGCCTATTCAGCGACGTCGAGTATTTCGCAGCTTGTCCTACATCTATTACTTAAAAAGGTGTGAATATTTTATCGACAAAATTCCCGTAACGTTGTCGGCATGCCTGTACTACGCACCCATCTCGGCACATGCTAAGAAGTTTATTTTCTCATTCGTTTTCCTGGCTCTAATTTTTTTCCTTGGAAATGTCGCTTGACGTTCTCGTAGGTTTCGTGCGTAGGAAATGCGAACGGAAGCTCAGGATTTATGCGCGAACATGTTCGTGCGAGGCTGTGCGGTAATGCAAGGGAAAGATAATAAAAAACCTGGGATATAGTCCTACCTGGAAATAAATAAATCACGGGAGACGGGTTACCGGTACAAGTTAATTTGGCCCTTTTCAGGGTTTGTTTATCTTGTGGTAATTTGTTTGTGTGCCGCCTTTTTTTATTTAAAGCTAACAGGGAAATTGAAGGAGTAATTATTATCACCTAAATAGAAATTACTTACCTTATGAAAATATAAAACCTCGAATAATGTTAAAGGCTAATTTGGTATAACTTAAGTAGCATATATGGACTCTCACTCACCTGCTACTCTGATAGGCTATAAGTCACCAGCTTTTCAGCCCGTCGTCACATTCTTAGAAAAATATTGTTTAAACCTTAAATTGTTAATTGGGACTAATCCACTCGAAGAACATCTATTATTGAAAAATCCAAGACATGATACAATTATTAATCATTTATGTGATTTAAGTTTCCTTGGAATACACTCACTTCTGTAGTATGCGCACTGTTTCACTGGCTAAAGAAACCCTCTAACGGAAAGGAAATTTGCAAAAGTTATTGCAGGACCATGATTGATCTATACCCTAAAATTATCAATATTTGTACAGAGAGTTTTGTAACCGCGGTATAGTCTCCAATGTTGTTTTCTTAAATGAAATACCCCTAATATCATTGTATTTTTAAAAATATTAAGTAGGTAAACCAAATTTTGTAATGTCTTAGTACGGATCTACCTACACTTTTAGACGTCTTTATAGTTGTACTTATTAATATAATATTAAGTGCAAACTAAGTCGACTTCGATTGGGCATATATCGCTCTTATTTCAAACTTAGATCACGCTGTTATGTATACGGAGTACAAACGCAATACTGAGTAAAACAGCAAGTATTTAATTGTCTATGGTCAAAAAACGAACTAGAAAAAATATTCAGCGAAATAGGAAAGCTCTCAAGGTGTATATGGGGTAAAAATTGATGAGGATAAACAAAGTACCTAATAATGAAAGAAGCAACAACAAATGATAAAAGGTATCGTGAATTCGAAACGAAACGAATATAAGAAGCTAGAATTTTGAAAAAGTAAGTCACTTTGAATACCTGGGGGTAATGATTAGAAATGACAATGTAGAGGATAAAGAAGTAGAAAAAAATATTAAACAAGGGAAGGAATGCAATGGAACCATTGAAGAAAATGTTAAAGTAAAAAAAAATCCGGGGCAGCGAAATTTAGAATATATAGAACAATAATAAGGCCGAAGGAGTGAAGGATGGCTGCTGACAAAAGAATAAATGAAAATAGAAGTGTGGGAGAGAAAACTGTTAAGGAGATTATTTGAGAACGAAGACAAAAGATGGCGGTTGAAAAAGAACAAATCGTGAAATAAGGGAAATGTGCGGGCACAGTAACATTTTTTGTTGTTGTTGTGGCAGCCGATTAACCTGAAGACTCCAAAAACACTGCAGCCTCTTAGCTTTTTGTATTTAGTCTCCTAAGCTACATGGTTCAGCATGTGAAATTAGAACACAGATATTGGGTGTTAGGACATATAAACAGACAGACCAGAAGAGTACTGATAAAAAGAGGAAAGAAAAAAAGAAAAGTGGTAAACCAAAGAAGAAATAGTTAGACGCAGTGGCAGCAGACTTAAACTTCACTTAATAATGTTAGAACATGGGAACTATTTAAACTTGAGGGTAAGAGTGTCAAAATCATTGCTTCTGTTCTTGCAGATCACTCTAGATTCAGAAAGCATCTTCACTTTCTGACGAGGCTGAATACCGACTATGTTTGGAGGACGTGAAAGCAACAGAGCAGATTTTTTCACCATTGCGTTGCCATCACGAAAATTAGGTATATGATCTTGTGGGAGGTTAATCGTTCCCTTAAAACATTGAAAAAAAATTCAATTCATTTCAACGCAACCGGTTTGACCCCTAGGCCGGGAGCTGCATGATTAAAGTGCTGAATTTGATGGAAAGGTAATATCTGCTCTAAAATAAACTCTAGTGACCACAACAAATGGGACAATTAATCGAATAAAGCGAATGCTATGTATCTTATATATTATATTATTATAACAATAAATGCCAAAAGCAATGGATAAATGTCAATAGGGTGTTTAGAATTTTTGTAGCAATCCAATATTCTAAACAATTCAATTAGCAATACACCGATGACATCTTGCGATCAATTCAACATTTCTTGTCAGTCGGATAACTTCTAAGACCTAGGTATATAGCTGTTTTAATGCTTTCAATTAACACTGCATTCTTAAAGGTGCTCAAATTACGATTTTATGGTCATTTATCTTCATTCCAGTGCGTTATTGACTACTTTGTAATATATAATACATCTTCTTTGTCCCGCTCTTCGCTCTTCCGGCGCGATTACGGAAATACATAGGTATAGCAGTCTAACCGACTTCGATGGAACATTTATCAAATCGTCAAAATATGACAGGTCAATACCGAAATCCCGCTTCCATCTGCATGCTTCCCCTTAGTATTTGACTTATGGATTATAGCTGAGAATACCGGCGATATCTCAAAGGAAACCTGAAAGATTTCCTTCCAAAAAATAAGTACTGTAAGTTATCTAGAATCCTATGAGATCGTAATCAGCGCTATCGACGTCATTGCTAAAATTTAATGTCCTGCTTTATCGAGGCGAATGCGTTAGTTACGCTAGGTTTAATCATTAGATTGTAACAATCCCATCCGAATGTGTTATCGGATTTCTGCACAAACTCCCAACGGAGTTGTGTCACAAGATTACTCCATTAGATGACAACGCGGGAGTACATGTTATCGAAGCTACACATGCATGCACAAATGCATTTCTAGGATTCCTCGATTAATATACATGTGTGTATCTCTGGTTGACAACGTATCTCTTCTACTCACGATAGTTGTGTTGCCCGTTTCCGACACTCATCGCTAAAATTTAATAAAACACAAAATTTATCCGCATAAAACATTTAACGAGTTTTTATTTATGTTATAATTCTATTATTAAGTGTTCAAAGTTGTAATGCATCCAAAAAAACTGTCGGCATGACCTTATTGGCCGATAAACTCACCTTGGTCTTCTTCGGCGCCGATTCGCCCTGAGAAACCCATTGCTTAAATTGCTGTTTGGTCTCCGGTATGTTTTAATGGATCTATGTTTCATCAACCGTTAAAAAATGGCCCGAAAACTCATTCGTTTTGTGGTTGAACAACGCCAAACACTCTTTCGAAGTTGTCGCACGATTGCGTTTATAGTTAATTGATCATTTCAAATTGAAATCACATAGTGATAGGTATGATATTGGGTATCGCCTTATGGTGAATTTTCTCGACATTTTCAAGTGTAGTGACCTCAATTGCTAGTGCTCGTACAACCACAAAAACTAAGTAAACCATTCTTTTATATTTGGAATTGATGGTGCTGAATCCCTATAGTGCTTATTAAGCCTTACTTTGGTTTGATTGATGATTTCCTTTTCCGCAAAAAATAATGCTTTATTAGCACTAGAAATTCACTGATGCGCGATGAATAGCTACTAAACGTAAGGTTAATAATAGAGCTTGCTCAAAATTAGACAAATATCTATTAACGGCTACTTGTGGGAGCTACTTTGATGGGATACTCTATGTAATTAGTTTCGAGGGAAGTTCAAAAAGTCGCTGTAGTACAGTGTAGTAGTCGTACAAAGAACATTGGAATAATACACCGAGAAAAAAAGGTGTGTTGATTCAACCAATAATTGGTTCACTCAACAATTTTTTGTATTTAAATATGCTCAAACCACCGGAATGTTTAATCAATTACGCAGAATTAGTTTACTAATTTTTGAATCAATCTACAAATCAATCCAACATCTGTAATGTTCAATTAAAATAAATGTTTGTTCAAATCAGCCGCACATGCATTCAGTTAACTAATTTTGTAGTTCCAATTACGGTTAAAGCAAATAATTGTTTGAATTAACACATGTAATTCAACTAAAATATGCGTTTTCTTTCAATGAGGTTACTGTTTTGCAATAAAATTTAAGTGTGCTGATTTAAACGAAAACTGGTTGAGTAAATGCAAAAAAGTTCAAAATAATAATTTTTGTTGTACCGACATTTTCATTTTTCTCAGTGTACAACCAGGTATATTCAAGGTAGGACCTGTATTATCAAAAAATAAGATTGAAGGAAGTGGGAACCATCTTTACATCTTAACAGCTCTCTTAACAGAGCACTGTACATTGAAAGGACACTTTCAGAAAATTGGGATCAACACTGGAGACACCAACTGCAGACTGTGTAACGAGATGACAAAAAATGCGAGGCTCTAGATGCAGGAAGACAAGCAGTCTTTGGCAAGCCAAAAATGAATCAAGAGAATTATTACAATAAACCAGCCAGAGACCCGTACAGATTAGTGCGAAGCACCAGAGTCCTGGAATGGCTGGAATAATTTACTGGGTACAAGAAATAGGAGACTAAATACAAAAGGCCAAGAGGCTGCTCCATGTCAGATGGCGCCCACGAAAAAAAAGTCATTAGAGCTTCCAAAAAGGTTGTACAACTATTTTCATTTCCCACAAAATAATAAATAGTACGACATAGTAACGACAATTAATATGTATTAGAGTAAGTAAAAAGTGGTAAATGCGCATTTCCGAAAATCATTATTATTATTTTTCAGAATGAACTTCAGATGATGTTGATGAAGTTTCTTTAAGGCTTGTTTGTCGGATTTCTTCGAATCCTTACAGTGCTTTAGCATACATCCAAATTCTCAGGCCAATTGCTTGCAAAATTGCGCGACCTTAACAATAATATTCTTTATTTCAATCTACGGTAAAACCGAAAGAGAAACAAACATGACAAAAACGTAAACAGAATAACGTCAATTTACATACGATCTAAATAAATATTCAAGGAAATATAAAGAAGTACAGCCATAAGAAAATGTGCTTCAGAACTATTATAAATTTATCATTATAATAATATAATATAAATCGTTTAACGAATAACAGAACAGTGTGAGCAGATGTCTTTTAACTTTGAATTTGAAACTTTTTAAATTATTACACATCTTGCTAAGTATTATTTGATAAGTTATTATATAGTTAACACCCCAAGAAAGCATTTTTTATAAAGCGTTGTCCGGCGGATTGGAAGCAGCGGATAATTTGTCTGTCGTACATTGTAATCATGGGCAGTGTCAGTATATTTGAAGACAAAGCATAATCTTTTAAGAATACACTCCTCGACAAAAACTTAAACGTAAGAATTTTAAGTGTTATAGAAAACTAGCAAAATAAAGTGAATTCAAAATTACATTCTACAGTGATACATAAAGTAAATAAAAACATATTATTCCATTTTTTAAAAACCTTTCTGCGACAAAAAACTTAGGCGCTCTGTTTGTAATAAAAAAAAAAAAAAAATAATGATTAGTAGTGTGTAGATCCCCCGTTATCCTTAATTACTTCTAACAGTCCATTATTAATAGATTTATATAAATTTAACATATAATTGTCCCAGGAATTGTTTATAGCATTGAATAATAATTTTTTATTTACTTTATGTATGACTGTAGAATGTATTTTTGAGTTTATTTTACTTTTATGAATAAAAAATTAATTAGACATCTTGCTAGTTTTGCAAAGAAATTCTATAACCCTTAAAATTCTTAGAACTCTTACCGCGTCTAAATTTTTGTCGGGGAGTGTATATGCACAAATAGGGTTGAAAGTGTCCCTGCAGGATTCGTGATATGATAAACCAATCCGACGTGCCCTCTTTTGCAGTAAAAAAATACGATCCACGCCTATACCAGAACCCCAGCGAATGATTCCGAAAGTAATATTTGAATGCAAGTGAGAAAAAGTAATAAGTTTTAAGAATATGCGTGTTCCAAGATCTTTTTAAATTATAAGGAGCATAACATATTCGTGATAAGCCGCAGAAAAGCTTATCAATATTCTATTGGATATTCCATTTGAGATCTTCGTCAATAATGACTCTAAGTAATCTAAAATTCTATTAGCTTACGCTTAAGTTGAAGTTACGAACGTTATATTTATGTTTATTACAGAACAAAATACATTCAGTCTTGTTATTATTAATGTGTGGGGAAATTTCTTATACACTCTAGTGTACAAGAAATTTGCCAATTCAAAAGCATCTCAATGCATTTATTTCAGTAATTATTATGGAAATCAAATACCTATGTTAAATTCCTTACAAGTTTGTACTTTTTGTAACTTTTATACTGTAAAGGTAAAAAAGAAGCTGAAATAGATGTAAAACTACAATATTTATTATTTAAATTTTTGAAACAGTATAAAATATGTCATAAAGCATTATATTTTATGGAAATCCTGTATAATTTTACCCATTCTTTTCATCGTATACAAGCAAGTGCATGAGCAAGCATTTCTCTCTCTCTCTCTGATTCTTTAGGTAATATTAAGAAATGCATTGAATAAGTTTAAAATTCATTTAATGTCATGGTATTCATTCTATTTATATTCATAAATACTGAAACAGTGAACTAGTCCAGTAGATAATATTTACATCATCTTCTCCTATTTTGGAGAATTTCAGCGGCTGCATATTTCACTGAATATTGAGAATTCCTCGCCATGCGCTTCATTAAACTTTTTAATTAACATTCATCGCCGTTCCTTCGCCGCAGCTCCGACTTACGTAACTCCGTTTTAATTGCGCCCTAGCACTCCGTGCGAAGTCGTCTGTTCGCATTCAACTCCATCAAAAAGTCGCCTTTTGATGATATACCGCCGCCGTACGATGTCGACCTCGTTGCCCGGTCGTGATAGTTGAACATTTCAGCATCCGTACGCCAACTGCAGGCGTAAATCTCCGGTCCAATAATTTCCTAGCGCCGAATCGCGATCGGCCCGCGGAAGACGAAACGTGGACCGAATGATATACAATTTCTATGGTGCCCGCGAGGTATAATCCGCGAGAGTTTCCGAGTTTAATTTGGAGAAAGATAAATTTTCGAGGGAAATTATTTCATTTTACTCGTCGACTTTGTTCGAGATAATTGCGAAATAGTTCCGGAGAGGGCGCGCGCTGTTATAGCCGCGAGACATGCCGATTACGTCCGTTAAAAGTTCCTATATCCATGCATCGATTTTGGAATTTAATTTTAAAAGAGAATGAACTAAATGCTAAACTATTTATTTGCGCTTTTTAACACTGCGGAGTAAATAAAGGGCAAATTAAAGAATAAAAGTTCGTATTTATTATTTAATAAAATACTAGCCATGGCTAGTATTTTATTAAATTCTCATAATGAATTTCCTGCAGGAAATTCATTATGAGAAATCACAATAATATATACAGAATTTGGTAACGGAAGTGACTAGTTAGAAGTTTTCCGGCTTAACGAAAAAGAGTGAGGTTTGCAACAATGTGATACTCACTTTCTTTCTAAAATAAACTTTGTTGCACTTTCGGTTAATCGGAAATCGTTATGAAGGAGAAATATTTTAAAGGAACATCCTATATAATAATAATAATACCTCAGCACTACAGGCCTTGAAAGCCCTTGGCTTAGAGTGCCGGAACACACCGAGCCACTAAGATGTGTTGTCCGAATCGGTCCGAATAGTTACCTACCAACAACCGGTAGCGCATATTGCTGCTTGACTCACAAGATTGGCAATGATGCACCCTTCCTTCTCAGCCGTACTGCCGGCAAACATCCTATATATTTTTACATTTTTGAAATCACCATAAAATTCTATGACGATTACTACTAAGGTTCCATATATCTATCTTCAACTGTTTTTAAGATATTATAATTTTTGTTAAAATTTGACATTTACATTGTATGTATCTGGATTCCGGATTGTTGGTTGGGAAAGGTGGCTTACCACGCGCACTTAGGCTACTCTAACCGGGCCCATTGTGTTACCTTACCTAGGCGGAGTCACTCACCCGCAGCCTACTCGAGCCAACCCAAGCGAAGAATGAACTCGAGCAGTGTAGCATGTGAGGTGCCGCTAAAGCTGGCCATATTGGGCCAGAACTCCCCCAGGATGGAACCTCTAAGTTGGGCAAGCGCCGGACAGTCACATAAGATGTGCTCCGGTGTCTCGTCCTCTAGATAACATGCACGGCAGAGTGGGCTGCTAGTCAGTCCTATGCGGTGCATGTGTTTATTAAGTTTTCACTGACCAGTCAATAGCCCTATAACTTGACGTAGTTTACTGCGAGAAAGCTGCAGACAGTATGTTGCTGCTCTGGATGACAGCCTGGGGATGACTTTGCGTGCCTGACAGCAGGTAGTTGTGGATGCCCACTTCTCCTCGTGTAGAGTAGTGGTCCACTAGTTTATTAGGGTATTGAGCATAGCTGAAGAAATGGGAAGAACAGGCTCCGGTCCCATGTAAAGAGAACACGAACCCCGTCTCGCCAACCTATCGGCAGCCTCGTTGCCCAGATTACCTTTATGACCTTTAACCCATCTGGGTATCAAGTCATTATCAATAACGATCGCTTCCAAGGCATTGTAACACTGAAGTACTAGGCCTCAAGCGATCTTATAACTGCTGAGGGCTTTAAGGGCAGCTTGGCTATCACTGTAAAGGACAATACGTCGTCCCTTAATGCTCTTTGTTAAAATTTCTTGTTGTATGTATTTAATTAACTCTCATTTGGTTTAAATATCAGACGTCTAAAAATTACAAAGTACTATATATAAACGTAGTAAAAAATCTAGTGGAATTACACAGGTGTTTAAAGATTGCTTATCATAGAATTTTGGAAGTTGCAAAACTTAATTTTTTCAAATATACACCTATATATTTTTTTTATTTCTGGATATAGAATTAAGTTCAGCACCGATTTGTTGTACACTGTTGAAAATTTTAACACTTTTTTGACTAATTTAATAGTCAGGAGAGGTCCACACTGTTTTCGTGTTATTTTGTCGAGAACTATAGAAGTTTAAATTTGACGCACAAAGATAGTCAAGTATTGTCTATTGCTAAGGGGTTATTTTGTCCAACTAACACGTGGAATTATGATATACTTCTAGTCACGTTTTATTTGATCTAGACTAGACAAATTTACTAGCTGTTTAACTAAATGAATGCGATCTATTGGATGATTTAACACCGTTTTCTAAACACAACGTCTTTTTAATATGCAACTCCTATTTCTTAGTGCTATAATATTCTCTCTTTAAGACGCTTTCTCAATTAT
This sequence comes from Protaetia brevitarsis, assembly GCA_004143645.1. Classification (NCBI taxonomy): domain Eukaryota; kingdom Metazoa; phylum Arthropoda; class Insecta; order Coleoptera; family Scarabaeidae; genus Protaetia; species Protaetia brevitarsis. The sequence continues at coordinate 280,746 of RXPK01000296.1, forward strand.
AAATATACAGAACCAGTCATTCAAAAGTTTTGGTTTCAACTAAACGTACTAATTTTAAAATGATTTTTTGAGAACCATTATAAAATTAAATGAATGTTTATGCTATTTGATTCAAATCTGAACTAATTACGTAAATAGTTGTTCCCAATACATCTTTAAGATGTTGAAATTTTTTATGCCCACTGGAATTAACGTTTAATAACATAAGGTTACACTTTGCAGGTCAGTCACATTTGGTGGTTTGTTTGGATATGTTAATACGCAGAAACAAACTCGAAAAATAGATACACGTGCAATGCAGGTGGTGCGTATAATGTAATACTGTATTAGATTAGGTGGGGTTTCTATATTTCTATCCGAGGGAAAAATTCTGATTGGTTGATGCTTCTGAATGTCTAGAGAAAATAGTAAATCCTCATATCTGAACAAAGAATTCACACCAAATTCTAGTAATTTCTGTTCTACTAAACAGATGTAGTCAATTCGTCTGGCAAAGTTTGTAAAAATCAACACTAAAATATTTGACTAGCGCAAAATTAACGCCAACACCGTAATATTTTCAACAGTGTAACATTCCCTATACCCATCTTTAGTAGTTTTCTTTTAAATTACTGGTTTAGTTTATTACCGTTTTAAAAAGGTCGAATTATTTCTATTTGGTAAACCATGGCTTTGTCATCACAACAATTTATTATTATTAATAAATATTATTGATATAATCATTGTTTGTTACACGTCGTGCCCTTAGATGGCTACATTTTATTGTGGAACTTATAAATCAGACTGAAAAATAATGGAGCAACTTATCTTAATCTGGATACTTTAAATTTATTTTATATTCACTGAGAATGTCAAAGAATTACCGGAAGAACTTATGGAGAATTGAATGTAATTAAAGAAATTTATTTGCCCCTAATATATCTAATAAAATTCAGAAAACTTTGAAATGATTTCTCTTAATGGTTTGGTTTCAATCAAGGGAAACATAACAAGAATTGTTTCACCAAAACGTAGTAAGGTAAAGTCAGGTAAGTGTGTAACCGGGGCAAGTATGTAGTTTGGCTATATTTATTTTTAAAATTGAAATACGGACGTCCTCTTTTTATAATACTAATGTACTAAACTTCATACTAGTTTTACAAATAAAAGTTCACATCTCCTAACGTGTAATAACTTGAATATCTTGTGAATATATCATATCTTATTAAACAGGCATCAGTTTAGTATTACACTCTTGGCCAAACTAAAGGATAATGCTATTAATATATAAAATGCGGAACGATTACACACTTGCCCATTTACTGGGTAAGTGTGTAGTGTTGACAGTGTTTAAAATTTCTTTTTTTTTTCTAGTAAACCGTTGATAATTATAAAAGGCGTATCTATTGAAGGCTTACAACTGGGCATATATTACGTACTTCTATGTGTAAAATTTATCAAAATGTCTTATTATGTGAACAGTGTTACATTTTCTTCGCACTATGCAATTTTTACTACACACTTACCTGACTTTACCTTATATATAACATTCTATGCTTGTCAGACAGGTGTCTTTAAGTTCATCTAATTCTTCAAACGTTCTCACCATACGCATCATTAAATATTATTTGATATACGGCATGTAATCTGCGAAATGTACCATTTCAAAGTTGTTTTAATTTAGATTCTACTGGAATTTTTTACCACGTTTTGATAAAACAATGTTAGTACTTGTTAATTTTAAACTGAGAGACTTCTGACACTTAAACAAAATAAGAATTAGTTAATTACATACAACAATGTAAATATCAAAATTTTAACAAAAATTGTATTATCTTGTATCAAATGTGTTGCTTAAGTCCGTATAAATAACGTCGACTTGTCCCGAAGATCCAACTGGGCGCATATAAACTGGAATATAGAACGACCACGTACAAACCAGATCGACCTATAGTTATCCACTAAATCTTTTTCACCTTTTTTGTAAATTGGACTAATTCTCGCTCCTTTCCACTCATCAGGAAAAACAGAAGTTTTAATGGAAAGATTTATTATATGAGCAAGTGGCTAAACTAATGGAAATCTTAACCGTTACGTTGGGAATTAAGTAATCTTAAGCAACTCGTCTTCTGTAACAGAATTCAAAACAAATAACTTTACAAAATTCACACAAAATTCCATTTTTCTATTTTCAATTGTTTTCATGCTAAATTCCGCCGACATATCAATCTAAAAATATAAAGACACAAAAATCTTTAAAATTGACTGCTGTTTTCCTTTATACAATACTCTATAGGAATTGCATTTATTTAGTTTCGACGGACCACCATTAATTTATAATCCCTTAACTCCATAATTCAATATGGTATTATTTTCATTTGGTGAAACTTAACGAACCCGTTTATATTGTGCACGGCGTTATTGCGAACTATACGTACTCCATTATGTTGTTGAAAGCTCCTGAACCTCAACGAATTCCCGGAACTTAATCTCCGCCATCCTATCCCCTGGCCTCTTCCTAATTTCCACTACTAAAATTTGATCACCAAACGGTGAAAGACAGCTGAAATACCCTTGATTACAATGGAGCAGAACCGGTGTTCTCGTAGCGATAAGTCTTTCTGAATACAGCAATTAAGCATCTAACGATATGAACAACTACGTTACCCGTAGAACGAGCCGCAAATTTCAAATTAAAGGGAAAATTTATACGTGGACGAAGAACACGTATCTAATAGTAGTAGTAGGCAATCCCTTGATTTGCATATTTACCTAAGGGCATGCAGATCCACGCTGAATACTGGTATAGTGCTTACAGAATGAAGTTGCAAATTGTCTGCATATCATTTATTTAATCTTCCATAGAATTTTTCTTTATGTATTTGCTGTAGCGTGCTTAAAATTTAGTGCAAACTGAAACACCTAAATGACCAGCACTCGCTAAACTTCGATATAATAAACGTTGACTTAATTGTTGTGATCGATTTTATCTCCATACAATGATCAAATTAATGAAGGTATCACAACATACATTCGTTTAAATATGTTTAATAAAAATATAACCGCGCTTCGAATAATGAGCATGAAAATGGCAAAGGTAAAATGTCAAAATAGTATTCTCTTAACGTACTAACAAGATATTACACACAACTTTAATATTATTTCGGACACGACGCTATTATATGTATAGGAAGTCTCTACTTAGAAGATCTTCCGCAAGACGACGCTAGTACGTGAGATGCTTAAAAATTAACTTGAGCTTCCACAGAATTTTGCTCATTACTATTGGTTGTAATTCGACAGACCATAGAAACTGTTCGGGCGATTATCAAAAAGAATAACTATAGAAACGGAATCCTGGAATTAAAGAAGTCTGATTTGAGATGTGATTTGGGGAAAGTTTAAACTACAATGGTAGATATTTTATCTAGCAACTTTTAGTTAATAAAAAGCTATTGTCCTCGAATTTAAACAGGATGATTATTATTCGGATTACAGTTAAAAAAGAAAGTAGATTTTACTGTCATCTTGATATCAAATCTGTAATTTGAGTTGCTTTTTAGTCGCAACGGATGTTTATACATGAACGGAGAAACAGTTCTAGTAAAACGAAATACTCAGGAATTTACACTTACGCCAAATACAAATAATACTATTGTTAGAAATAGGACATTTTAAGATAAAAGTAAATTTATTCTAGAAATCTAAGAACAAAAAATTCTAACTGCTAGTACAAGGTAGTATTCAATTTAAAAATATTATTATAAAGCACAATGCATATGGAGAAGGTAAATTAATATTTATTGCTAATATTGTCTTATTTGATAGTACTTATTTCATTAATGTTGAATATATTGTTTCTGGCAAAGTATGTATTTTTTTTTGAATTAATGCTTATTTTCTTAGATAACTCAATTCCTTGCATATCCATTTGATAAGAATTGTATACAAATATTCCGTTAACTTTAATACTTCCAGAAAGTTCGTTAACTAGTATTTGTGTTTGGAAATAAAAGTCAAGTCTGAATAGAATTGATTTGCAATGAACTATATTTGGTTAAGAATATTTTATCAACATATATCTCGTTGGAATTCTAATATCAATTCCACCAACTGAAATTTCATCAATATAAAGTTAACAGGTTTTTTCTTTTCATTCAACTAAAAATACGATTAGATAGACAAATCTGAAGCACTAAATTAAATTACGTTTTGGGTTGTAGAAATTGCACATCTATTTTGTAACAGTTTTTTTTCTATACAGCACAGCAATTACGTTAAATACTTACACGTATTACAGAAGTTGTCCCATAGATGACGCTTTCCTATTTTACTCTAGTAACGGAATATATATATTTAGTGACAAGCACGTTTATAGCATATTAATCTGGTATATTTACCATATAAACGTCTAATAGGAGCTCTGATCGTTGAAAGGGCGACTTCCATAACCGCATGCTACAGCCGCGGAGTGATCCTCGCTATCAACCCCCTATATGCAGAACAAACACTTAGCGTGTTTACAATATCGATCGCATGTCTCTCTCAAATAAGTACGTTGTTAAAATAGATTAAAGATTATAGTTCGTTCAATTAAATATTCATGTAAATGGTATATTTAAAATTTGATAAATTGAAGCACATATACCGTGTGTCCCCGGATGAAGTTGACAAGAGGGAAAAAATCTTTATTATTGATTTTACGACAAAAAGTCATTCTTATAAGTTTTCTTGTTGAGTAGATAAATTAACCATCGGAAAATCTAAGATAAAATGTGCAGAATGTCCACAAATTAAGATAACATGAAAATGCTTCAACAGAAGAGTATCATTTATTGCATGTTTTGTAGTTTAAGGACAAAATTTCAATTAAATAAAGTCAACAAAAATTACATTTACATTACAATTTTCTTTAAAAATTCTCTGCAAATGAGATTTACTAATATTCAGTCTTTGTGATCCTTTCCGTAAGGATAATTTTGGTGTTTCTATCACTGAATCTACTGCCAAAAGTGTAGCCGTATCGTCTTCATTGTATATTTTCTTGGGTTTCTTAACATTTACTATAGAATCAAATTTATGCACAAGTTTGCGCAGTGCTTCGCGTGATACTGCAGTGTTTGGGAATTTTTTGTGAAGCATGTCTATAGCATATGGATAAGATACGTTTCAAATTCCAAAACATTTAATCAAATAAATACGTTCTTCGATAGTAAATATTTTGCAACTCCAAAAGAAAAAAAAATGACAAATTTACAATTGATGACGTTTTACAGTACAATTATTAGACTACACAACAACCTTTGATTGCCAAGATTTATTATGATTATCTACATTAATTTCCAGATAACACGTTACCTCAATTAAACTTACCAACATACAATTATAATACTCAAACTTAAAATTTTGTATTTTAACTAATTTTATGTTTGTTACAGATTTTCTGTTAACAGTAAACTCTAATTGCAATAAATGATACTCTTCTCTTGAAACATTTCATGTTATTTTAATTGTGGACATTGTCATAATGCGACGCTTCTGTACCGCAGTAGTTGACAGATCAGGAGAAAGATGGATGAAAGATGTGGTCCAAGAAATTTTCCTGCCTAGATCACCTGACTTATCACCTCTTGATTTTTTGTGGGGTATTTTAAAGCAAAAAGTTTATGCAAATGACCTGCCGCATGATCGGGAAATACTAAAAGCACGAATACAGGATGCGGTGAATGAGATAAATGTACCACAAACCATACGCAAAGTCTATGGTGAATTTATTAAAAGGGAGGAGGTATGTTTGGCAGTTGTAGGTGGCCTTGTGGAGTAATTTTTGTTGACTTTAATTAATTGAAATTTTGTACTTAAACTACAAAACATGCAATAAATGATACTTTTCTGTTAAAGCATTTTCATGTCTTAATAAAGATTTTTTTCCTCTTGTCAACTTCATCCGGGGACACACGGTATATTTGAACTAACTAAGATGATTTGGTTAATTTGATTTAAGTTTTGATTATCATAACTAAATTTTTTCAACAATCGTTTTTCACATTATACGTTTCAAAGGGTTGGATTGAACTCTTGCTAGGATTATTATAACAATTTATTTTCGTTTCTGCAATAAAAAATTTCGGTTCGCTATAAACAACCAAAACGCAGGTACTTTTCTGAGTGCACTACACAAAATAATTTGTTTAATAGCGCCTTTAATTACTGCTTGAAACCGTACCCCAACACCCTTAACATGTTACAACAAAAAAAAATAAAATATAAGTACATAAAAATACAGTAATAGTCGGTACACTACATAGGCATAGGACTATTTAAATGAAAATAAAAATTTAAGCTACATAAATTACTAACTAAACTATATGTAGATTCATTTTTTTCTTCTTCTGTAGGTAATGTTACAAAGTACGGAAAGTACATCGTCTTGCTACTACCAAATGCCAATGACGGTACGTGTTACTAAAATATTTCGTTGTGATAAACTACTACTTCTGCATAGATATTTTCAAGTTGATGTGGAGTACTGGAAACTTTTATCGCATAACCATGTTTAATCTCGTGTAAAGTTAAATTGATTTCTCGCAGTAAATTTAACCCAAAGATGAGTAAGTGCATCGACGTATATAAAAATATACGAACCATAGCCTAATAAAAGCAAAATCTTCTCTGGAAGAAATACATAAATATAAAATAAAATCCCTAAAGTACAAGTACTTATTTGATGTAGCAAAAACGTAATGATACCCTGTTGCCATAGCGCACCCCAAACATCGATCTATGGTAGTAAGGGGCAAACGTGTTATTCGAGTACCTATAGCCTTAGGACGATATAATGTCACGGTTTCCGCTTGACACAAGTGAGTCTCATATTCTGAGAGAGTTCTCTTTGCTTTCGCTCGTAGGTATAAGCATTGACAGTTACGGCGTCAGATACGAGAAGATGTAATAATAAGTGCTGACATATAGGACGATCTACAATATACGATTTGCCTGATCCGACGCGACGGTTAGGTTGGTACACACTACGTTGTCTGGATTTGCACGCGTGAACAGGAGCGCATGTGAAAACTGCGTCTTTACGTCTACAGCTGCAGCTATTGTGCAGTTTGTCAGTGACGAGATTCTATGGCGTATTTACGTGCTTTGAGAGTTGAAGTGCGCTATTTTATTTCATAAAGGTTCTTAATATAGCAGGTCAAGCCGCCATCGTGCGGACAATGTAACGTATATACAGGTTACGAAATATGATTTAAATCCTTTTGAATGAATTGCAAGGCTCGAAATGTGTTATTAAATTATATTAGTTTCTCAAGAGTTTGTTTATACCACAGTAAATTGCCTTGTTGGTATAACTCAGAGCAAGAACAATTTTAAAGATTACTTTTCATAGTCGTACACTGAGAAAAAGAAGGAAAATGTGCAACCATGGCGACTCGTGTATACGTCACTGAGGAGGCTGATCGAAGATCTTCGTATAACTTCGTAACATGAGATCGCACGATAGCATATAAAGAACTTCGATCATTGTCGTAGCCTCCTCGATGAACTAATAGAGCCGCCAACCTATATTGTGAGGGGTAGGGAATAGCTTGGTGAAATGCTTGGTCAACATTCCAAAATTATTAAACAGAAGACGTCAATTTAATCACTATGGCAGTTTCGATTAATGTACCTACAATTGACTTTTGTGTCAATAGTGTGAAACCTTTCGAAAAATATGTTGATGTTTTCGAGTCAGGAGGTTTGATACATTTTCATGATGAGAGCTTTTAAGAGTAGAGTTTCAATGATGCTAGTTAGAACTTTCCGGTTTAATGAAACTTACGCTTTAAAGTTTTTTTAAAGCAAGATTAACATTAAGGATTTCTGCTTAAGTGTATAATTTGGAGGATTTTTCAAGAAATTTTTCTCCTAAGCAGGATTCGACCTATCCCCTCGTTTGCCGGACGAGGCTTACAATAGCTAGTAGAGGATGATTCGAGCATTACCAACATACGTCGATATTCGAATCTTGAAAAGGCGGCAGGTCGGCGAAATATGCAAGATTGCAAGCTTTTTCCAGAAAGGAAATTAAACAATTAATTGAATTTTTGCTTTTAACTGTAGTAATTCGGACGGATTTCCAGAATTTTTTCTCACACAGGATACAACCTACTCTTCGTTTGCCGGCGAGCGCTTCACTAATTCAGCTAGTAGAGAGACAATCCAGTTTTAACGAACATACGTGATATTAGATCTCAAAAGACTACAGAAGGCAATATGCAAAGATTGCAAGTTTTTACAGTAAAATTACAAATTAATGAATTCTGCTTTTAGATGTGTTATTAGGAGGAATTTTTCCCCAGAAATTTTTTTCTCCTCACGTAGGATTCGATCTACATCCCCTCGTTTGCCGGACGAGCGCTTTACCAATTGATTATTAGAAATATTAAGTTCCAATTATCGAATAACATGTTTATGTCATTTAGAACTTCAAGCAGATTCTCCACTTAAGTATTCAAGATATGCTATATTAATACTATATTTAAATCTGAAAGATATATTAATTAGTTGGATGACAGGGGGTTTACAAGAGTTTTAATAAATGCTGCAAGAATAAGCATTGTTTTAAAAAGTAACAATATTGCAGAAAAGGTCTATAAAAAACCAATAGTTGCTGAGAATCTGTTGCATTAAATTAAAAAATTAGTTTTTAATTAACAAAATACATTAAAAAATCGTATATAGCACCTTCAGTTTTGGCTTGCACGGATTTTTATTTTTAGTGGCTTGTTATGGATACATTAAAAAAAAATGCCTCTGCAACCCTTTAATCATTTGTTGTGATATCGATCTAAACGAATCCATTAGGTCCAACCACTGTCGTTCGATCATTAAACAATGCGACTTAACATTTCCTAGAAAGAAAGCAAATTTAAAAAACATATGAAACAAGTATATTTTTATTAATACTTTCTTCTAAGCATATTATCAAACGTGTATTCACTTCCGTCTCTTGAAATTTAGATTGTCCTGAAAATCTGTTCATTAAATCCTAGTTTAAAACCAAAATAGTCGCTTCCTTACTTTACTTACTTCATCACTCATGTAGTAACTCATGGCTGGGCCGATGCCTCCTGGCGAAAGCTCTTGGGGAATGTCAATTGCTATTGTCACTAACAAAAAAAACAGCTTCCAACAACAGTAAACACTACCTTGCAACACCAATATTGATTTCGGTATTATAACTCCCTACCTATTCTAAGAGAATAACGGCATTATAACGGTATTTTGTATTAACAGGGAATTCTATTCATACCGGCATAAGTCCCTGGTCTGTAATGCATTGACTTGTCCGTTTTAAAACTGAACATTATTCAAAGTAAACACATTGTATATCTAGTCTAAATAATAAAAATAGTCAAAGAATTACATGTTATTTTTCAGAAAACTGTTAGAAATGAAAAAGTATTTGTGTTTAAATGTTTTTTTACTCAGAATTCTCGTATTCATTAGCATGACATCAGGAATAAATCATTTGCGACATTTAAATATTAGATCAAAAGAAATACTCTCTTATAACAGCCAAAGGAGAATGAAAAAAACTCATTATCCAAGCTCGTAAATAATGAATCTCGGCGTGCTATAAATCACGGGCAACTCATTAAAACCGTTAGGGACCATATTTTATAGTTGCCTATTTTATAATAAGGACCGAACAAAATTAAATTTTGAATAGTATTCCATACATAAACATTAGATTTTTCTTAATAGGGCTCGAGCCCAGTTTTTAGTCTGGATTTCAAAGTTCTCAACACCTAAGTATTCGATTCTTAAGCATTTACGATTTTGCCCATCGCTACTTAACGTTATAAGAAAGTAATTATCAAAAAAAAAAAAATTAAATCCCACTGCATTGTTACATTGTTACCAATAATTTTCATACGTTCCTAATGGCAATAAGAACTTTTCAATTTATCTCATATATGTTTCAATTATTGAGCACAGTTTACCAATTACGAAAGAGATATATATCCTTACACATTATAGAATAACGCTGTATAATTGCTTCTGCATTAATGCATATTCCTAACTAAAAGCTAGAATAGGATTCAAGGGTACTATTACTAACTGAATTCAATTTCAATTTAACTTCAACCAAACCTTGAGCATGGTGCACTGGAGACAATAAGCCGATACCAGTCGAATTATTCCGCTAACGTTTCTGCAATGTAGTTACGCGGCATAAGTTTGCTATGCGGAATAGTTCTGTAATAAAGGCCCGAAATAAATCCTGTCGGAACGTTTCTACTAATTGGAACTACTATATAAAGCCGGTATATTAGGAATATCTAGATGTATAGTTCTATAGTTTACAATAAAACACACAAAACAATATGGCAGAAACCTGAATAGAAAATAATTTAGATAAAATATGCATTAATTGTGCATGCATATCACGTATGAAGTTCCATGAATAGCAATTATAATTTAGGTTAATTTAGTTAATCAGGCTTTATAACGGTTAGACATACTCGTGTTTATTCGCATAAGAGCCGACAAAACCCGAGTATGTCTAGTCGTTGTAAAACGGTATTGACTTCTCCTGCATTGCCCATTACTAATCAATACTCAAACAAAAATGTAAAGATATAAAGGTTTCCAATGCATGTGTCAATTGGTGTTCTAATTAAATAGCCCAGTAAGTAATTAAACAGTGCATTGAAAACACGTGATACTAGCAACAAGTTTTCGAGTTATCAATTATTCCCAGAATTTCAGATTTTATGTTAATTAAAAAAAGGGGAAGTAAAAAGTTATGAAGCAACTAATTGCAAATGAAGTTCTAGCCGTGCTTTTTTTTTGTAGGAGTTACCTCGTAGCATTTTCTATTTAATCTCCCATTTATTTTAACCATTAAATTATATCATTCCAATATCTTGGTGTCCACAAATTTGTACAGGAGTCTGGCTGAATGATTAAAATAATCAAAAGGTGCATATCTTTTTGCGTCTAGAGTTCCGCATTCACACAGATTGTGGAGAGCGGTCTTTGTCATTCCATTAAACGACCTGCAGTTGATATCTTCAGTGTTAATTCCAGTGTTCTGTAGGTGTCCTTCCAGTACACTAATAATACCTATTCAGATGTAGCTGTTCTTTGTGTTTTTCTTATACCCAACTTCTTACTTTTTCTCGTGCTGTGTTTTTGGGCACTCCTAGAATAGGTACTGGGCCTATATATACAGCTGATGACTCCTTCCTCGCTAACTCATCGACTTTTCGTTTTCATCGATTGTCAAATGACCGACCAACCACTGCAAAGTCACTTTTCGGCGGCCCCTGGGGCTATATAGATCGCGAAAACACACACAAACCAGTCTTCATTGTAACTTAGGGTACGCCAGTATCTCCTGGCTCTCTGTTGCAATGCAGATCCGCTTTTTTTTTTTTAGGCTCTCTAATTGATTTCTGATGCACAATGCAATATCGCATATATCTCTGGCTGAAAGACCGTGCCATATTTTCTTAGAGTAAGGCTGATTACAGTGGCGGCTCGTGGTCGGAAACGTAGGGTGTTCACAAAATCAAGAACATGCAAATTTTTAACTAAAATCCAATCATTTTTTTCGTGCATGTCCTTAAATTTTCTCGTAAAGTCTCTAAATTTGCCCTTTGTAGTTTGCGTCAAATTAAGTTGTGGTTTTGGTCTGCCCATACTTTTAACTTGAATTTTTTGTTCATAACTAAACGAATTAAAATTGTCTTTCAAATATTGCACAGTAAAACTCATCCATAGTTCTTATTTATATATTGTTTAGCGTTTACTTACAACAACGTACAATACTACTTTGTTTGTTTTGTGTGCATTTCATTATCTTTTTTACGTACTGTATATTTCATTTCATTACTTTCTTACGTACTATATATATTCTTTTTTGTTTGTCGGCTGCACCAAAGCGCATTAGTGGCGGCTTTGCTTTGTCGAGGGATTTTGCAGAGGGATTTAACGTTGCGGCATAGTTTTTAACTGCGGCTGCGCTGTTGCCAATTTATTGAAATGTACGTTTTTTGGGAACAGTTAAAGATTTATGAGTTTAAATTCGTGATTTTATGTGCGCGGGTTTAATAAACGTATTGCTGTAGATGAAGTACCTCAAACGAAAATTTAAATCAGTGTTTTAAATTAAATAGATAGTTTTTTTTTAAAAAAATATATTGTCTAATTTCCTTTTTTTTACAAAGTTAAATTTAAGATATTCATAAATTAACACTAAGTATTTAAATTGTTACAAACCATGATTATTGTGTTAATTATATTAACTTTTATCATCTACAATTCTTTGAAAATCTTCTTATACCTAAAAACTAAAATATAAAATTAATTTAATACAGACCTGTATTAATTACTCATCTAAACTGCACGAGTGTGATTAACATTGAGCACTGGCTTAATATCAGCAACAAATTAATAGATTAATATATTAAAATTTTAAATTCCAGCAAAAGAAACAAACATGTGAGCTACCCCGATATCTATATCAACTGGCTCTCTCGCTCGCACGTACGAAGCAGAGAGCCAGAACACAAATAAAAAACCTGGAAACAAATCCGTCCAATACAGAAAAATATAGCAATAGTGAAATAAATAATTAATGTTTATATATGTCACGAAAAATTCTGTTAAAAACTTAAGTATGAAGAAATACACCGTTATCCTAAAATATCAAAACAATTTTCAAATGAAAATAACATTAAATTAAGAAATTTATTCAGATAATTGTTTTTTTTTAATAAAAAACTACAGCAGTATGTTATTTAATAAATTAAAATAATTACGCACGCTTGGTTTCATTATACATACAAAACTGTCACCAACAAACAGTATTAGTTCTTATGGTAGTTACGACCTGTGAACGGTGAGTCATTCATAAATAGAGTTGGGCAAATTTTGCGGCGCGACAGGTACGTATTCGGAAGGTGCGCTCCAACTCATGTAGTCCAATAAAGCAGATGAACCGTAGAGTTGCAAGTCAGTAACAACAGTGTCTGCTTTTCTTATAATATTTTTTTTTTTTTATTTTATCTAAATATGTAGTGATATAAAATGCAAATGCATCGCAAAGTGGCCCGTTTGTTCGCCCGCTTTGTTCGATTTTTCCCCCAAGGAAAATTTGCACAACTCTATTGTGACTTATGTTTTATAAATACATACTAAATTGCAATAATACGATTGATATGATTTATGTATATTACATTATTTGAGGCCCGCGTCGCAATACGTATCTGCTCCGCCGGACAATTGCCCAACCCTATTCATAAACAGAACATATATAATATAGTTTATTCGTAAAACACGATATCTGAACGTTGATGTCGATCGATTTGTTAACGTGACCCGAGAACGCAACGAAAGCACAGGAAGCACACTCAATTTGTGCACCGTTCATATGGAATCTGCCGTATCCTTCCCCACCTCCGCTACGTCCATTATGCGGCTAGGCATTGGATAAAATCAACGTAGTCCTGCCTACTCGGTGCACGTGCTCCATCGCTGCGTTATATTTCACGAATATATTAAGATCGAGTAATAGATTTTATTAGTAAAAATTGTAATCGACGATTTGTTTAGGGGGTTCACGTGCTCATGTGCTCCTATACAGAAACCGCCACTGGCTGATTATTGTGTTTCCTACCTCATTGTAGATTCCAACTCCATCAGACTTGTTTTTTCGTTTTTTGATCTATTTATGAAATTGTCCGAACCTGTCTCCTGTCTCTAACTGGATTAATTCCAGCTTATTCAACCAGTGAATTCCACCTCGAATCTTCTGTTCAAAAGATATGTTAAAATTGCATGGTCTAATCTAAATCCTTATTTCTTGTGTATATAAATGGTCTGCCCATTAATTTTCAGAATATTAACGTGTGTTTGTATGCTAATGATACGTCTTTGTTAGTGCACATATCGGATTTACCAGAACTAAAAACAAACTCTAAGGAAGCTGTGGAAGCAGCGTGAGGTTGGTCTGCTGCTAACAAATTAAGAGTGAATAGGGTGCAAGCGGAACTCGAGTTTCTGGGTTTAATACAAGAAACTAAATTAAAATGGGCATCACACATCGAAAGCTTAATTTCTAGACTATCATCTGCATTGTATGGACTTGCACGGCTGAGAAGGGTCTAACCACATAGGGCCACTAGAACGGCGTATTTTGTCAATTTTCATATATTGCTGCATCACGGCCTAATCTTCTGGGGGATGGCGAGCGAAGCCCCAAGAGTGTTCATTCTTCAGAAGAGGGCAGTAAAATAACTCTGTGGGCTGAAGTTTAATGAAACACGCCGAGATCATTTGAAGACCTTGGCGTAAGAAGGATACATGCCACATTGGTGATATTTCAAGTTTATTTTCAATCAAACGTTTGTTTTAAATCTGGTAAATCAATTATTATTAATAATAAGATTGTGAAAACATCAAAACATAGAAAATATTACGTAGTTTAACACTAACCAAAATCCCTAGAACAAAAGAAAACACATAATATTTTTAAGCCTTTATTTGCTCAGAAAATGTGGCTTGCATCCTTGTTACGCCAAGGTCTTCATTTTAAAAGTGAGGGCATTCTTACCTTAGGGTCCATGTTGATACTGCAAGATGTTACCTTCGTTCACAAGTGTTGGTTACCACTTGTTCACACATAACGGGTACAACCATAACTACTTCTCTCGTACCCGAGAGAAGTTAAGGGTACTGTGTCACAGGCTGACAACTACGGAAAACTCGACCGACTGCTGGGGCCCAAAACTCTACAATTACCTGCCGACTGAAACGAAAAAGTTACGAACTCCGCAATTAAAAGCTAGAATAAAGGCGCTTTTAATGAAGTTGGAGTGTTACATAATCAACAAATTCCTGACCCAGACATTGGACACATCACGTTTAATTTTTAAATTAAATTTATTTAATGTTAAGAAATGCTTCCTGATTGTTTCTATAGCGCATAAATGCTTCTTCAATGCACAACTAATTGTTTTTATTAGATAGTCTTTATCAGTCTCATTGAATCAATCAAATAAATACAAAATAAGTGCCCATTTTACATTCATTCTTATCTTATATATTATTTGTTTTATTTATCTACATTTTACCTTATTTTACTAGTTTCATATTTTTTTTTAAATGATTTTGAGGATTCATACCATCTATGTTTTCAACTATTCCGTTCATCCATTTCACGTAAGTCTACGGCCACAGCACAATTATCGTATAATTGGTGTGTCATCCACACTACAACGAACAGTTCCTTTGATATTACGCTTTAAGGTGATTTGGTTTTGTTGGTCTTGTCGCGATAGAAGTTTCATTGTATGTTTATTATCAAATATTTTATTTACGAACACGATCACATGCTAGTAATAACGTTACGTTTGAAAAAGTACGAAAGGATCAACTTGAAATTTGCAGGAAGTTGTTATTCTGGTTTTAATGCACATATTATTTGTTATTGTTCTTGGAATGCAGTGTTTGTTTTGTGGATTGCCTTTCTGGATATACAGCTACAGTTGCCTTATTTATCATTCGGATTCCATACTAGATACACTGTAGAATTGAATCCTAGTCTTAGCAAATTGTTGCAACACTTTTATGTTCTTACATTGCCCTACGATAAACAAAGGAATAATCGATGGAAAATTTTAATACTTGCGTTATATGTAATATTTATGATCAGTGCTGAGTTTCTTCATGATAACTATGGTGTGTGAGAATAGTCAAAGTTAACTTGGACACCAATTATTGCTTATACCAAAAAGTTCTTGCGTTTTTTTTTTCATGTCATATTAGCTCTACATATTAATAATGGTACTCTAAAAAAGAATAAAATACCATCGCATTGCAATAAAGAACATGAAGAAATAACGTTGTGAAAACAGCATATTTTTGTTAAATATTCCAACAACACTTGTCATCGTAGGAATATGATGTGAAACTAATATTTCAACTTTGTATGTATGTACATTTCGATTGGTGTATTTTGGGATAACGTAGAGAACGTTTAGTCGGTTGTGCATATAGAAATTATAAAATATTTACGCAAGAGTTGAGGCTGTAATTATTTCCTGTGTTAGTAATCTCTCATAATATTGGAATTGTGGAATTCACCCAAATGTAACCATGTTTACGTAGCTTTGCATCATTTTGCATTTTAATTTGCTGTCAAGTTTGATTGAATCGTAGAGCAAATAAAACTGTCGTGTATACATATGCACATGCGTGTATAACTAAATATAAAATCGAAACGCAAAAGCATGTTATACATCACACATTAATTTCATATAATTAATTTAAAGGTCGCGTAAACCATTATCAAATATTTTTGTGTAAATCTAGTTAAAATTTTCATTTCCAAAAAGCGCATTCGCATATAACATATAACACTGTTTATGTTTTACACTAAATATATTGGTAATTCCTGTTCAACGGTATATTATATCGAGTTGTATATACATAAAAATAATCCCGCATCCGGATATAATGCCAACATGAATAATACAAAAAATATCCAATTAATTTTATGTTCTAAACAGATTATTTCCTCTTATATAAATTTAGGAAAAAGTTGTGTATTTTAGCGACTAATAAAGGCATTAAAAAACACAAACAATTCTAAATAGTTCTGAAGATACAGGAAAAAACATGAAAAGTAATGTTTTTGTGTTTTTGACATTTGGTTGCAACAATATGAAAAAAATGTCTCAACACATTTTTTTACTATTATCCAAATAAATTGGAAAAGATTTAAAGAACATTTCGGCACTGAGAACTATGATCAATATTATTTATACATATATTTTTCTTTATGTTTCTTTTACACTAAATACGGTCGCGGTAAGTTTTTATTTCAACATTTTTTTTCAGAGTAGCTGCGCAATAAACATTAATTCTGTTAGTGCATTCCCTCTCTAAAGCACACAACCGACTGTATATCTTTATACATCCTAAGGTAGCAACAGTGTCCTTACCACCTCGCATCTCTTAAACAAGTCATTTAGCAAATATGGTTCATTAGGATGTTTTGTTTAGGAAGATGTCAGGTACTTTTACGGTCTGTTTGGTCCTCAACACCGGGACAGTCTGTATGTTGGAAAATGATACAGTATAACGAATGCACTCTTTGATGAATTTAGGAACTTTCTAATATTGAAACAAATACCGACTTATACTATTTACTTATACGGCAGTCTCTAGTTTTTACCTAGTTATTCAAAAATAGCAATTACGAAAGAAAGAATAACTCTTAAACGCAATAAAATTATCTCTGTATTTTAAATTAAATATTAATTAAAACTGAAATATTCTTCTTCTTGATGACATTTATTTAAAGTACTACGGATCCAGTTGAAGCCCAAATATGAAAAAAAAGGAAACCTAAGGCAGTCGTCCAATTATATATAATAAAATTTTGGTGCGTTCTAGTTAAATTGGTTATAAATTATAACCGCATACGAAACAATTGGATAATTAATTTGCCAGAGCGCTCAGTAAACAAAACCGTCTCTTACAATGGTAGAAAAAAAGACCAAGTTTTTTAAAAATCAATAACTGTTATTATGGAACTCCGCTCTAACAATCCCTAATAAAAAATAAAAACCCCATTACAGTTACGTTTTAATACACTAGAAGAATAAATTTATATAAATTTATTATAAATATATATATATTATATATAAATAATTATTTATCCCACGCACTATTTTGCGTCCATGCATTGCCATTTTACATTACATTTTGCGTCCTCGACTATTTTGCGTCCGTATACCGGACGCAAAATAGTTCCGCCTTATTAATCGAGTAAACCGCTAGAAAAAAAAAATTGTCCTACGTGCCCGTTGGTCATGCCACCACATTGCCAGGTTTTTTTCTCATATTTTTATTCCAACCCTTTAGTAGCTAAGTTAGAAAATAGGTGGAAGCAAAATAGTGCGTCTATGTAAAATTCATGTATAATTTAGTTCACAGAAATGCCGATAGAGCCAAAATAATATACACATGCCGTATATTTTTATTACATACCGCGCATTATTTGCTTCCTTCTACTTGGCAACGTCGCACACATATAGAAGAATCGATGAGGTTAGTGATTGTAAATCAGTAGGCATATGTATGACACAATTAAAAAAAAATGTTAGAAGTGTTTCTTTTCCTTTGACTAATGAATACATTGTGAAGCAATTGAAAAGTGTCCGTTTAGTAAGAGGTGCCCGTGACTTTGATTTTTTATAGATGTTTCTTTACAAAATGTAATATTTACCAGAAATTTATAATTATTTTAACTTATACTATAGTTTCTCTTCCAGCATTTCTTTTTTTCTTTTTGATACCTCTACATAATTTTCAGTTAGGTTTCTCCATTACTTTATTTTAGTTCAATAAGCAAGATATCTCCCAAAACAATTACAAAATCCAGTTGGCCACAACAACTATCTTTCAGTTATAGTAAACAAATTCTAGAAAATGGATATCAATATGATAGATTTCACTATGTACTAAAGTGTCGACTATGTATAGACCACCTAATAAATCAATTAGAAAAAAAAACAACTTAATCTGAGAAGACTTTGCCACACGGAAAGTGAAATCGACTATTCTTCTTTACAATTTTCTCAATTGATTACAGTATGGTATATCATAAGTAATAGCACGGAAGAACTGCAAAGATTGAAGTATGGTACTGGCGCCTCCACCAAAATAAACATGTCATAGTCTTGCTTATCCAATAAGTGGGGAAATCAACATTTAAAATAGATTTTCAGTTCAAATATTCAAAAACTTGCATTCAGCTTAGGTATCGGATTTCTAGGATGGTACTAAAGTCTGAGGATGCTTCTTCATTAAAGCACACACTTTTTTACCTCTTTAATTGATATATCGAAAACAAATAGCAAACATTTGTCGATATATCAATTAAAACAGTTATTAAGTGTTTTCTTTCATCGACCTCAACCGACACATAGATTAAGTGGTTAGGGTTAAGATGGTGGATGGATGGATGAGTTTCACTGCAATCTTTTCAGATCTATGTGGTCACCTTTTTTCCTAGGAGACACACTCTAATTTTACCGTCTTAATTAGGTCTACTATCCTTGAGAGCGCCTCTTTTGTGTATTTGTTAGCTGTGGGGTTCTCACGCCCATGACTAGAACCTGTCCTCGCCAAGTCGTCGCATTAGCACAGTACATGAACTGGTGTTGTTTCCTCCTCCTGACAAAATCTGCAAATAGCATCATCTGCCAGGCCAATGTTGTACATATGCCTGTTTAGTTTGAAATGACCAGTCAGCAGACCTACTACCATTTTGACATCTTGACATCTTCCTGTCTTTACTCAGTAGGTCTCTAGCAAATTCACGCCTTTGTTCCTTTAGAAATTTTTTTGCCTGTCTCTGTCCTGGCCACTGTACCTGCCGTTACAATTACTTTGACACATCAAGAAAGTAGTTCTCATCTTCTCAAATGTTATCGCTGTTACGAGCATACTTCCAACGCAATCTGCCCACTAACATCTTTCATGCTTGCTCGACGATAAGGACCTGGCACTGCTGCACGATGAAATGCATTACTTATAAACGACTTTGAAGTTTGAAATAGACCGACGGGGTATATGAGATCCCTGTAGGTTTATCATGTTGGTTATAAATAAATAAATTTGCGATTTGGTAATGCCAAAAGAAGGACCAACTCTGACGAAGGACCTTAACAAGCCTCGCCTGGAAAGATCATCCACTCTCTTATTTTCCGCATTTTGGAGTGGTTGGGAACCTATGCAGATCGGGTACCCACCTGATTTAGGGCGCTTACACAGTCCCAAATTACCTTAGACTCAGCACTTACGTAACGAACGCCTTAAGTGTAGGGTGGTTCGATTTCTCTGACACAATGATGAATTGCAGCAACCTCAGCCTAACTACACCGTTGTATCTCTGCTGAAGCTTACCGTAAGAGCCTCTCTAGGCTTCTTTACATATATTTCAGCTCCTATGCCGTAGCCTGTTCCAAGGCGTCTGTATACCGTTTCGAGTCCGCTCTCACCGGAGTGCCTTTTCGGTCCCTCTTATCTGGTATTATAATCTGATATTTTGAAACATGGCATCGCATGCATCCCACAAGAGTGTCTCCTTAAGTTTATTCAATAGTTTTTTGTAGTCAACGCTGTGCAATTTACTTATTGTTGCTTGAGTATGCTATATACTATTTCTTGTATGTAAATATATAGCGGTGGCAGATTTGGAATGACTTCCATTGCAGTGGTGGGGATCGGCCTCATTGCACCCGTGCCACTTAAAGACGCTAGCCTTGTACGCGACTTGGCGTTTTGACCGCCTCCGTTTACTACAATTTTGGTCACCATACTACTGCTCCGTAGGTTATGCTGGGTCTATAATCATAATGTTTCCATTTGCACTGCTTTTAAAAGTTGTTGTGATATATAGTGCCGAAATGCCAGTTTCACAATAAGAAAAATATGAGATGCATGAAATTTCTTGAAATATATGTTCCGGCTCTATATCAAGATGTAATTTAACACGTTAAAAAAACAATAGGGAAAGATTACTGTTAATGTATGAGTATGTACCTAATACAGCGGATACAAATTTTATTGATTTTAATTTTTTATTTCTGTAGTCATTTGTAGTTAATTGAGAAGTTGGTTCGGTGGAATTTTGGACTGGTTTCATGTAAAGTCCTACATAATTGCCAAACGATTCGACTTTTATATTTTTATAAAATAAAAATACCTTAAGTAATTATCTAATCATTAAATTTATTATTATAATATCTTTCTGGACCTATGGCGTATACAACATCGTTATTATGGCAAATGTTAATGTACTGGACACACATATACTAAATAATTTCAAATGCAAATATTATGATATCTTGATTTTTTGTATACTGATAAATTTAAGAACGGTAGATATAGTGTTGCAAAAATCACCAGATATCAAAAACCGGTTAATCGATTTTCAGTAAAAAAAAAAACTGTTTACAACTTACGGTAAAAAACCGTGTATTTTTTTAAGTTAATTAAGTTATAAATACCTGTCTTCTGATTTCAAAAATGGATTTTGGTTTTGAAAACTGGTTTTGGTTTCAAAATCGGATTGATTTGAGCACTGAATATAGATCATCTTCCTATTCCTTTAACACTGCATTGTATTATTCCTTAGATACGAGTAGTGTATTTCTTTACATAAAGAGGTGTTAATTGCTTTAACTAGGCTTCGCAGCCTGTGTGGTATTTTTTCCGGCAGATTAACCTTCAAGTTGATTGCTTCCCGCAATAGTAGTCTCTGCCGTTCCAATGAAACGCATTCAAAAACAACGTGGTGGGCTACCTTCTTTTCCTTGTTGCATAGTCTACATACAGGTCCATCTTTAAAGACGCTTATTCTATGTGGATACTATCTTAGGCAGCCGTACCATGTTCATCGATTCGGTACCGTTCTAAGCTGTATTCGGTTGCTAAATGCCTGGATGGTTGCCTCATCATCCGTTGTGTGTTTTGTCCTCATACTATTCCAGTGAGCCTGGTGTTTCTTTCGGTCCACTCAGTTACTGCATCACGTATCGCAGTATTGGTTATCTCAACAGCTGGGTCAGATCCAATGAATTTTATGGAAGAGTCCTTGTTAGCATTCGCAAGTTCGTTGCATGCTATGTCCTTATGCCCTGGTATTCACACCAAAGTAACTTTATTGTGTTTAGTCAGTAGTTCAAGATTTACCAAGCAGTTCCAAGTTAGTTTTGAGGTTACTTAATAGAATACTGCTTTAGAGCGGTTCGATTGTCAGATAGGATACTGATCAGCTTTGCATACCAGTTTTGGGTTTTGCTGTCCAACCATCCCTGTTCACGATAATCTTGAAGGGTTTGTCGAAGGAGATTTTGAGAGTCATTGTATCACTGCCCATTTAAAAAATACGGTTGTGTTATGTTATTCTGACATTCCTAGGAGTTTCCATTCTTGCCGCCCCATTAATGTAAATAAAGAGAGTAGATTTGACATGGTTTCCATAGTAGATTTATGCAGCTGCAGTGATGCAGAAGCAAGCTAATCTTCGTCTCTTTGCGAGTTTAATAATCGTCTTCCTCTGCGTGGTCTTTGTCCACCAAATCAGGGATCCATAGGTTAACAAAAGGCTTACAAGATGTCAATCTTGATGTTTCCCGAATGTTCTTAGGGTTTCATTCATTCATTAAAGTAGGGTGGGCACTTACTGTCCGGGCACTTGAGCTAGGTGCTCATTGTACCATCCTATTAATTCTCTTATTTCTACTCGAGCAGCTTGGTGTTCTCTATAAAGCCCAGTATCTGCCCAGTGGAAACTTGAGAACCTCGAAGGGCTCCAATAGATCTCTCCCGAAATATTTCTGCCTGAGTACTTCAGTTCCTCACATATGCAGATTACATGTAAACTCGTTTCCTCCTGTAGTTCGTATCTTCTACACACGGTTCGCTTACCCGGCCTGTTGTATAGATGTTGATGCAGGAGACAGTGTCCAGCTACCCGCCCAGTAATGGTTTTAACTTCTTTCTTACTGCACCTGAGTAGGTTAACAGAGAAACTAACATCCCCATTCCCTATCAGGGCTTTGGTATATAGTTGACCTTCAGTCGACCTCCATTTCTTTGTACTTTCTTTATCTAACCAGGTCCAGATCTCCCTTTTTGCGGAATTCTTAGTAATTCCACATACGGGCTCTGAACCCATGAAGTGTCTCTTAGAGCCTCCATCGGCTAGTTCGTCGGCTATTACATTGCCATTTACATCCTCATGTTCCGACACCCAAATCAGAGACACCGTTTAGTCTCGTGCCAGTGCATTGAGGGATTGTTTGCAGTCCCGAACTAGTTTTGCCCTAGTTATGTGGTTCAAGAATGCCTTAATGACACCCTGGCTGTCAGTCATTATATTAATTTTCCTCCTCATGTAGCCCCCTTTTGCAATCATTTCGCACAGGTTGCAAGGGCGAATACCTCTGCCTGGAAGACTGTTGTATGTTTCCTCAGGCTTATGGATATCCTTTGATTAGGACTGGCCCACAAATACGGCTCCTGGCCTGGCTGGATTTGGAACCGTCGTGAACATCAACAACTATCATTAGCAGTGCTCTCACTGCGTGCCTGGTCTCTGTTCGGTATGGAGATTTTCACCTTTTCAGTGAAGATAATTTCAGGTGCCATGCTATCCGTGGGCATTTGCAGCAAGGCCCGTCGAGCATCGTGCCCGTAGTATAAATGTGCCCTCCCACCCTGAAGTTGGGATGTCACAGGTTGTTGCTGTTGTTGCTTCAGTCTAAAGATCGCATTCATTGCCCCCGCTCTCACATAAAGCTCCAACGGGGGGAGGCCCACAATGGTCTCCAAGAGGCGGTCCCTCTGCTGTTAATTACACCAGTGATACCAGCAAGGTTATCATTAATGCCATTAGCTATTACATTTATTTGTCATGGTCAAGTGTTGATTCCAGTTAGTTTCGAGTCAAGAACCACTCTAAGGATTTGATTCTTGACTGAATTGCATCTTTTCATTATGAAGAGTTGGTGACTTAGTCACCCAGCTTTCTTTTTCGTGAAGGAACTAGTGTAATTTTCACAGGATCAACCTTTAGGTTTTTCTTACACACTACCCCTTTGTTGGTTTCAAAACCCTCTGAGTACTGAAATGATGCTTGTAAGAAGTTTGTAATTGTGATTTTCTTAGCATTCTTTCATTTGCCAAATACTTCCAGGAAAGTAAGTATATTTTGTTTCAAAACTTTTGGTTCGCAGGAAAATCAGTTCCGAGGTATTTAGTTCGTACAATATATTTGATATTTTCCAGATAAGCATAAAATGTGCTTTAAAACCATAATAATTAGTACTAATAAGACTTTATTTTTTTAACACTCACATTATGTTTCTATCAGCTTACACATACAAAATAATTCTCAAGCATTAAAAAACGGTGCTAACCTGATTTTCAATTCAATTAGTTATCAAATTCGACCAAACCTCATACAGTGTTCTCGACTGGCGATATACACTTTATTTCGACTAATTTGCGTCCACCACGAAAGAACACAAAATTACAATTTTATATTGATCTATATTAAATATGCTATATTGCTTCCATATACGTTATTTCGACCAACATGTGGCAACGGGCGGACGCATTATACTTACAAGTTTATACAAAAATATACATCGGACGCAAATAGTTAGCAATTTGTCTGAAATATACGCAGTGGACGCAAAATAGATAGGAAATGTAAGGAAGCAAAATAGTGCGTAGAATAAAAATCGTATAATTTCATTTTAAAGCTACAGCGATAAAAAGTGATCGGCGTTATCCATTTTTCCCGCGTTCAATTACGTCACTAAAATTCTTCTAACTACGCTCCTTCCAGGGGACGCACTACGACCGCGTTATGAAAGGAAGCAAATAGTAGCGGGATGTAAATATATATATCTATATAATATATATATATTTATATATATATATATATAGATGAAATAAATCAATTACTTGTTCCGAATGAAACAAGACATAGGTTTGCAATAATTTATATTTAATTAAGGCTTTGTTACGTTTTCGGGACCTTGCAAATTCGCCCCTTCTTCAGACCTAAATGATGGAAAATTACAATTTTACAAACTTATTAACTAAAAATAATGAAAGGGGAACTTAACAGTCGCTCCAAAAATTACGGTACTAGAAACAAATGGTGGCCTCATATCGAACTGACGAAGTTAAAATTTTTGTCTTGAATAGCTAACATTGGTTTCTAATTAAAAACTCGGACAAACAAATAACACACATTAAATTGAAGTAGAGATAAAATTTAAATATAAAAGGGGACAAAACTACAGATAAAAGCTGAAGAGGCCAAAACAGCCCGAGGATGGAGAGAAACTGCGGAATCTTTTTTGTTAATATTTTAAAATTTTGACAGAAAATGTTTAAAGTAGAAGTATATACGGGACTCATTAAAGTCGCAGTACCAGACATATAATTTAAGTTATATTTTAATTTTTAATTTTGTATTAAATTTTTGTAATTATTAACTGTATGTGTTTGTTCTTAGAATTTAGATTGTTTTTTATTTTATATATTGCTAACTTTCCAAAAAATACCCTTTTATTGTAGTTATTCTCGCAAAATAAAAATTTTCATTATCAAATCAACAGAGTGTTTTTCATTCTTTAAATGGGCGGCCAAAGAGCATTTTTTCGGATTTACCCTCGCATCGCTTCTTAGTTGTGTGGCTCGCTCCGCCATCTCTGTGTCGGTTTGCCCAATATAATAACGCGAACATCGATGCATTGAACCGCATAAACTACATTGCTTTGTTGACTGTGAGCAGGCACATTTCAAATTCGTAAATTGCTTTCTGCAAGGAACAGCTGAAGTATATGCCAGGCGTATGGGGTATCCTTGAAAAGTCCATGGAATTTGTCTGTTAAATTTGGATTGTACATTAAAGAAACATATGTAGTTCAATTTCTTGGTTATCAAAGGATGCCGAAATCCAAAGCCCGTAGAAAACAGTGAACCTATTTTACCATACACTTGGGATACTGGTTTAATACAGAGTATTGTCTTAAGGTATTTGAGATCGGTACAGTAAGAATTCCTTCATGACTGATTCTCATGATTCTGTTTTTCATTGCCCAGGACTAACGCCAATCTTATAAACGCGTTGGGACAGCAAGATTGATAGTTAAGTAATCTGTTGGAGTTCGTGAGTTATTACCTCCAGATTAGTGGTACACCCATGGAATGCCCACTATCTCCTATTGTTGCGGATATAGTTATGAGCACGGTGTCTAAAAAAGCTGCATGATAAGATTACCTTTGTTTTTCGGTTTTCTGTGCCAATATGTGTTATGATATTGCTTGATTCTATCCCTGAAAATGAAATCAATAATACTTTGAACATTCTCAACAGTTTTCTATATCAAACTTAAGTTTTACTTATGAGAAGGAGGTAAATAATACCCTACCTTTCTTGACACCCTGATACACAGGCAAGGTACCAAGGTCAGGCTATCTTGGTACAGGAAAGACGGACTCGAACTTCAAACAGATTACTTAACGATCAATCTTGCTGTCCCACGCGTTATAAGATTGGCTTAGTCCTGGCAATGAAAAACAAATCATGAGAATCAGTCATGAGGAATTCTTACTACCGATCTCAAATACCTTAAGACAATACTCTTATTAAACCAGTATCCCAAGTGTATGTAAATAGGTTACTGTTTCTACGGGCTTGGATTTCGGCCTAACTTTGATAACAAGAAATTGAAACCTACATATGTTTCTTAATGTACATTACCAAATTTTAACAGACAAATTCCATGGACTTTTCAAGGGATACCCCATAACGCCTGGCATATTACTTCAGCTGTTCCTTGCAGAAACATTTACGAATTTGAAATGTGGCCTGCCTCACAGTCAACAAAGCAATGTAGTTTATGCGGTTAATTAAATTTAATACAAAATTTAAAAATTAAAATATAACTTAAATTTGTCACACAATGTTTTAAAGTGTTGTCCCTTGTCCCATTTACAATAGTTTTAAATTTCAAATTTTGTGATTAACAAATGGTGTGGAGAAGAAGTTGAGATGGTAAATTTTAATTTTAAGCCGAAATTGTACTTATTAGATGTTTTGACAAGATTACAAATATTTGTTCCTCTTTTTTTGCGAATTGTAAGTAACTTCAACTATTACTATCAATGTTTACTTGGTACATAAATCATTTATTGTAAACAGGTGTCTTGAAGAGGCCAAATAAATTTAGGGCCCGAAACGTCATAAGGCTTAAATGCTAACAAGAATCAAATAAAACCATATTCTGTGGAAGAAATTCTTAACAGTATTTTTCTTTGTATATATATATATATATATATATAAATATATTATTTCCATTCAATATTCAATAATTTAGTTATCTTTATAATTACTTTAGTTTTCAGACGCTATTAAAAATGAATATGATAATGTGGCTGTTTTACTTCACCTAGCGACCTCTCTGATATCTTAAGTGAGTATTGTGATCTTTTACTTGTTCGATGGTACGGGGCACTTGTAGATGCACCAAACACACTGTCAAGTTAGCTTTTCAGTCGCGTTGCTAACGAATCGATAGATTTTCTTACCTAAATGGAACATCCCGAAAGCCCCTTCTTCGATCGTTTAAAGTTGGATAAATGTAAATATAAAATAACATTTTAAAATCACAGTAATCGTGCAATAAAACAACGTTTCAAAATAATAAAAGCATTTTCTTTATTGATATACTGAGGTGTTTCATATTAATAAACTAGTGTTAGACTCCTTTATATTGTACTTATACTTTACTTTATATAAAACTAAATGAGTAAAGCAAACTATCATTTCAGTGCGGAAATTATCGATAAATGTGAAATTTCCTATAATAAACTTACTAGAATCGAATTACGTCAACATAAATCTAATTAACAAACAAGAATGCCTAACAAATACAAAATGATGGCGGAACTCGCAAACATACAGTGAGGTCGTAAATGGCCCCCCCCCCTCCTCCCTGATAACTTTTGAATGGTATGAGATAGAGCAATGAAACAAAAACCAAGTGAAATTAGAGATAATTTGTAATTTTTTGCCTATAGAGATACGCACATGGCTTCTGATGTAAAGAATCAAGAATCAATGGTTTATAACCAGTCATAATTTCTGTACCAACACCAACCTAATTCATGCAATCACTCAGTGCTACCACACTAAACTCTCATGCCGAACGTTCAGCGTTTTCCCGTATCAGCTCGGAGTTCGGCAAACCCGAATACGTGTGGACGGTCGCGTCCACACGTTCGTAGTTGCCGAACATTCGGAGTTCGGCGAACTCCGAGCGTGTGGATGCACCTTTTAGTCACATAAAACCACAATATTTATACGCGGGCTATAGAAAAAGTAACGTAAGTACTCCAATTATTAATCTTGGATAAGTTGGTAAAAATTTCGAAAATCGTAAAACTGTTTGCATTGCCATAAAAGTAATAGAAATATCTTCCAAATGAGCTTCTAAACGAAATTACTTCCTATTTAAAATTTTAAAGATAGGTACGCCCTCTATTTTACCTCAGAAGCCATGTGCGTATCTCTATAGGCAAAAAATCACAAAGTATCTCTAATTTCACTTGGTTTTTGTTTCATTGCTCTATCTCATACCATTCAAAAGTTATCAGGGGAGGGGGGGGGTCATTTACGACCTCACTGTATATGTAAAAATATACTTTTACTGCTTAAAACTGAATTGTAACTAATTAATACCTCATTTAAAACCATTGCTTACAGTTATCTCTTTTTGATCGTTATCGGTGTCAAGCGAAGAGCCAGCATAAATCTAAATAGATGACCATAACCGACGTTAAGATACTATTATTCACCAGTTACCAGATATAACATCCGGAAGAATGATGAATTTTGCGGAACAAATATTTATAAAAACAAAAAAAAGAAAGGCCAAGTAAGTGTTAACTAAAAAATAAAATAGTGTTCACAATATTTATATTTGTACAAATAGCATTTCCATCTAATATGGCTTATTATAATATTTTTTACAATTAATTCATTATTTACAATTTAAAGATCGACATTTAGAATATGCAACCAGGTATGCCCTCTTACTTGCAATCACGTCTTTATTATGCTTTGAAACCTGTTTCAAATCACTGTTAATTTCTCTAAATTAGCTTAAATACTAAAAGCTGAAATTTAAATAGTATTAAATAAACTTTATGGTGGTTTAAGCACGATGTAGGTGACGTAGCAGTATACATAAATATAAACTTCTTTGCCCTTAAAATTTTCTAATAAATTATAATTACAAATGGTTTTGAATACAACTCTTACATTATTCCATTTTAAGTCCCTTTTGCTGTGTATATCTACATTTCAAAACGGAGAGACGACGCAAATGAAAATACGTATATCATTCAACGCTGCCCGTCAGGAATTAGTTAACGTTACAACTTCCAAATTAATTTTTCGCGAAAAAGAACGCAAAGAGTGCGAAAAAATGCCGGCTGTGTGTTTTGCTCTGTAGTCTCCGTTGATTTCACGACGCTCTACATCCAACTAGTCGAAAACAATGTGAGAAACGTTGGTCGAGACATTAATTCAAAGTTAGCCGGGGCGTTTCGAATATTTAACGATACCACCTCATCGGTTTTCTCAGAATAGCCACAGTTAAAATGTGATAACAATTAACGCCAAGTAAAAAGGACGTTTACTGGCCGCCCTATGTATGCGATGTTAATGTTTATTGCGGGTGTTTAGGGACCGCAAAATGCGTTCCAACCTTAAATTATGTTCTTCGTGTTGCGCTGGTAATATCGGCGGTCGTAATTCCTAGCTACCAGCTACCTCCGAGCGTCGGCTTAGCGCCCTAAATCCAAAAGAGGAATTGGGAGCACACAAATTGGCTTTTCGGCCCCCTAATCTTCTCTCATCTTAAGACGAATTCGGGGAAAGCTGAAGTTCTGACGTAGATATAAGTGAAATTTCGTGTCATCAATTATACGACATCGCAATCTTACTAATTACTGCATGAGTTATTAATTTTACGGAAAGGCAATACATAATACTTATTCGGGGGTGTATCAGTGGATTCATGAGTTATATTCTATATTTATGGGACAAATGCCGCTTGATTTAATTTCTAGAGAACTACAATCGAAAATAACGACACTTTATTTAGGAAAAGCTGGAGAATTACAACTCATTTTAAACCTCCACCTAAAGCTGTGCTACAGGAGGCTACCTATAGCAAGTACCATATGGATATCATAACAATTGAAAAGTTCTTATTCTGCTTAAATAATGTCCTCATGATTAATAATAATAACAAAAGTATAATAAATCGGTCAGCTATGAGTTGGTTATTACGTTTCCGCCCATGAAGTGACTTATGTTATCTCCCAGCATTCGCCAAGGAACCAGGGAAACCACGAAAAATCTTACTCTGAGAGCAGAACCAAAATAACAATACACAGTATTTGGTATTTTGGTCAATAATGAATTATTTAAAAGATAATTTTAGATCATTTTTCATTCGAATATATAAAGTAACAATACCGTACGATATGTTGACGAATATAAATGTAGCGTAACCAATTTCTAATCAACGGATAATATTTTTTTTACTTTTAACAA
Source organism: Protaetia brevitarsis (assembly GCA_004143645.1). Taxonomy (NCBI): domain Eukaryota; kingdom Metazoa; phylum Arthropoda; class Insecta; order Coleoptera; family Scarabaeidae; genus Protaetia; species Protaetia brevitarsis. The sequence goes on from RXPK01000296.1 coordinate 310,954, forward strand.
CTGTTTAAAATAATTAAATACAAACATTTATTACAAAATTCTAATATTATGCCTTAAGATAGTGCAAAATATGTATTATTCTAGCCTAATTTCTAACCCTATTTTCTTGGAGAATCCCTATTAATGTCACACATGAAAAAACAAAATTACCGGTAATTTACCGGTAAACCGGTATTTTCATTTTCATTTACCGAATTACCGGTAAATGAAAAAATCGGTAAATTTACAATCACTAGTGTGAACATACATATATATTTTTTTATCTTTCACTGGATTATCTCGTTATTACGGGATTGTTTTTGCGGTCATTTATCTCTGTAATTATATTAAATTGTAACATTCATGCCTCCAACAGATAATCTCTGATGAAATGAATAAATTTTACGAAAGCTCAGACTGTAAAAGGGAACTCTCTTTGAGTTCTTTACGGCTGCTATTCCAATATCTCCTGCTTTAAAGCTAGCTATTTTTGTTTGATGTTCTTCTTTTAATGTTTACTTCGTAGCCCATAAATGTTTATAGCATACTTTTATTCTTTATTAATGGTAGGTGTATTTGCATCGTATGTAATTTGTGGTGTAATGAAATGTATCCGTTTAACGATAGTAATTATTTTATCCGGTGATATTCCTCAATTTTTACGTATTATCGCTACTAAAACTTATAAAAATCATATTTATCTCTTTCCCAAAACTCTCAACGTTCTTCAAAAAATGGCGAGTAATATTAATATAATATCCTAATATTAACATATAATATAATAAAAACGAAACCATATTTGGCGAAATATATTGTTATTAATTATAATTGTATGAGGATTCTTTTTGTTACTTGTATGAGCTTTTACATTTCGCCAATAAAATCTATCTATATATGTATCTATCTGTATCCGCGAACATCTTCGACATCCCAAAATTTCTATGCAATATCATTACTGTAACTAATGAACAAACCGCCATGCTTATCAGAATCGCATTTACTTTTTCCTCCTCAACTCCTAACGTTTTTAAAAATGACGAGTAATATTAATTATCAAAAGTACCGCAACTTCAGAGTAATTATTGTAGTATCTGACATTTTCGTCTTTCTACTTTATCCGTAAATATTGATTTCATTAAAGGTACAACGATAAAAATTGGTATTTGCGTTGTTTGGGCTATTTCTTCCATCGCTTGTAGGATTTTGATCAATACCAGTTCGCCTACTGCGTTTACCAGGGTAGCCCCGAATAGATCTGTTTCTTGTCAAACTTATCATTTTTTGCCAAACTCATTATTACAAAATTTGACAAATATGTATGTCCGATTTGACAATTAGTTTGACAAATATATTCTACTCTGTCTTGTATGAGATTCGAACTTGGTTTCCAAACTTCGAATATTTACTAATCTAACACTTAACCATTCAGCCAATCAGGGGGATATTGCTACCTTGAAACCTATATTTAAGCTACAGGTATATGCGCAAAAGTGATGCGCACTAGCATGCGCAAGTTTGCATGCGTAGTTATTACTATTCTGTCTTCGGGCTTAAATATAGGCTTTAAGATAACAGTATCTATCTCTGATTGACTGAAGTGTTGTATGTATGTATGTAAATAGAAGGATAGTGTTACACTGCGACCTAAAAGATCTATTGTGTCCCCTATTCTTGCTGCTTTACAGCTGGCCTTCCAATCCTATTCCTTTTAGAAAGTGTAGGATGTCAGAGGGGCCCCAGTCTAGGTAAGTCTCCCTCTCGATTTCACATGCTCCAGGTGCAATGCCTCGAGTTGCACAGTGCTACGCAGTTTGAGAGGAGGTGGATGGGTGTTTCATCCTGTTCCCCACAAAATCTGCATTCAGGATCTTTTTCCAATCCAAGCTTACTCAGGTGTACTTTCAGTCTATTGCCTCATTCCATGGAGATTTTCCCAGTAACTGGATTTTCTCTGCTCCATTTCTATTTTTAGTTTCTTCAGTATTGTACTGCCACTTAACCCGCAAAAGGGTTCAGGCCCTACAAAGGGCATTCCAGCCCCTTTTTTTGCGAAGTTATCCGTTATTTCGTTTCCTTCCACTCCTGTGTGACCCGGAACCCACAGGAGGGTTAATCTATTTCTTTCGCCTAGCTCATTTAGTTTCCTTAGGCATTCCCAGACCATCTTGGAGCTGATTTCATATGAGCTCAGCGCTTTGATGGCTGCTTGACTATCAAACATGATGATAATCTCCTGCTTCCGATAGTTCCTATCCATATTCAACTGAACACATCTTCCAATAGCGTGTATTTTGGCTGAAGTATTAGATTAGTAAATATTCGGAAATTCGAGACCGAGTTCGAATCTCACGCAAGACAGAGCAAAATATATTTGTCAAATTAATTGTCAAATCGGACATATTTACCAAATTAATTGTAAATAAGGAGTTTGGCAAGAAAATAATGAGTTTGACAAGAAACAGCCCGATTCGGGGCTACCCTGATGGCAGCAGTGGCGAAACGTCGGGTCATCAACATTCTACAGACGAGGAAAATAGCCCAAGCAACAAGGCAAGTATTTATCTATCGTCAATAATCTGTCGTCCATAGATAAGGTACCCCTTGAGATACCAAACAATAAAAAGTTACGACACCTGCACAATGTGCTGGGGATCGATTTTAGAAGCTTCCGGTATCAATCCATAGAGGGCGCGCACGCCACTAAGAGTGCCAAATTTGAATGAATGCATTATTGTTGCAAATGTACATAGTACGCAAACACATGGTAAATTATCTATAATAACTAATACAATCACTTTTCAATCAATAACATCAGGTTGGAAACGCATGAAGATATTTTTGGAAATAAACAAATATTTCCCGGGAAAAAATTATTATTATATTTCTTTTATAATTTTATAAACATTAACGCATGAACTAACATTAAATGTTTATACTATATAAATTTATTATTCATGGATTATTATCTGCCTGCTTCTAGTGGGAAACAAAGTAATTTTGTAGAAGTGGGTGCTGCGCCACAAATCAAACACTTATTAACTATCACTTTATAATTAAAATCTGAAACAGATCGGATGAAAATCACAGGCCAAAATGCATTATTTTCAGTCAACGTACTACGTAAACACTTAAACAGCGTACAATATCTAAATAATTGCTTCACAACTTCACGAATATAAATAGTTGTGAAACTAAGTTTGTTCGTGTCGCATGAACTAGGGTGTACTTAAGTTGAATAAGGTGCAGCTAAAACTAAAAAAAAATTTTTAGTGCAAAAAGTTCAAGTAAGCTACACGAACACAAATTACGAACTTTTCCGCACTTGACAAGTTGACAGAACAATTTTAATTCATCACTTTATAGAGAAAAGTAAAAAGAATGCGAAGTTGTGTCGTATCGTTACTTTGTGATTCAGCCTCAGAAGATGAGGATAATAGAATCATAAATCCACCACTTATATCTTCAATAATTACTTTCTAACTCACAATAAATGTTATTTTTAATACAGTTAACATTGCCAAATTCATCTCGATGAATACGAGCTTATTTCACTGTGATTTCTTTACTTTCTTACATTTTTGGAAGTTAATTTACTCATTCAATAACCTACATTTGTTTGACAGCCGTTGACAAATGACAATTAAATCAAATGGTTCAACTGCTTAAACTTTTCGCACTCGCTTCGTGGCAAGTGCAAATAGTTCTGCACTTTCCGCCAGCAACTTGCGACGTAAACACTAAAAACTTCAACGTTTCATGCGACGTGAACACAAAAATTCTTAAAGTGCATAATAGTGCAAATGGTTCATGCGACGCGAACAAACTTAAAGTCATTTAAAATACGTAGGTTTCATTTAATTTTCTACTTCTTACACTTCAGTTAACTAGAAGTTACCTTAGAATAATAAGTTTTCTTAAAAAATGTGCTACTTATCAATGAAATTAAATAAATTTATTGAAATGGTTATTTCAACCTAGAATAAATGATAATTGTGGTGGCATGTTTGCGCCTAAATTTTATGCAATTTTATTAACATATTTTTTGAAATACCTTTCCTTCTATGTAGGCAACTTTATATACTTGCATGTTGACTTCAGCGTCTCTGCGGATTGATACCTAAACTACTTCCCCTCCAAGCTTCACGATTTATTTAATTCAAGTTGGACAGGGACGCTTTCGTCATGAGTTAAAAATTGGTATTACCACCTATGAGAAATATAATAAAAAACATTATCGCAAGCGCACTAATACATTATCTAATATTTAGCATTTGTAAATATATTACTATTTATTAGAAGAGTCGAAATCTTTATAATATACGATAATTATAAAGATTTCCAGTTGTGTATGAATAAGTTTAGCGCATTTTTTCGCTAGCAGGATATATTATAAGGATATTCGCCTTTATCATGTGGCCGTATTCATGCGCCAAACCGTATTCTCTATTCCGTATTTTACGCTGCACTTTGCGCAGTACTGTATAAGCGTTATGTGAGAATCGATTTTGCTTGCAATTTCTGGCATATCTTATTATTTTGCTTGTTTAACTTGTAACAGTTGTCTTTTATCAGTGTGCATATTCTTCGGATACTTCTCATTTATTTGTATTAATTTGCATACCTAGTAAAGTCTATTTCACATGTAATTTTTTGGTAGACAAAGTATCTATCTTAAATCATCTTGTTTGTGTTACGGCTTAAATTAGTAACATCTTGCAGAACAATCCACTGTTTCTTTTATCTACCTGAAGCTGTAATTAACAAAGTTTAACATTATAATATAGGTTCCCCCTCTTTGACCTAGTTTCTATAACAAACAGCCCGTTTTAATGTACACTCACAGTTTTAAAGTCTTGTTAGTTAGACCTGTAACAAGACTCCTTTCACAGTTAAAACTTCACCTTAACTCATAGAAGAAAAGGGGTTCTTACTCGTACATAATACGTATATACGTGCCGCCTATCCTACCGCTGTAATGTTCTTTAAATCGGAGTTTAAAAGTTCCTGGGAGTATCACCTGAAAAGATAATTAAGCGCTTCGCGTTACTGCCATGAACAATAATTTTCGTCATACAAATTAGTGGTACGGTTGTTCTTGCTAGGACGTTTGTTACACTGAGCAAAAACATCTTTAGAACTAAGAAATATTCCTTTGTCATTACTTAAAAGAACCATTTCTTTCAGTTAATACGTACATATTTCTCTCACTGAAATATTATTTTCAGTACAAGTAATGTGTATTGACTGAAAGAGAATGTTTTTTTTTCTATATTTCTTTGTCTTAAAGAATGGGCCAGTAAAGTTATTTTCGTCTTCCGAAGTACTTGGAAATTGGAGTTTTTTTCTTGTTATTGCTGACGAGGACACGGTAAAAGCTTTTACGTAAACAAAAGCGTCGGTCTGGAATTTTAGAGGTCAGGTTATTGTAAGGATAAGAATAGTGCCTATTACGAGGTTTTATTTTTAAGTCTTACATATATAGAGATTTTCTCAACTGATAATCTGTATTCAATTGTTGCTACTTGCCTCAAAGAGTTTCCAATAAATGAAAAATGGAAATCACAGTTACTCTATATTTGATAAATCTGAAACTCTTATAATTAAGATTGATGATCGTTACAACATTGTACTAAATGTTGCAAGACTGGCACTCATTCGTGCACTTCAAACAAAAAAAAAAAGCGAATACCTATATAGTAATTTTGTTTCTACTGCGTAGGAATATTAATGGATATGATTTGAATAAATCACACATTTACAAATAGGGATTTTCAAGAGATTTTTGAGAGTTTTTGAGAGTTTCAGGGGAATTTTTGAAAAGTTTCTGATCACTTTTCGAAGAGTCTTTGAAAAATCTCTGAAGAGTTTCCGAGGTGCTCTGAGGAACCTTTTTGAAGAGCGTTATGATTTAATGTATTATTCTTTGTATATTATATAATGCCCATGCTTTCTCATCGTGGCCAATAGAATTTGTGTTTTTTAAACTCACAATTATACTATATAATAATAATAGTAATGTTAAAATATACTGGGGCAGGACCATACTTACCGACCGAACGGTGGCCCACAATAGGCCAAACATTACAATTACTCTAAAAGATAAAAAGATTACTTACCTTATTCGTGTTGCTGTTCCGGCTCCTGCAAATATTAACATTAATCATGCAGAAAAAAATTGAGAAGTATCTACCGCTGGTACAAGATGTCAAGGACTCCTGGCTCCAAAATGAAGTCACCGTCATACCCATCATCATCGGCGCTGCCGCAGAAATCCCGAGGAACATTGTACAGCGCCCTGAAACTGCTCCAACTCCGTCAACATCTATTTAAGTTGCTTCAAAAGACTGTCATACTGGAAGCATGTCATATAGTAGCGTACATACGAAATATAATAATAATCACGAATAATAACTGGAACTCCCGTTCTTGTACTTTAAAACATCAGTCTACAATATGTTTCAACTGTCAATTCCAACACGTTAAATCTCACCCGTTGGCAATGTGCTGTGGCTGGGTCATTTCAACCCCATCCTTATTTAGAGTGTGGAATATAAAATAAAATAATAATAATAGAAACCCTTATATTTTTGCGGACAATATGCAATATCAGAGACATAGTATAAAATCAAAAAATTAAACTCAAACATTATTTTTTATGTGGTTCGCATAAAAACCACAAGGGGAAGTTCAGATGAAATACAAGAGTGTTTAATTTTATTACTCTGCTTTTAAACTTTACCCTCGAAAACAATAAATATGTACATAAGAACAACTGCCTACAAATAAAGCTTAAAACTAACTTAAAATCTAAGTGTGTGAATTAAGAGTAAGTGAGCACTGATGGACGAAATGATGAACTAAAGAAAAGAACTAGAATGTATATTATGAACTTTATAAAATGAAATTCAACTGGTCACCAGTACAGATTAAAACTTCTGTTGTAGTAAATATCTTTTCATAAGTTTCTTAAAAGTTTTTAAATTATATCGCTTAAAATTATCTGATACATTATTGTACTGCCTGTAGATGTTGTAGCTGAAACTCCTCTCATATAATACAGTTCGATGGAGCGGAGTAGTGATCTTGCTCTCAGAATAACGTATTTTTTATCATGTATGTCCCGACGGAAACCGATTTTACTTAATAAATAAACAGGCTATTCTTAAAGTATTTACGAATGCCAAATAAAAATCTTATGCAGGAGTTTTGAACTCGTTACATTCTATCAATAGTATTCTTATTTAAACATGATCCATAAAGCGCAGAACAGTGTGTAAAACGGATAAAACTAATAAATCACTGAGCAACGTCTTGATCGACTGATGTAGATATTTTCTATGTGGATATAACAACTTTAACGCTAGATAGGGGAAGGTGGGGCAAGATGGGAACATTAAGCTTTAGAACACTGCATCAGGATTGCAATTGTATATATCAAGGTTTCTAAGTACGCTTGTTGTATCTTTAAACATTTATCTGCTGAAGGATGTATTTACAATTTTTTCGCGATGGGTACTCTTGATGTTGTGAGAAAATTTTGAAAAAGAAATGTGTAAATACACCATCTTGCACCACCATGGGGGCAAGATGGGGTTCCAGTTAAAAATGGGTTGTACCATAAATCTAGGTGATAGGTAAAAAAAAAGTAGATTCTTAAAATATTCTTAAAAACATGCAGGAATAAAGCTTAAACTCTTTAGAGCGGAACTACTTAAAATAAAAAAAAAATACAATAACGATAAGAATATTAAACTTAATCTTCACAATTGAGACAATAGAAGACGAACTCATCCACGTTATTCGCACAGCCTCCTTGTACCCCACTTCGCCATCTATGGCATTGTATCAATACTTCCCCTTACAATAGTAACATTGAGCGTCATCCTTCTCAACAGAAGAACTTGATTATTCCCTTGACGTTTTCTAAAAATCTATCTCTTTGCTTCCCTTACAAAATTCGACTTCTTAATCTTTTCTGTTTTCTTCTTTGTCATTTTTTTTCCTTTAACTCTCCTCAGCACTTCTAGTTGCCTTAGGGATTCTCCAGACTTCTATTTTCTTGTAGCATATTTATACGTAGTGCTTCTAAGGATGTGTTGTCTTTTCCTTGTTACGCTTTGATTGAACCTGTACTTTATTTCTAACATGAGAAATAGGCATTATGTCTTCGAGAAAGCATAATGACATATCCAGGCATAACGGACCAGACTGAAGAGTGAGATAATGATGTCCCCATGTTGCCCCATACCAATAACCCCATCTTGCCTCTTTGGGACATTTTCTGGATATTTTATAATAACATATTAAATATTTGAAATAAACAAATAACACACTATAGAAAATACATGTCAATACATGTCAATTAATAAGCACAAAAAAGTGTATTGTAAATAATTTACTTATGCTTCGGATTACTGGCCGCTGAACTCACCATCAAATATAATAACGATAACTTAGGATGCAAAGTTCACGACCAAACAGCAATAAACTTGTTATTACGACTAGTAAAGTTTCCTACATTACAACAAACATAAAACAGCACTTGTCAATATTAGGACTGCTATTAATTGACAGATGCTTACTGCGTTTTAGTAATAAGAACGAATGTCCCCATCACGCCTCGTGGCCCCATCTTGCCCCACCCTCCCCTACGCTTTTTTAATGCAATTAGAAATGTGTGTTCTTTGTTGTGTTATCGTAAAACTTTAGAGGGTTGGCAGACATGTGTGCGAAGTTCAGTGTGAATGAAAGCGAGAGTGAAGGGGGGTCCGAAATTTTTCATGTTAAGATATTATTATTAAACGAGTAAAGAAAAGAGTGAGTTTTATTTCAAGAACCAAAGGATAAGTCGACAACAGTTGGAGGCATACCAAATAGAAATACATAAGAGAATACCTAACATTTATCTTCTAAATGAACAAATAGATTGTAACAACAAACCGATTTTCACATACTTGGACTTAACAACCAGTTTAGCACAATGTTGATATTGTATTTAGACAACCTGAATAACTTACACACACTTACACAAAGCACACACACATTTTTACGTACAACATATCCAAAAACAATTTTTCACAGTTTGGATTAACGTAATAAACACACACATAATATTATTTACAACTTCATATACATCAATTAATGTCATCAACATCTTTCAGTTTTAAATTAAATTTTGTCTTGTAGTTTTTATCATATAAATACTCACATTTTACAATATGGTTTTCATATTTGATGTTTTTATTAATCGACAGTAATCCTTTTTGACATATAAGTAAACCTTTTTATGCATAATTTTAAAATTTCACCTATTATGGTAATTTAAAATACTTTACATTATTAGTTATAGTTTATTCGCCTGTTTTATACTAAACATTTTAACATATTTCAAACCTTAATTGTTTATAATTAAATCATTATGTTTATCGCATTTCCAGTGATTCGATGATATCTGTTGCAAGCTGAATCATATATTAATACATTTTGTGAACGAAAGGACGATTCTTATACTCTTTTCTTCCCTACAATATTCATCGTTCATTGGATACTACAGCACAATTTAATTTATTTATTAAAAACTGCCAAAGTGCATATGGAACTGAGCAATCTGTCATTATTGACAAAATGCTTATGGCTTTTCCTGAGCATATAGTGAATGTAGCCTAGTAAATACGAAATAAAGATAGCGTATTTACGGATGCTAGGACGAGCTATCTTGAAACTAGATGTAGAAAAGAATCTCAGAAAGGTATATTTCATTATAAACGCCATCTGAAATGTATTATAAAACATTACTTAGGAAATATCTGTAATCGACTTTTCAAATTTCAACGCCTACCAATTAAACCTCGAACAAATTAGATTAGGATTTCCCCTAATCTAATACCTCTCCCGTTCTTGAAGAGAAGTTTTAATTAAATTAAAATTTAATTGTATATACACAAATAGAGGTTCTCCTAAATTAGCGTTCTACCGTTAACAAATATGCACTAAATTATTTGAAGAGCTTATCTATTGAATTCGTGTTGTTTATCAAAATTGTTTGTTTTTCTATCAAAATGGTGAAAATATAACCTCTCGAGAATGTTTTGCTATTAACAAACTTTCCTGCCCCAGTTAAGTTAAGAACGAACCCCTTCTGTTGAATACAAAATTTCCTTCGGTGCGTTTATACCTAACAAAGGCTGCAGCTTCCGCGAAAGCTTCAAAGAAACCATCGTTATTATTGAGAATAATTGATGAAGAAACTCCATTCTGAACTATAGCGCATTTATTTCTGTGCTACGTGTAATTCTCCACGGAGAACTGGTAAACGTTTACTAAGAAGAGAACACAGATAAGTGCGTCTCACCGACTTAAATGAAGCTTGGCGTGTTTATAGATTGATGTAGTGTAGGAACAGCAGTGCTAATTCTCTTGTTTTCAGAGGGGCAGGGAGAAGGGTGGAGTGTACTGTCGGCAACACTACTTCGCTATTTGCTGTAATATTTACAAAATTATAACACATCAAAAGAAAGTCAAAATAAACATGTAACTGTTTTAGTAGTACTAAAGGATAGCGACAATAGTTTTCATCTCACAATTATTGTTTACCGATACCCTCCATCCCTATATATTTTTTTGCAAATTCGAAAATTTTTGTTTGTTAAAAAATACAAAAGGTTATATACAATAAATCCATATATATTAAACATGTCATAAAATAATTATTAGGAAGAAATAATAACTACCTTATTGTGTTGTCTACATATTTGATGTAATTACATATATGACAAATAATAATAGTTATTTGTATAGTATATAGTATCTTTAATAGCTTTTAGACCATATATCCATTATATGGCAATATTTAGTTTTAAACGTAATCCCTTAGCCTATATGCACGGAATTTATGATTGCTATAGGTAGTGGTGGGAAGTTTAAAAAAATTATCTCTATAAGGAAATGTTTTTAGTGCTCATATGTAGTTATTTATCATCCGTGATATTAAAAAGATATCTGATTGAAACCTTATCTGCAGATCTTCACGTGCAGATGTAATTGTACCCTTAATTTAAAGTTAGATGCTGATGGGTATGTAATGTACTCTTGTGAAATAACAACATTTATCACACTGTCCACTCACAAAGATGTTGACGAATTACGTTTCACAGCCTAGTGATTTTTTTAATGCAATTAAACCTAAACTTAGCACTGTATGATAAGACATCTATAAGGCAAACGAGAGTGGCCTTAGTTTAGAGATACATTCCAGTAGAACCTTATCTGCTATGGCAATAAAAGCAGTGGAAGCCGCCGTGCAGTTATTATCCTGTATTATGTATAGTTACACAATCATACCCACAATTTCATCAAATGGATGACTAGTATCACCTCTATCTTATGTTAAAAGAAACAATGGGGGTCAATTTGGACCGAGTGTTAAAAAAAGCCTTTTTAAATTTATTATTGTATATATATTTACATCAACATCAGAGATACTAACGTCACAGTGTTTTGAAGATTGATTTACAGATGCCTTTTTACCAAATACTGAAGCGGAAAATGTTTGTTGTTGGATTCGTGGAGTGATCATGGTCCGGGTGATGTGGAAAATTTAGTGTCAACGAACAAAAAAGTCGGTATTTTTACGATTCCTAAGAAGACAACTTCAGTATTCAATATTCTCAGACGAAGTACTAATTCTACATGAAAAATATGGAGTGGGAGTTGTTACCGGTAAACTATTATTACTATCCTTTAGACATTTAAAACCGTTAAATATTTGTCTTAACTTTTCTTTTGATATCTCTTATAATTTTAAGATATTAAAGCAAATAGCGTGAGGTAGTGTTGCAGATAGAGCGCTTCACCCTTGAAAACGAGAGATGTTTAACAGCTAAGAAACGTACCGTTGTTCTTACACTTCATCAGTCTTTAAACCTACCAAGTTATATTTAAATCGGTGACGCTTGTGTTTCCTTATAAGTCGATATACAGTTTTTTTTGTTTGTACAAATGCATTACGTATTCAAATGTTGCTTTTAGCAACGAAAGTATACGTAAGGCAATAAGATATGTTACATAGGTAATGTTCTGAAAGCAACTGTATATTAATTCTATTTTAAGATTTCCAAATAAATCTATGAGGCGCATGTATCAATATATATCTACTGCATTTTACGATCTAACTAAGCGTAAACTAAATCGTAGGTTTCACTAGAACATCCATTAATTCGCATAACCGATATTGCCGCAGAATGTGCCGCAGGGTACCAAATTGCCTGAAACCGCCGAATCCGGTCCTATAAATATAATCTAGGCGCAACATTATAGCGAAATAACTAGTCCCACCACTACAGCGGTTTAATTTTGAGAATATTTATTGGCTGTCCATTATTTATGCAGGAGATTACGTTCGATTTAAATCAATTAAATTGTAGTGGTAATCGGGAGTTCTGACACACTGCACCAATATCCGGGTTATCTCTTTACGAATTTGTCAACGTTGATAATAATTGCATAAAACCAATAGGATTAATGTATATTATTCCTGTTTATCTCGATAAATTAAACGTAAGCAGATCAAATCTATTTTCTGGTGATATACGTAGGGGAGAGAAAGAGGAGTTAGCTTGTAACAGGAGCAAAAAAGAACGATAGAAGAATAAAATAAAGATAGAGAAATATATTACGGTACTGCCTATTGTATGTATTATCGCTGTCAGTTGCACGTTACATACATGTGGCAGTTGAAAATTTGGAGATTAGCAATATTCCAATGTGTCCATATTTTGTTCTCGACGTGTTTGTAGTAGTTCTATGTTCACAAATCTGTTATATTTAGAGTGAGTTATCATTTGAGGTACTAGTTACATTCCGTTTTAAATATTTATTGCATGTGCTGCATTGTGCTTAAAGTAACGCGTAGACAGGGTTAGTTGTAACACATTCCAACCTACCCCCTTATTATTATTGCCAGTTTATTATATATCTTATACTTTCTTATCTTATAATGAGGTACTACAAACGAAAAAGTAAATGGGGCTCTAAGTCTCAAGAATTATTTGAAAGAGCGGTAAGTGGTAATGAAAACAAGCAACAGACAACTCGTGACGTTGTAAGAGATTGGTGGTTATGTCATGTAACATTGTTCAGGTATTTAGAGAAAAAAAGGCGACAAAAGAAAATCCAGCCTCAGAAATATTAATGTCAGCGGGGTATGGCCCAATAGGCAAGTGTTCAATAAAAAGCAAGAAGCTATTCTAGCTGAATATATTACTAAAAGCGGTAACATTTACTATCGATTGACTCAAAAGGATAGTGGACCAAGGAGAGAGTGTTTACCTCGCAGGTTCCAACTCTGTGTTAGTGCAATCTTGCAATGATGAAATGGATCCGAAAGAGTTCTCTTATGATTGTCATCTCACGTCTTGCTGTTACCATTGATTCTGTTTCAGTACCTATTAGCTTGTGAGTTCTTTGAATAATATCCTAATGAGTCTGGTACATTCCAGAACATTCTCAACGGCCTCGCAATGTTCCCTCCAGAATTCTATCTTTGAATCTCTAAGAGCTTTAGCTTAGCTTTATTGAACTATTTCCCGACTTCTTCTTTCATGCTTTCAAGGTTGTTGTTTCATCCGTGCCATATTTCTGGAAACTTCCTTTGTTTAACCTTAAGCAATTATCGTTGAGTCTATTGTGTTGTTTCTTTCGTTGGATCTCTTCATACTGAAATCTATTCTGCTGTGTAAGATTCTGAGACAGTTCTTCTGGAAATACCATAAGTTTCAATTATATGTTCATGACCTCATATATTATACCTACGATTTGAGCGACTATCCTCATTAGATTTATGTCAGTCATGGACGTCGGTTCATACATAAGTGCTAAGGTTATATCGATTACCTCCGTTTTTGTTTTTGAGTTGTTCAACATTATATTGTTTCGGTTGCATCAGTTCTGCGTTTCACTTATAGTTACTGCAATTTTCGTTTCTTTGATCATTGACGCTACTGAAATAGAGGTACCGTCTGCAGAATTGATACCTTGCATTTTCGGTCTTCAAAGATTTCCGAATATTTCGCATGAATATCACCGGTATGGTTATTTGAAAACGAAATGTAGTTTCTTTTACATTTAATATCTTTACTTATTCAAATTCTGTTTCGAACAGACGTACATAACTTGAGTATAACAAATAAAGGTAATAGAATCTTCCACTGCAGTTTGTAGTCTGAAATATTTTATATCGTATCTTAATGGTTAAAAAAGTTGTAAATAAGTTATATGAAAATACAATATGCAAAATCCCTCATATTTTCATAATCTACTTCTCGTTCGCCTAGGGTTTAGTGAGAGATTTTTTTCCCAAACCAAACTACGCCCGAAGTATATTTACTAATACCCAGATACTAGTTAGTTAGTTTAGTATGATTGGGATGATTGATCGAATCCGCATGATCCCATCCACTGCGATACTAGGGTCTATTCTAGAGCGAATATTTCCTTAGAGTTCATCCAACAGGTTTGGGCTGTAAGATAGCTCAGTATCTTGCTGAAGGAGATTGTTTGCATGTCTTCTAGGAAAAGGTAAGTCTTTCCGAAGGTTACATACCTGACTTTTGTAGCAGCAGAGCATTAGCAAAAAATATGCTCTTCTAAACACAACCGGCATTCAGTCTCATCCGAGAGACCAATTCTGTGTAAGTGCTTTTTGAATTTACGGTGACCTGTAAACATATAGAGGATCACATTTTTTTATTGATCTTTTATATTTTTACGGTCAGTTCCGTACAAGTTCCTTTATTTTGGCATGGCTAGTGTAATACACTTGTTCACATGCACCAATCCAGGACACTTGTTGCAGTACTGGAGCTCTTTCTTATTTGCCAAGAATTTCATTTTCCGCAGCATCTTTTTTGGCAACGATATCTGCTTCCTCACTTCCAAGAATGAGAATAATGGCCCAGGTACCCAGATTTGAGAATAGATTATTAGTCATCCCCAATGTGTTTACAGCTTCAGATCAGTTTCGAGTTACATTTATGCGCTTCTAGTGCTTTTAACACCGCCTGACTGTCGCTGAAGGTTTTTACTGATTTATGTGTGTAAATTTATACAAAATCTCTATCGGACACATCTCAATGGCACATATTTCAGCCTGAAAGATCGTTTCGTGTCGTTCAAGGTTGTCATATCTTCTGACTCTGCGACAAAATATTCCTGCGCCCACACTCTGCTAGGTTTTCGAACCGTCTGTAAACTATCAGGTGTCTGCTTGCATTAGTGTTCTTCCGTTGCTTGTCCATTCCTCTATGTTTGGAAAAGAGGTAGTGGAGTATGCATCAATGATTGGTTGAGTAGACAACATGTCCGAGGGCATTCCTAGCATGCCGTCGGAAGTAAGCGATTCCTGCAGCTTGTTAGTCACACAGACATGACTATGTGTCGATTGATTCGCTATTTGACATAGGCAAAATGCAGTTAGTCTGGCCTCGCTTTTTCACAACAATGTGTAAGAGTGATAGGTCCAGAAGGTCTCCTTGTGCAAATGATGGAGAGTAAGGCATTGCTCCCGTGATTGCCACACTTGCGATCCTTTGTATGGATGTAAGTTTTGCTGTGACTCTGTCTTGTTACGCCTTTTGCCACCAAGCTATTGCTCCATAAGTTATGGTTAGATATACTATTATCACATAGAGCCAATAGACTAGCTTTGAAGATAGCCCCCAAGATACTCAAAGCTATATAACAAATTATGTTTCTGCATACGTTATTATATGTGTATGTGATGGTGAAAAATAAAGATACTTTATTGTATTACAACACTCGAACTTGCCAGATAGTCCAGCAAATATCTGTGTGATGGTCCGGCCGCTCGTGAACCGTGAGCAAGGGCGTGGGTTCTTGATTTGTTTTGTTTTTTTTTCCTAAAAAGGGCGCCAGCTGTGGCCAACAGGAGGAAGCCAGGAATTCAGCAAAAACAACAACACAAGATTTTGTTCAAAATGAAGTTTAATAATATAATATTTGAAACATATAAATGTAAAAATATTGAAAATAGTTTGAAAAACAACGAAATGAATTTCAAGTAATTATAAAAGTGAAAATTACAAATTTGACAATCGTGTGCAATGAGTTGACGTGCATCAGCAATAGTAAACAGAGTAACATTAAATTTAAAATACAAAGGTAACGAAAAGTAAGTGTTGGCTCTATATTATTGTAAGGAAAGTACTAATGCTCGTTATTCTTTCAGATTTCACACGGCAACGCGACAACAGCTGCTATCCACCTGCCAAAATGTATAACCATCTAATCATCTAATCATTTTATTAATATTTAAAATGCAAGTAATATAGGTACCAATTGGCACGTCACGTTGTTATGGGTTAAATTAAATAATAATGAAGATCTACCATAAAAGTACATAAATGGTGTCGCTTGAATTACTAACAAAAATTTGCAAATGACTAAATTAAATTTGTAAATAATTAATACTATTAAATTTCTTTCAGGTAGCTAATAAATACTGATGAATACTACAAGTATTAAGAACAATAAATACGTACAGCACGGCGCACAGTGGTCCAGAAACGCGCTTTTGCAGAAATAAATCTATAACTTTTGATAGAATTGGATTTTTTTAATATTTTTTTTTTCAGGATAATGAGATTAAATATAGGCGATTTGAATTGCATAAAAAAAAAGATTAAGCATAAAATCACGACGTTATTATTGGCGGAAATACATAAATTACTCAAATAATGTTAGATATTGCAGTTTCTATTCATTAATGTTTTTTTCAACTATTTTAGTTAAATATACATATGTATAATAATATTAACAATAGTAATAGCAATGATAATAACACAAAACGGGAAACTACTCAGAAAATGAGAAAATATTTAGAAGAATTATTATAACCATGCTTAAAAATGTTTTAACATTATTATAAATAAACAGAAATGGTTAGATAATGTGTTAATAATACACAACTGAACTAATTCTTAATAGTAGAGACATTTCCCGTCAAGTTCTAACGGCAATGAAATTAGTGAAAATAATTGAATCTATATGTACAAAGCTTTAGTTATATTAGTTAGTATAAGTTTTAAATGGTTCATGATGATTGTGTGTAAGATAAGTGATACTGAATAAGAGATATATGGTTTAAGTCAGAAAGTATGTAGTCCAAAATAAGAGGAACTGCTATTGCGTCCCAAGAGTACTACATTCGCTCATCATTCTTAAATAAATAGCCGTTAAGATCATTATAAAAGAAAACAACGCATACGTGCATACCTGTATCTGCATAACGTATATGTGTATGTTATTCAATTTAATTTTTTTAGGTATTAGAACACATAAATGTTATTGTAATTAAGCAAAGATTTTTAAAAATTAAAACAAATCAGATAGGATTTACATACCTACATCAGTGCAGTAATTAAATTAATGATTTTCTATATAAAAAACAAGAAAAATGGCAAAAGCACTTTAAGCAGTTTAAAAAACACCGAAAAGCATACATACTGAAATATTTTAAAAATAATAGCACAATACCAGACCAAATGGATATTCATAAGTATATTCATAGAGAGTAATTTGAGGGTATAATCTATAAATCATTTCGAAGTAAATCTTTAGCGTCATTGTGAAATTCAAATTTTTTTTTAGGAGGCAAACGTCTCACATTTGAAATAAGCGGATCGGATGTTAGCAGCAGCATATGCATAATGTTCTCATTTGTTGCTTTACGAGATAATTTTCGCGTAATTTTTCTTGTGCTTCCTCTGACAATAATCCTACAGATAAAGCAGCTCTGTCTATTATATCATTGCCATGAATTAAAACTTTATGCACGGTTACAGGCATATAGTATCAATTATACCTAGCTACATATAATTCTACAGTATCACGCGCGTTCTTTTCAAATATATCAGAATCAATTACTCCACTACTTGTTATTCCTTGTAAAATTACGCTAAATCTTTTTAATTAGTTCTACATCAACCCCTGTTATATCTGCAGTCATTTGAGGATTTTGAAAAAATCTAGCGGTATTGCCATCATGCTGGTTCCTGAACTTTGGCGCACAAAATCTACTTTAATTCCCACTTTCTTCTTAAACTCGTCTTGAATCTTCTTCTTTGTATTATCTGTCATTGTTTTTTGTTCTAGTGCTACAGCAGACCATTTTTGTATCGGTATTCTATATGATATATGTAATATGCATTCTATAAACTTTATACGCGCGTGTAGTGTTGAAAAACCTAATTTAAAACATTCTTCTGATACAGATTTTTGATAAATACGGGTCAGGTTATCCATTTCTTTTGGGGTGGCTTTGCATATGTAGCATCTTGATGCTGATGATGTATTTGTTATGGGTTGTGCAACTTTTCAAGCATTGTAAAATGTTGCATTGTAGCTCATGAGTCACTCTAATGGGGCGTTCTACAAGTATTATTTCTGTTACGTAAAGTTGTCGAATTTGATGGTTCACTGCTTTAACTTCCGCATTAGTTTTCTCAATAGTTTATTTCACATATTCAAATTTTATAGGTCGGTAATATCGTGTAAATGCTGGTCGGGGATTTTTCCATAATGCATGTATTATCTCCAAACTAAATCTACATGTCGTTTAAGGATTACAGTATATCTAAAAAAAAATACCATATACACATTCTTAGAATAAATATGGCTTTTATTTCCAATACATAAATACCTTCGTGGGCAGATAAGTGAAATAAAAAAAAAACATGCTTCTAAAAACTAAAACTTTAAAAATTAAAAATCAATAGACCAAGATACCTATATATAAGTGCACACACACATTCAAATTGACATACACACACATAAATATAGACGTAGCTATGAATCGAGATACATTGTCGACTGCATAATACAATGGCGAATGCTAACTTTATTCGACATGCTCGCAATTAAATGTGGTTTTCTCGGAGAGGAGCAAAAAGGAGCAGCTGATTCTTTCTGGACATTATACTAGAGGCATTAGAGATCATGTATATGTAAAAATCTGCCTGTCGATAATTGCCGATGACCACTAAAAGTCTACCTGAACTTTTTCTTCATGTATAAATGTAGTATTTAGAAAACTGTTGATAAAATCAAGTATTTTACAAATTAAATCATTTTTTTAGCAATCACATAAACTATAAGGACCATAGAACATACTGCAGAAGTTATATTCAATTTAGATAACAACTTATTAAAATACAGCATTATTAATTCTAACAAAAATAACCGCATTTCAGGGATTTTTACTTATGCCAACTTTGAGCGGGGATATTGCATAGTTTATTACGAATAAATATTGCAAAATAGCATTTTTCATTAAGTTTGAACATATAACTAAGTATTTATGGCAAATATATCATTAGATTTCATACTTGTCAAAAGTGATTTTTTGCCGGCCCTGGACCACTGTGCGGCGTGGCAAAATAACAAACCAAGTCTTATTAATTACATAAACGAACAAACAAACGGGTAATAACGAGAAATAAGTATATAACGAAGCAAATATAAACAAGTGAGACAAATTAAATGGATATCCTGCGATTTCTTTCAACGAAGACAATAATATGGAGAAATGACAAAAATACTCCAAACTGTGGTACTGGAAATGCTGCAAACTTCTCCTAAACCCCTCACCACAAACTGCACTAAACTGGACGTACGTTTCAATAGCAAAGCTATCATCATCAGCAGAAACACTGAACAGTTCAGTGTTTCTGCTGATGATGATAGCTTTGCTATTGAAACGTACGTCCAGTTTAGTGCAGTTTGTGGTGAGGGGTTTAGGAGAAGTTTGCAATATGGAGAAATCCTACCTCGGCAGATGTGTGCAAGAGTTACGTTCCTGTACCTGGTGGTTCACCCGAGTACTCCTGGTGGATATTCTTCACCTTGTAATTTGTACGGGCTCAGCTAATTTCGGAAATGTGAAGTTCAGCCGCTCCACACGGGTTTAAATTAACGACTCGGACCAATCTCCAGGTAGGCATTGTAATAAAATTCCATTTATTTAATGCAGGTCTATTACCAGGTCTCATTACATTACCAGAGGCAAAAACTAGCAACTGATAATGCAACCAACCAAATTCCAAAGATTCCAAAAACTTAAAAATCGTAATAAGTAATTACCATGTGCTCTTCGCACAAAAATGTAACATTTTAATATTAACAATTGTAAAATATAGCTAAAATAATAAAATGTGCAAAAGTAAAAAAGGTTCATTATAGTTTGTGATTTTAAGATGTGAATTTACTAGAAAAATATATAACTAAATTTCATTTATTACCTAGATGTTTTAAGCTTTACACTAAAACATGTGCTCTTTGCAACAACTACGCCCGAAAAGAACGAATTTCTATGCGAGCCTTGAACCCTCGCGCAAAAAAATTGTTATTTACAATGACCCAAAGAAATATGAAACAAAACTGCAATCAAATAATTAAATTATTCTAAACTTATAAACATTAAGTGGAATTAATATACTTTTAATAATAAGAAATCAGATATATTTAAAAAAATTAAATTACAAGCACATGATAATACTGTATACACCATTGCTCAAATGAAAATGACCGCTTACAATATTATCTGTATATTTACATTATCTATCTAATCTTTTGTGTACATGCTTGTGTATTGCCAATCTTTAACCATACGAATTATATTCACACGGCACATGCTCATCACACATCATTATTTTATAATACCTACACCGATTAACGAATCAATACGTAGCTGATGATGTTAAGATTAATTAACAATATCATCAAGGAGAACAATTAGGCAGAGTTGCAATATGTGTTTTCCTGTCACATCCTCTATTGTATAGAACCATTGCAATTGGTATATTGAGAAACACGTTGATAGCGGACGCATTAAACTTCCTTATTATATTGTAACATTAGAGACAATCCAAATGTCATTCCACCCCTTTAATACGGGTACCATTCATAACGTTTCCCGTTGTTCTCCGTCGCAAACGTACCAAGCTGCTTTCGCAGCCGTTCCCAAACTTGCCATAATTGATAAGACGTCTAAATGACAATTAATGCGATTTAGCGCTCGTCTCGGGATATGTATTCAAATTGGATTTTAAGCAGATCCGGTTTCGTGATGAGGAAAGGGGGTGGGAAGGGGGGTGGTCTTAATGCAGCCGCCGAGGCGAACTTGTAAACAAACTTCCCCGTCTCGCGGGGGAAGACGGACGCGTCATCAGCGATTACTGAAAGAAACGAGTTACATCTGTTCGGGTGGAATTTCTTGAATCGTAATTGAGGCATTTGCATTTTGAATGAGGAACGCCGGCGTACGGCGTAATACGAAGGTGGGGTTTGTATACGATCGATTTGCTTATCGGCACATTTTATCGCTTGAAAACCCAAGGTTTGAGATGAATAGGTTGTTTCTTTTGATTTACAAGAAGAAAACTGCGGATTACTTGCATGTATGAATGAAGGGATGATATTACACTGCGACCTAAGAGATCTATTGTGTCAAAAAGAATAGGATATGAGAAAACCTCAGATTAAGTAAGTCTCCCACTTGGATTTCACTTGCTCCCAAGTGCAACGCCCTTGAGTTGCACAGTGCTATGCAATTTGAGATGAGATGGATGGGTGTTTCATCCCACTAGATGGCTATGTAATCCCGTACACGTCCAAGATATCTAAAATTTACCACTCCAGATCATGCGCACTAATGATCCCCCCTCTTACTAACCAATGACTAGTTTACCTTTATTATTCTTTACAGTTAGGAACCCGCTGCGCTGACGGCTGTACGCTCGGTCTCCTAAATCACCACTTGTTTATTATTATGCCTTACTTTGTTAAATACTGAATTTACAATTTAACTCTTAATAATTCAATGTATAAAATGAACTTCCGTTAATAAAACAGTGTAATCATTAATAGGTTATATAATTTATTGTTAAGTTTATATCAAAGACATATAAATAACATGAGAACTCTTACTCTCAAGGTGAGTACAGTTATTGGAAATATTCAAACAAGTATTATCAATTATCCAGTATAATTAAGATTCTTTTATTCAAATATGAACTTTTAAAATCTCCCGCGCTACCATAAGAGAATTGAATACCACCAACACGTTTTGCCAACTTTATGAAAGTTCTAAATTTTTAAATCACATACGAAGTAATAATAACCTCAAAACACTATAGACGTTATAATTTCATTTATACAAAAATTTAAACAATGTTTTGACCAATACCTCGTTTACCGGTTTACACGGACATCAGAATACCTTCAAATGTGATTTCCTTGTAGTGACATCCAGATTCGCTCGTTATATACAGCTAAAAGGGCCAGAACCAGGAGGAATAACATCGGTAGCAGGAAAATTCAGGAACAGACCTCCTTCGTTACATTCAGGATGTATGATTAGACCCGGAACACGCAAACCATGCACACTCCACGGAGAACAAACACCCAGGTGTAGTAGATACAGAAAATTTCTTATTAATGTCGAACAATCTCACGTTTTTCTGTATATTTCAGAATAGAGTAATTACAAGAATTTGAATAGAAGATCCCCTTCAATACCAGACGTAAGACAGGAAAAACCACTTAACTCATTACACTAGATAAAAATAAAAATATTCTCTAGCAGCTTTTTTATCACAACCTCGTCACCAAAAATTTTCATCATTTTCTCACAACGAATTACATTAGATCACTCCCTTCAATCAAAATAGATACCTCGATACCAGGCTATCGTACAGTTGTCAGACGATAAATTATATTCAACTTCCATGATACTAGTGCGAATTAATCAAATTTATACTGGACTTACAAACAGGCGTGTACATAAAATAGTAATGCATTTCAATATTGGGTTGGTGGTTTCCCTCTATGAACAGCAATATATATAATTAATATATATCTTGGCTTTGCCAACAAACTGCTTATTAATGAAAGCGAAACTAATTTCATGGAATTTTATAGGAGACAAAGGTTGCATGATTGTTGGTTCGAGGAATCAGAGAGTTGTAATTGCAACAACGGTGGTTGGGGTGCAGCAGAGGTTTCCCACTGGGTCGAATAACGTATGTAGGGGTATTCTGCAAGGGTCGATTTTAGGACCAATCCTATTTATAATATATGCGATTAATCTTCCCGTTAATATATGTAACAAACATGTACATCAGTTTGCCGATGACACCTCTTGTATTGTATCGTCTTCAAATTTCAGTGAAATTTCGCGTTTAGCAACAAAATCCAACACTGAAATGTCTGAGTGGTGTGAACTCAATGAATTAAAACTGAATACTTCTAAAACGACACTGATACACTATAATAATAAACAATTATACAGCGTATATGTCGACTTGAACGGCAGATCAATTCCCGATCATTTTAAATTTCTAGGTATGATAATGGATGGTGGATTGAGTTGGGAACATCACATTAACGAAGTCTTGGGAGAACTGGACTCATGTTGCCATGCTATTGCTAACTTGAGACACGATGTTGATATATTCGTACTAATAACATATAATTACGCAAATGTTTTTTCTTGTTTAAGATATGGGTTGATATTCTGGAGTTGCGCTACCAGTATAACAAAAGCATTCCGAGCCCAAAAAAGAAGAATTAGTGAGATTATTACTGCAAATGATTGGTCGTCCTGTAAACCTCTATTTCAGCATTTAAATTTGTTACCCCTGCATGTGTGTATATCTATGAGTTAGCGTTATTTGCCTACAAAAATAAAGGATTATTTGTTAGAAATTTGGAAGTATATACGGACATGACAACGAGATCATCTCAGAACCTATGGATACCAACCCATACAACTACGTTATTTGAGAAAGGTCCGAAATATAGATCAATTAAGGTTTATAATAAAATACCCAACTTCATAAAAAAAGTAGAGACTCTGACAGTTTTCAAAGGTCGGCTGAGGACCCATTTATTGGAGTGTTGTGGAGGTATTATTCATTGACAGATTTTATGAACGCTTGATCATAATTGTTGTTTTTTCTTTCTCTTTCTCTTTCTCGTGGTATTGTATTTGTTTGTAGAGTATTTAAATGTAGAGTATTGACAAAGCCCATATCCTCTGAATCAATGGCGAATACAATTAAATAAATAATAAATCTATGGTATTCTTTGATTGAGGCAATTCACCGTGGTGTCACCGAGAGTTCTTGGCTCAAAATTAGTCTTTTTAATTAGAGTAATTTATTGTATTTCACCTTCTATCCTTTAAGCCATATATTCAAGCTTCTAACATATTGCCAGCGTTCAGCATTTATATTTTAGAAGCATTGTACTATGTTCATAAGAATAAAAATCTATATCCAACTAATGATACTTACCATTCATACAACACCTGACAAAAGCATGATTTTCTAAATTTTACTTGATTATTGTGGGGAAAGGTATAGGTATATGTTGCCTGATAATCTAAAGACTAACGGAAATTTTAACGCTTTTACAGCAAATGCCCAAAAATACCTTTTAAGTAAATCTTGCTATACAATAAATGAATTTTTTTTAGTTCAATTATATATGATTTTTTGGGTTACTACAGTTTTAAGAATTATTTTTATATTTTTTTCTTTTGTTTAAGATGCATTCTCGAAATTTATTATTACGTTTTTATATCAAAAGTGCTTTTGAATTAATTTATTTTTTGTTATTAATTAGGATCATGTTTTATCTTTAGTTATTACCCAATTTAAAATTACTTTTTGTGTATATTGTTAGAATAGTTTGTTTTGATTTATTTTCGTATGCATACTTTTAGTCCTTAATTCTTTGTAAATTATTTTTCATTTCTTCTTTTAACTTATTTTTTTTTTGCAAAATTATCCGTTCTTTTGATGCCTTCCACTCTTGTGTGACCCACAACCCACAGGGACGTTACTTTATTCCTTTTGCTCGTTTAATTTCCCTAGGCATTCCCTGATCATCTTGGAAATAATTTGTGTGATGCGCCTCGATGGCTGCTAGACTATCAGACATAATGATAATCTGCTGCATTTGGTAATTCCTGTTAGTATAGCGTATATTTCCGCCTAGAAGATACTCGGACATTTCCCCAAGCGAACTACTTGGATCTAGGCCCATATATTCCTATTCCAGTTCCCTCTGCCGTTTTGGAGCTATCGGTGCAGCGGTTGTTGGCATTCTATTCAATTTAAAGATTGTGGCTTGATCCCACTCGCTCTTGTTACTAAGCTTGTAGTGAATTTTTTCCACAAAACTGATTTTTTTTTTGGCATGTCATTCCCAGCATGTCCCAGATTTGATAACCGTCAGGAGATTGAGACCTAATCGCTCTATCATTGTTATATTTCCTTTATTTCATTTCCACTTCCACATCTTTGTGTGCTTTCAAATATAACCTTGAAAGATTTGTAATAAATATGTACTACTAAAGCATGGATAACTGCTGTTCTTATGTTTTATCTTGTTTGTATTTTTGAAAATTTTCTCTAAATGATGATTGAAAATAGTTTGGTAGATTAAATATAAATGAAACTTACGTACTCTTTTATTTTATAACATCTCCGCAAAACCTCCAGCATTATTCTTAAACACAGCCGATCGTATGCCACCATCAATCAGGAAGTCAGCATCCGTGGAGTACTTTTATATTATTCATATTATAATGGATTCGTGTATATGCAAACGCTCGATATCTGGCGCCTTTGCTCTTGTTTCTGCTTTTTTCCATCTCACCTGCAAACCGTCTATTTTTCAAATAAAATATTCATTATATACGTTTCAGACGTAAATGTGAAAAATACGTACGGGGTTTGAGGAATTCAGATAAATCAACTCAAAACGCGTAGAGGTTTTCTCATTTTAACTGGCAGGAATAAGATGCGAAGATGTAACTTCGAAATGTAAAACCATTAGTTATGAGGCGCTAGTGTCAAAATGTGAGTAGCTCCAAGTATGGGTAATTTATACAGTGTGTTAGAAAATTACCCGTATTCAAAATAAGCCTAAATTAGAGGTTTGAATCAAAACACTTTTTTTCATGAAAGACCAATGACATTATTTTTAACACAAACATATTATAAAATTTATCGAAAGCAGCGTTATTTAATGTAAAATTAAAGATAAAATAATTGGTAGAACCCTCTCATTTATTATTACCAATAACTTCTTCTGGCGACACATGCTGTTTTCCAAAAATAAGCACACAATAAAATTGGGAAAGGTACCTTTAACGATAAATTATCATATGATCAAATATTTCCACCCTCTAGTAGGTCATGGATTTTTTCTCATTAAACTTAAATTGGCATTAGAAGTTTAAAAATATGTTGATTTATCTTGTGGCCTATGTGTGGTAGATGTTATATTATAGCGTTGCAGATTAGGTTTTGTCGTTTTGACAAAAAAAATACATATGAGCATTTCAGTTGTTTACACACGCACAAGTGTAATAATAAAAGAACAGCTACTTGTGTCCTTCATTTTGTATACATAACCTCACTCTTCTTCTTAAGGCATTCCTTGAATTGTGTAGTGTACATAATTTCCTCACAGACATTTCGGATAGCTTCAGTAAGTTCTTCAAATGTATGAGGACGATTTGTAAATACTCTATTTTTTAGGTGTGGATAAATGAAATAATCCGTAATTGTAAAATCTAGAGATCGTGGCAGAAAGTCTACTATCCGATTATCAAAGAATTCATGCAATAATTGTATCGTTTCCATTGTCTTATGGGGTGTTGCATTATCTTGCTGGAAATATTGATTAGCCCGGCTGATGGTCCAATGGCTTCCACGCTTGGCTATCAGTCGCGGAGTCCTTCCAGAGCGAGGTGTTCATATTTCTCCTTCTTGGCAAATGCTGAGATACGAACATCTTAAGTCGCTCCACGAGCGCAGGCATAGTGATAACTCATGGCTGAGCCAATGCCTCCTGTAACTGGCGAAAGCTGTTGGGGGATGCCAAGGCATGAATTATTATTAAACTACGACGGATTACACAAAACACAGGGGTCGCTGAAAGGAAAAATGTTTTAGATAATGTTTATGTTTTGATTCCATATACAATACGAAACAGCATCTAGTCCACCGAGCTAAGTAAGTAAAAAATCTGGCAATAATGGAAATGACCTTTGCTTATTTCAAAAATTCAACAACAAAGGAAACTCATCTAACTGTCAAGACAATTCGCCACAATTTATGTTAGGTTATAGCTAAAGACAGCGGTTACAGATCCCTACTGATCTCCAAAAATAATTTAACACTCTGTCGTTATTGATAATTAAAACGCGTAATTCAACGTAATTCAACGTTTAAAACTTACAAAAGGTATATTTTTTCCGCACCTACATCTCGATTTGAAGGCTTTATTAAGTAAAATTAGAAGCCCAAAATTCTTTGTTGCCTAGAATATGTCCACAATCGTTTGTATAGATTTATATATTATATATGAGTTATGTTGTTTGCAAATTTAACTCGACGGCGCCATCTATTGATTCGTGCCCTTTTAAAGGTTCTTCTTAAAGAATATTGGACCAATAACCCGTCTGCGAGAAACAGCAAGTCAAACGCCTATTTTTGGAGAATGGAAGAGTGTTTCATGAATTTTATGTGGATTTCCACTATGATCAGATGCACATTGTTTGTTTATTTAAATATCCTGATAAATGAAACCATGCTTTCATCCGAGAAAAAGGAATTGTCAAGAACGTGGTCGCTATTCATCGAGCTCAAAAACCATTGACAGTAATTACGTCGAGTTACGTGATCAATGGGTAAGAGCTCCTGCAGGTAATCAAACTCGTATGAGTTTTTTTTTAGATCTTTTTTAGCGATTGTGCGGCATGCTTCATATGAAAGTTGTATTTGCTGTGAAAGCTTACAAATCGATTTCTGAGGTGTTATGCGCTCCTCAGCATGTGCTATACTTTCAATTGTCCGGTTTAATGATCTGCCGCCATCTGGTTTTCGGGACAACAACTCTGTTTCACGAAATTTTGCCACGGATTCTTGTATCAATTGCCGCAAACTGTCATATGTTACTGAGAAATTTGGAAATTCTGTCCGAAATACTTCTATACATGACTGCACAGAGTACAAGCATTCTCCATTTCCTAATTTTACACCATTTCTAAAGTATGATTCAATAATAAAAACTTTATGATTTATTGAGTTTTGTGAGTGTCAATAAACCAATATAGTAAAATGACAGATGTATTTTATTTGTCACTACCAACATGATATTTTGAATAAATAAAATCATGTAATTTTGATAACTGGAATGGCGAAAAATAGGTAATCAATCATACACTATACAAGACACTTAATTAATATTTTTGAAATAACTCCTTCTGTTATAATCCTAGCGACCTTAATCATATAATACGTTTAAAATTCCTTCTTTCGTGGGTTAGGGAACAGTACAATACAAAGTCAAATCGGCGGAAGTTCATTTAGGTCTACTGACGACGAGCAGTCCATTAATTGCTCTGAGCCATTAAACCCACCGTGCCTAAGCTCCACTTTTTCTGATTTTAACGGATTTTTGCTTTCCTCTTTTCGTCGGTTAAAGTAACCGAAGTATGCCGAACAAAGAATCCCCCTCGCATGTTGGACACCATTCACGCTACACGACTTTCGCATATAAAAATGTATGTCGGGAAAATTAAGGAGGCCGGATCCGAGTGGGAAACCGGCACGGAAATTAAGGCGAAACAACAAAACGGGAAGAGCGAAAGCGCCGACTGGCTGACGGATGGGCTTGCATTTTTTTGGTACATTAAAATTTACGCCGTCTTTGTTTCTGGGCCGGTGATATCCGCGTTCTTCCCGCTGACGACAGCACGAGATTGGTAGGGTGGGCGCATTAATTTTCCGGGTGCGTAAAGTGGAAAGGGGCGACACCGACGGTGACACAGTTCCATGAAACTCAATCGAGGAACGGAAGCGAAAGAAATGAGTACACAAAGAGACGGATGAACAGTCGTAGTAAGAATAATGATCGAGGGGAGCCGCGACGCCCAGGTGTACGACAACGATTTGTTTGTTTGAGGAACCCTTAAGATATTTACCAACAATTAAGACTCGAATATCAAGTAGGTAAGAAAATGTGCGATCATTCACGGGAAAGCTTGCCGTTACGCGCGATAACGAATATAAATTCGAACTCGTTAAAAAATTGTGCAGACACCTACGAATTATACAAAACACTGGAACGCGTGCTGTATACTTAAAAAACGGTCGCCAACACAATCAGCCGCCATCTTTGAATGTGGCAGAATCTCATCGGCGAGATTGCATTGCTGTTGTTATTTGCGGTTTTTAATATGAATTAGCTTCTAATGCGTTCTCATATTATATCTATTTAATAATGTTCTGCAAATTATACTAACAATTCATTATTTATCAATCATTTCTTATTGCTTGTAAGACGACCACAATAGGAAGATGAAGTATGTTTAAATCATCAAGATTTGCATAATTTTTAATCTTATATCTGGAAAAAATTCAATGTAAGATTAATTGTTTCAAATACATTGATTTTGTATAAACGTTTATTTAAATGGTTGATTTTTTTATTTAAATATACATTTCGATTACACTCCCCACGCACGGGGTGTGTGCCAAAATTACATTATAGAAATAATTAAACAAACCCACTTAAAATGGTGTATGAATAAACCAGAACAGTATTTTAGTGTAAAGCTTCAAATTTGGATTAATGCCCGCTTTCTTCCGCAGGACATACAACAAGGCATGTAGGAATACAAAGATTCTAATTCGAAATTTCAATATGTCAAAAAATGACATTTATTCATTTTGACAGTGTACAATATGAAAGTGTAGTCTATTCGTGGTCTGTTCCGCGCTATAGCCTATACAGCAGAAGCCACATTCACTACGAACAGCAGCATGCGCTTCGTGCATATAACGATGTGTTAAGATCTCCTTTATTTAACTCAACTAATTTATCAATTACATTACAACTTAAAAAAACAAAACTCTCTCCCTCACGTCCCTTTCACTACTACTGTCTTCTCCCGCCTTCTTACTACCAACTGTCCTTTTTGAAATCAGCGCTGCCAACCTTCGGTAGTTGCGTTTTCCTGTTCCTATCAGATGTATATAACTATTCGTATTTGGAATGACGGGTACGGTATAACGTATTTGCTGTGGTCTGGCACCCCGGTTTTCGCAATTGCAGATTTTTTCTTGTTTAATCCGATCAGCCTTTATCAATGTTTCGTAAGAGTCTCCACAAATTCAATTGTTTATTTTTATATAAGATTTAGTTATTGAGTTAATTGTTTAATTTATTTATTTTAATGTTCAGTTGTTTAAATTAATTTCAC
Organism: Protaetia brevitarsis; assembly: GCA_004143645.1. Classification (NCBI taxonomy): domain Eukaryota; kingdom Metazoa; phylum Arthropoda; class Insecta; order Coleoptera; family Scarabaeidae; genus Protaetia; species Protaetia brevitarsis. The sequence goes on from RXPK01000296.1 coordinate 341,288, forward strand.
TCTTTAAAATGTTTAGCATTTGCTCATGTTGTTCAATGTTTATTCTAGTAGTTTTTTTCGATGTTTAGTGCGGTTGCGTTAGGCGTAGCGCGTGAATAGGATTTTTATATGTATACAACTGTTTAACCTTGTAAGTTCTAGTTCTGAGATAGACGTTTGAGCGTGAGTATATATTTCAAATTTGTTTGCTGCTATTTTGTTAATACTTTTGATTTAGAGATTTGTTTCGTTTAAATTGAATTTATTTCGTCCATCAAGGAACTGGTTTGTATTATATTCTACGATTTTATTTTATTTTGATTTGAAACCACGTGGATTTTTGTGAGAAAAAGAATTATCTTCCTGAACTAATTTATCTTTTGCCTTGATATAGGAAATAGCATTGTCCTATTGTAATTTAGAAACTTGAGGAGTTTTGATTTAGACTAGGACCTTTTGTCCACGGTTTTTTTCTTGAAAAAAATTGTAATTAACTTGTTTTTTTTTTTATAATAAAATTCTTGTTTGTAAATTAACGTCTTTCAAAATTCTGTTCTTTTATTTTAATTAAACCTTTTCAATTTTTGGGGTATTTAAGAAAGTCAGGTTTTTTTCACGCACTATTTACTTGTCGTGGTTAAATACAAATTTTAATTCGCGAGGGTAACCTTGAGTTTAATTGTTCTTTTGTGCCCTTTTAGTTTTATCGGTTGAGCTGGCTAATTTAATTTTTCATTCTTATTATTTCATTTGCATTTTCTTTGGTACATTCAGTACACAGCAGTATTTATTACCTATGGTTCAGAGTCTATACTGGTCTATACGTCAATTTGCCGTATTCAAAGATAGCCAGACCGTTTTTCAGTCACTGCGTGTAGGTACCCAAAAGCGCGTTCCAGTATTTTATATAGTTCGTTGGCACATACCCGTGCCGGCTTAAATCTAATTAACTTTTAATTTGAGTGTTCTTATGCTGATTATGCATTTGTCGATCGAATAATAAACGGAAATTAAAGTATGTGAGAAAATATGTAGAGAAGTGCATGAGGTATAGATTCCACAAAATTGGTTTTGCAAACTGAGAATATTAACAAACGGAAGTACAAATGAATAGTCCCCAAGAAATTCACGAGCAGTATGAAATAATCCTGGCAGGAGCGCCATGTGATGGGTTTTGTCCGTTAGTTCGGTTGACTTCTTTTAATCACACACAGTCGTGAGGTTTTGTGGTTTATTTGTAACGAAAGCAATAACGGATAACAATATCACAATATAACGCTACTACATACTAGGTATGCTATTAATTAATCAATAACCTATCTTATATCTAACTTTACATAAACATGTTTGCGTATTTGTCTACTTTGTTTATAAATATTACTTAACCTTAACACTTTGTTGATTAACAAAGTATATATTCAAGCATGTGTACACCTTAACCTACATTAACACATTTATGCTTACGTGGGTAATAGTTTCTTGCAATGTAGTACGTACACAATCCTTTTCCTACAGAGATTAAATTAGATTAGAATAAATTAATCGCTCTTAATTAAGCCTATCATCATTTGAGAATGGCTTCTTTGTGTAGTTGTTAGCTGTGGGGTTCTCCACGCCCACTGCTAGAAATCTGTGTGAAATCTCAATGAGCCTCAGTAGATCTACTATCATTTTGACAGTCCTTTTATCTTTACTCGGTAGGTCTATGGTATATTTAGGCCTCTCCATGCAAATCTTTCTCCAATTAACCCAATATGTATGGTTTTAGAGATCTCCATACAATTAATAAAAAGAAACTCACCCTGCATTTTGTCTTGTTATATGCTACTACAGCTACTATAATTTTACATGTACGCTATGGTTTTAAGTTAAAATAATTTATTTAAAGTTGTGCCTACTTACATTAGTGTGATTTGTGTGAAAATGCGTCGTTAATAACAATTTTTTATAACTATTACTTACAGACTTCTCTCAACCAGTATACTGACTTAACAGTCTTGATACACTAGTTGTAACGCTCTTTAAGATGTACTAACGTAGCAATATCACACACCTGACACAAAATTAAAGTCAAGATTTCACACATTACGACCCATTTTCATAATTCACTTAGTCCACGTGCATCTCGAGTAAGAGGTATGTCTAATTTTAAAATCCCTTTCCGAGATCGCAAGAAATGTCGCTATTAATCACCCGAAGTTAAAATTATATTGGATATTCTGCTGTGGTCGTTTGCGCGCCGCCTTAATGTTGGTGCCTTTCGCCGCGAAATGTCCTCGAAAATGAGGCACTCCTCTCTAAGCGGATTAGCGTTCCAGTCGGGAACTGCAGGAAGTGCAATATTCAGCCGTGTTCGTCGGATATTAAGGCGTACTACGTTCAGTTTTCTTTTCTTTTGCAATTTTGCCGGGATTAAATAAACACCCTTCCTCCAGTTAGGGCAGAGATTTAGAGACACAAAATTAGTTTTTACAATCAAAGGGTATTACGAAACAGTATAAACCCTACCCATCTTTGTTAGTTTTCGCTATGCACCAACGAGCTATATTTATTTTTAGTAGAATACACTGATGTTTCATTGGAAGAGAATTCCTCTATAACTTGTGAACAATAACAGATACGAAAAGTGATTTTATTCGCAATCATAATAATAGTTATATTTAACCTGCATAAAAATAGAAAATACGTCGTTACTGAATGAAAAATGTTTCTCTTGGAAGTGATCACTTCTATCTCTTAGATGGAAAGTGACGTTTCTGTCAATAATCAAAAACATCATATTTGGTGTTTTCATATCAGTTCAAAGCTTAAGTGTTTAGTTATTAATAATTTTAATTCGACAAATAAACGCTGAAAACAAGTATTAAATTGTAGTAGCTGTGTTATTTTATTAAAGAAAAAAAGACCTTTTCTACATGAGTTTTGACAAATATATATTGACAACAAATCACATATCTTAAATATTGTATTTCTATAAAGTTTTCTTCTGTCTTTATTAATCTATTAAAAAAATACTAAAAACAGTTCATTTATAAAATTCTTAAAGTAATTAAGTTTGCAAATTATTTATTTTATTTTAATGCATTTTGAAGAAATATATTTTAGATATAGCCTGCGTAACGCAATATCGTAGTTCTATTTTCTCGAAATATGTCCAACCTTTGGTCTGCTTGCAAACTGTCTTTAGGTAGCACAGCTCCAGACAGTAGAAATGAAAAGGTATTAAATGTATTTTAGCACTAACTGAGACAAGTTAGGAGGAACAATATGCTTTCTTACAATGTTTGTTATGTATATAGTTGGGATAATATTGTAAATAATCGTTCATGCAAGTTCTTCTTTTCTAAAACAAGGAAATGTTTCATTAATATTTGCAACACAAGTTTATAAAACAGCAATTTAATTTGTTAAACTGCAGAAGAAAATTATTAATAAGAAGCAAGAATTTTAATTTTAAAACCTAGAATAATTCTTTTACTTTTCTATATCCTATATTCTAATACCTGTTTGGAATTCTTTATACCCTGCAGATAGCAATAATAATGCTTGGCATATTATAATCCTTTTAAATTAGAGGACTAAAAACATTTTCTCCAAATAATATTGTTAAAATTCTATCATGTTTTAATAAATATATAATAAGATAAATATATATTTTTAAATAAAGCCGTCGATTAAATAGTCCTTCTTATTGCTACAATTTTTTTGCGAAGATATTTCTTTTATTTTATTTTATTACATGTATTTTCTTTCTCTCTATCATCTAAAGAACACGCTGCGCCGTCATCGAAACTACAATGTATTTTATTATTATAAGTATAAAACTTTTTCTCTCTATGCTTCTGTTTAAACCTTGAATTAATTCATTCTGTTGAAATGTAAACACATTCTCTGAAAGCTTTATTTACACCCAAAAAAATTTAAACTTCCGAATTGCTGGTGTCCTGATTTTTCCTGCGAGAAGTGTACAAAAATGAATACTTATTCATTTCGTTCTCTGTATGTATAAGTATTATGTAAACTTATGTAATTAAATATTCCGGTTTTATAAAAGTGTATCTAAAATTATTCAAGAAATAAGCAAGTAATTTTCGAATGTGCAGGTTAACAATTTAAATTGACTTTTGAAACGCAAATTTGACAGGTGTGTTAATTAATGTTGCTGTTTTAGAGTTTTAAATTAATACATTGTAATCTTTATAGGTTGTTAAAAACTGTCTTTACATTCGAATCGTCGCTAAACTTAGAAATAAATTTATATTAGCTTGCTTAGCCGCTGCTTTTTCTTTTTGTATAATATAATTATTAAATTTACAATAAAGATAATTTCCTAAATAATTATATTTTAGGTAGAATCAGTGAAATCTGTCGACTAGCTTCATGCACAGCGGTATTTAAAAATGACAACCTTTTGACGATCTCCACAGCATTGTTAGACCTCAAAAACTTAATTACTCAAAAAAAATAATAATAATTGCTGTAGTAAGTATCATAGAAAACAATATCTGAATAAGAGGATGCTGAGAAAAGAAAAAACCTTTAAATAGTACTGGAAAAATTCCAGTTCAGTTTACGGATGTAAAACGGCAGTGATCCCCATAATATAACCATTCTGTCTTATGCATCACCAGTTTGTTTAAATTCCTATCCGAATGCTTGCCCGTCTCATGATTTTATATTAAGATTAAGCAAATATTCATCTCTGGAAGTTGTATACAATTACATCAACGAAAATTTTGCTGTAGCAAGTTGTAGTTTACCTGAAAGACGCTTCTTAATTACATCAATTGAGTAAGTAAGTACCTACAAATACTTTGGATAATGTAAGTAGCAGAATATTTTCTTGTAGTTAAACCTAACACTTAAAGGAAGAAATGGATGTGAAAATAGCAACAGAAGCAATATTCTAAGTCAAATGGGCCAACCATACTAGGAGGAAACAGCTGGTTATATCGTGGAATAGCGCAGTGCGTTGGTCATTCCTAATCTACCCTGCGCAGAGGGTTGCTTTTAGATCTTCCCTAATGATACTTGTTAATCTAATGAAATTCGTATACTGTTCGGTCTTCCGTAAATGGAACCGTTCGGGTATTATGTATAAACGAGGAAGAGTCGTTTGGAAGTTGTAATTATTACGCGAATTTCGCGCTGTTTTGCATGCCAAAGCATTCGCCGGCTTTGATCTAGGGGATATGTGCGTTTTGTTGGAGTTACACGTGTGTGTATCGTATCCACGTATAGTTATAATGTATGTAATGTACGTTTGTGTTTAAGAGTGGAGCTGTAGACAAAGGGTATATGCTCAGTAATGTTCGGTGAAATAACTGTAGACGTAATAATTTAACAGAAACGTAAAATTCGTATTTATCAAGGCACACGTTGGAGAAACAATTAGAATACTTGGCATACTGTATGGTCAACTATTTAGACCTGGTTACAGATAATAATACCGAGAAAATGAATTCAGAACTCTGGGCAATTGCTTAATAATATAATCCATGGATAGATAAAGTTATATAGTTTGCCAAACATTTATGCATTAATCAAGTTACAGAAAACGCTAAATGGTGAAATTTCCAACTGACTTATCTAAATGCATGCATTTAAAATACTTGTAATGAAAACCAATTATCTATGTATACAGAGAACTTCTGGTTTCCAAAGGACTGCAGAAAATTCAACAAAAAGTCTGCTTCTGGGTACACCATCCAAATTATAATTTTCATTCATAATACAAACTTAAGCAATTGTGTAAACAAAATTGTAGATTTAGAAATCTTAGAAATATTAAAAATTTAAGATGTAATCTACTTAATTGTACTTAAGTCATTAAAACTTGAAGAAAATGGTAATACAATCACAAAAGCATTATTGCAGATGGGTCATTATAGATATAAGATCAATGGCATTGAAGTAACAAATTTAATTAAGAAAACGGATTGAGATACTTATAAATGTATTACAATGGGTAATAATATACAAAATATTACACTTTTAAATGTTATAAAATCTTCTGTTAAGAAAGACTTGTTAAATAAGACTTCTATTCTGTTCAATATTTCCAATAATTTCCAAACATTGGCGACAAGAGTGAGGGCGGAGTTATTATATCATACAACCCTGTTATTATGGTTATAATTTGGCAATAAGTGATAGAATTGCATAAGCTTTATCTATATCATAAGTTAAATATGAATTTTACGGCAATGAAATGTTGCACTTTTTGTAGGAAGCTAGTTTTTACTGTGTAAGCCAGAGGTACAACTTAAAAAATTTATCATTATTGTTATCTCAAGCACTCTAAAGAGATGTCACCACTTTAGAGGTAATAAGTTTTATATTTAAATTGTGTTTTCTATTCTTAAAAACTCGGTACGACAAAGCAATAATCAAAAATTACATTATTGAATAATGAAGTCTCTTCAACACTTATCCATGATAACTGATAGCTGATCGATTTACAGTACAGCAATTTAGTTTTCATAAATAAAGTAAGTAGATATTATTGCTACGATCATTGTGTCTTACATATTTAGTGAAAAGAAAACTTCATATTATTATGAAATTTTTAAACCAATTAATGAAAAATATTGAAAAAGTATATTCTAATTTGGATATCTTAAAGTTATTCTATATTCATGGCGATTGCCAAAGAATTGCGAAAAGAGCTTGTTGAGAATTCAGTGAAGGATATTCCCTACTTGTCTTCAATAGATGTAAAAAGGAATCAGAAAACTTGAAACAGTTTTTGAAATAATTGGCAGTACTCAAGAAAAGAGTGTAATAAACCTGTTTTCAAAAATAAGGAGAAACTTAGTGCATAAAAGAGCTGTGAAAACCTAAGGAAACTAACTTAACTTTCTAATTAAACTTATAGAATATGCCATGCTGAAAATAAATTAAATAGATTTTTACATAAACACAATATTATCTCTGATAATCAGCATGGCTTCAGGCAGGGGAGATCCACAGTTACTGCAAGTTTGGATATATACACATACATCATAAAACACATAGAAAAAAGACAAATCCGATCGATTGGTGTCTTCTGTGACTTAAGCAAGGCGTTTGACTGCGTCCAACACACTCTTCGGCTAAATAAATTAGAAAGAATTTGGAGTACGTGGAGTAGCTTTAAAATGGTTTACATCGTATCTATCTGATAGAACGCAGATTGCCAGAATCTCTGTATCGAGTTGTGCTGGATAAACATATGTACGAATTTGGTCCGTTACCAATTACAATAGGGGTACCGCAGGGCGGCGTTTTCACCCTTATTGTTTTCATTTTTTATTAACGATATTAGTCTGTTTATAGAACGCTTCTTTTTAACTATCTATGCCACTACAACTGCCCTCGTGAGTGGAATACCGGAAAATATTCAATGTGAAACGAACAATCTGCTCAATTTATTGGATGAATGATTCGTCGGAAATAAATTTCATTAAATACAACAAAAACAAAATGTACTACTTTTTCTGCAGCTATATCAACTTCCACAAAAAAATTCTTCAGTTACATATATAAGAGGTTCAACAATTGAACAAATAACTTCAATAAAAATTTTAGATCTTACGTTTAGTTGAGACTTAAAATGGACCAACATGTCAAGCATATATTTCTAATGTAAGTAGCTTTATCTTTAAACTGAGGCATTTAAAAGGTATCGTTAACATAGACATACTGAGATTGTTTTTTACAGGGTGATTCTCAATATATGCGACAAATTTTAAGAGCTGATTCCTGAGATTATTTTGATCATAAAAGTTCATATGAGTATATGTCCAAAATGGTTTGGTTTTAAAGTTATTGATTGTTTAATAATAAATTATGAAGTATGACTAACACGATATAAGTATATCCATACACAATTGGTTCTTCAAAAACTATTGTGTTAAGAGGGAATTGTTTATTTGTCATTTCAATATCTATCAATAGTTGTCAGAGTATTCATTCACTTTATTGCCAGTTTCTGTTTTCTAAAATGAATTACACAAATGCTGCGATGTGTGATATGCATTTCGTTTACGGTCTTGCCAATGGAAATTCGCGTGCTGCTAGACGTCTTATGAAGAACGATACCCGAACCGTATCATCCCGCATCATTCAATATTTGCCCGTCTTCACCAACGTCTTAGTGAAACGGGAAATTTTAAAAAACGGACGATAACATCCATCTACAGTGAGAACTCCACAAGTTGAAGAAATGGTACTAAATTAAATTGAGGATCATCTTACTACAAGCACCAGAAAAATTGCGTTTGCTTTCAACATTAATCAGGCCACAGTTTGGAGAATATTGAAAGATCAACTATTGTATCCATATCACATTCAACGGGTGCAGGCACTTTTGCCGGCAGATTTTCCGCAAAGAGTGGCTTTTTGTCAATACATGCAACAAGAAATCGCACAAAATCCCGACTATTTGGCTCAAATATTCTTCACCGACGCGGCTACTTTCTCTAGAAACGCGATTATTAATTTTCATAATAATCAGATATGGGCCGAAGAAAATCCGCACGAACTAGTGAATGCCCGTCATCAACATCAATTCTCTGTCAATGTGTGGGACGAAATTGTTGGAGATCACTTGATAGGTCCACATTTTTTACCGATGCGGATTATGCATGACGGTGCTCCAACGCATTTTAGTTTAGTTGTTCGCGAGTTTTTGGACAATACCTATCCAGATCGGTGGATAGGACGGGGAGGTCCACAACCGTGGCCTCCTCGGTCTCCAGACTTAAATTCTTTGGACTTTTTTCTCTGGGGTCACCTTAAATCATTAGTTTATACGACTCCCAGTGAAAAAGTTGATGAACTGAGAAATCGTATTATCGCAGGTTTTCAAACAATTCGAAATACCCCTGGTATTTTAGAACGGACTCGCCAGTCAATACGACGAAGGATAGAAACTTATATTGCAGTTGGGAGAGGGGGGGGGAGGGGTCATTTTCAACAGTTAGTATAAGTTAATTTTGTTTTACTAATTATTTTGTTAATTTATAATAAAAACATTAATTATGTTAACTTACTATTAAACATTGTACAACTTTAGAACTAAGCGATTTTGGACATATGTTCTTATGAACTTTTATTATCAAAATAACCCCCGGAATCAGCGCTTAAAGTTTGTCGCATATATTGAGAATTAGCCTGTATAACAGAAGTGGAGTCGCGGTTGGTATATAGTATCCTGGTATGGGGTTTTAGTTCTGCGCCTGAAAAAAATCTTCTATTTCAAGAGAAAGCTCTTTGTATAATGGCGGGTGTTCCCTTTTCGTTCCCACGTAGAAATTTGTTTAAAGAGTTAAATATTCTTACAATTATCGATTTATTTATATTAGAAACGGCTGCTTATATTTATAAACACAGGCATGAATTATTTTTAGTAAATAATCCTTGTCAGGATTACGATATTAGAAAGATAGACATCCATATACCCATACATAGGCTTACTTTAACTCATAAGAGTGTACTCTGTATGGGTATCAAAGTATACAGGGTACATTCATTAAAAGTTTATGATGTTCTACTATTTACTTATATTTGAGATTTTGGTACCATTATATGTTCGATTGAAACTATAAATGTGAAATACTTTAACCAAAATATCACTTTCGGTTGACCGGAAATGGACATCAACTTTGTTATTTTAAATAGAATAGTATAATTTTTTATTCATTTTTGGATTCTGCGACCATAAATACGTCAGTTTTTATTAGCTATTCCCCATAGCTACATGTTGCCCTTTTTGAGTTATTTAAGTTTCTCTTTTTTTTTAGTAATATCATTGCCTCATTCAGAAATTAATATCTCGGTTAGTACTGCAAGTAGAGACTCTAAATTTGCTATGTTATGAATGTAGATATAACTTTAAGAAATGGTACGCAGACTTCGCATTCTAACATACAGGGTGTTCTAAACTGAGGAACAAAGTGACATATTTTCGAATGCAGAAAACTCAATTTTCTTAAATGGAACACCCTCTATTTTAATTCGAAATTGGAAAGCAAATATCATCCCCTATCATTTTGTATCAGCACCCCCTATACCTATCTTTAATAGATTCTGAGTTATGAGCAACTCTTTATTGAACAATCTAAGTAGCTCTAGGTTTAAATGTTCGCAGATGGCTCTGAACGGGATTAATGTCAAAGTCATTGTCTAACCATAAGTATGTGTGTGTATGTCATCGTAATTACACTTTCGAACAACGCAATATGAATAGAAACGACTATTCGAACAGTCACATTTTGAATTTATTCTACATTCATGGAGAATGTAATAAAGTATCGTGCATTTAATGACAGATATCCACACCTTCCACCTATTACAAAGAAGAAATTTCGAAAAATTGAGAGCAACTTTTCACACTTTAGAGTCTCTACTCGCAGTATTAGCTGAGATATTAATTTCTGAATGAGGCAATGATTATTACTAAAAAAAAGAAAATCTTAAATAACTCAAAAACGGTAACATGTAGCTATATGAAAACTGACGTATTTATGGTCGTAGAATCTAAAAATGAACAAAAAATTAGATCATTCTATTTAAAATAACAAAGTTGACGGCCATTTCCGGTCAACCGGAAGTGATATTTTGGTAAAAGTATTTTACATTTATAGTTCCAATCGAACAGATAATGGTACCAAAATCTCAAATATAAGTAAATAGTAGAACATCATAAACTTTTAATGAACCACTTACGTGGAATACCTGTATAACACATTTCCGAATGAACTGAAAAAAAATGTAACTTTAAAACAAACTAGAAATAATAGTTCGTACATAGACAGTACTACACCATAAAAGATTTTTTAACAGGTACTGCAACTCATTAAGATTATTTGTATTTGATCCCTATTTTGATTTCTTCTTGTATTTGACATATCCATTTTATGTATATTTCATTTATGCTGGGAAACTATTGCAGGTCTCTGTATGTTAAAATAACATTAAAATAAACTCGATTCCCGAATATACTGCGTAATTTCCTTTAAGTTGTTTTTTCTTTCTTTCAAACCCTCTTGCTAGTTTATACGCATGAGAAACCGACAACCTACATTAATTTAACATAACAGGGGAGAAAATGAAAACAAAACACGTTTCTATCCAGAACGAATAACCTCATCGATGTTGTTTTTTCCTTTCGAGGCTATTCGTTTTTCCTGTAAAAGATTTATGCAAATCCCAACTGAAACTTTGGGTAGAAAAAAGAAAGGGCCCGATCCATTTTTTGCCCTACTTGCGCCGCGAATTCCTCCAGATCGCTCGCGGACGTGCGAATCGGCGCGATGATCGATCGACTGACTGCTTTCGACTTCGCTGGCGACGGAAATTTTCGGGGTCCGTGAAATTATTTACGCCTCGGGCCCGGAATATCCCGCCTCGGTCGAATGATACCTGCGCCGGTAGATGAGGGAAACGGTCTAGTATTAAATCACGAAAGTCACGGTGAGAAATAAATCGCATGAGAGGAAAGAGGTAGACTGGTGCAATCATTTGAAGGAATTGTCGAAGTAGAACGCATCCACCGAGGTAAATATCCGAATCACGGAGGAGTTTGACCGGAAGTGATCGCGTTAGTTTGGTGAGCCATAGTAAACGGTTACGGAATGAAATTTTAATCGCTACTTGGTATTTATAGACTAAGATTCGGGTTCCTTGTCATATCAATTAGAGTCGTAAAATAGCTTATTTAGGAATCAATCTCTACGTTTCTAGAATCATTTCAATTAGAATATTTTAGAGCGTCATGTATCAATACATCACGTTTTTTTTTTTTTTAATATTAAGATAATTTGAAGCTTGTTTATAAAAGTTTATCTTTTCTTAGCAGTTTTTTGATATAAATTTACCGAACTGTCTTCTTAACATTTTTAGCTATTAATAATCTGGGGTTATAATCAAAATACGGATTTTACGACAAATTTACTGAAAAAAAATCATCGAAACGTAAAATCGATAATCCCAGCCTGATATTAATAGCTGAAAGTATTCAGAAGAGAATTTAATTTAGATAATTTGAAGTATAGGTACAGGGTTTCTCACGGTAGACGTTCGTTAGAAGGATAAGAATAAAATGATACACAAAACTATAGCAAAATTAGACAGTCAAACATTAAAGAACCAAAAAACAATGGTAATTGATTGATGTATGTAGATAATGCTCATTCTCAGTTCGCTACTTAAAGTATCATATATCCATGACAATTGAAACAAATAATTTGATATAACCTGCTTGATATGGATTTATTATTATAGTAGTCGATAGGCTCGCGATTATGTGAACGAAATAAAACCGACGCCGTTCATGTGCTCAAATTGTTCATATAATGAAAATTTTATTAGTTCAGATGGTAGAGGAGTGTAGGGCAGAATCGGAACGCCAAGCCTTATTGAGAGAATAAGATGCTTCTAAAAGTCAAATTCTCCTAATAATGGTATAGCTGTGTCAAATGAGATTAAGGTTTGGGGTAGCCCACGGACCTGCTTCAGCGCGCCCTTTTCAGATCTATTATGATTCCCTTTTTCTGAGAAGGTGCCTTCTGATTTTTCTCTTTTAATTAGAGAGCGGCTCCTTTGTGTAGCTGAGGAGTTTTCCAAACCCATTACTAGAAACCTTGTCCTCGCCAGGCCTTCACATTGGCACAGCACATGAACTAGTGTTTCTTCCTCCTCTTGGCAGAATCTGTAAGTCAGCACTTATCTAGAAATGTTTCCCTTCTGTTTGTTATGCATAATTTTCAGTAAAGTACTTTTTTCTTCTGATGAAGTTACATTTACCCTAAATGGTGAAGTAAACTTTAAGAACTTCTGGTTTGTTCTCACACCTACCCATTGCAAGATATTCAATATAAATAAAATCATCATGCTCAAAACTTAACCGAACATAAAACTTTTGAAAAGTTAATTGGAATATTATAGATAGACTTAATGCTCTAATTTTATGGCCGAAAATCTCCCTATAGCAAAAATTCTAATTTATTGGTAGGTTGCGAGACCACGTTATTCATTTGAGACACTGATTGTTGATGAACCTTGATTCCAAACTCAAATGGAGCTCTTGCACAGTCTATTAATGCCGTCAGGATTTTTTCAAATAACACATTCGAAAGGTGATGTGTTGATTGACAGGTTTGACACCATAACGATTACTTTCTTTAGAGTCGCTTACAAATCAAAGTTTTCAATAATGTGCAAATACATCAGTTCCACATAGTTTATTAGAAGTGCTCTGCTGTTTTCAAGACCATCTTGCTTATTACCTTGGACAAGTCGGTAACATTGAAACTTCTTGTGAAATAAAACTTTACCCTGCTTATGCTGTTTTGCATGTTTTAATTAATACTACTAATGAATTTACTAAGTAATAAGAAATACTTGACACTGAAATGTCAAAACATGTCAAATTAATTGTTAGATTCATGTCCTACTTGATGACTTTGGTAGTTTGCGTTATACGGCTTGTCAAACCATCAGTTGTACATGTTCACCACTGGTGCTACTTACCGGACCTTTTTGGGAAAAATGTTTATTGCTGGGTTGGCAAGATTGCAACAGCAAAATGTCAATTTAAATTTTAATCAATATCATATTGACAAGTATGTTGTTGATATTTTACAAAAGCAGACTGTCGTCAGCTGTACCTGTCTACTTACCGGAATCTGGTGCAACATTCAATTTAATGTAAATTTGAAGGATCCGACAGGCCGTATAACGCAAACTGTCCAAGTCATCAAGCAGGTCGGGTTAGATTAAAAAGATTAAAATTGTAAAAATATAACTATCATATTTGGCTGCTAAAATCAAACATACTGTATATCAAACAGTCAAAATTCATTCTGAAATATATTCATGTCAAAAAGGTCACTTTTGACATGAATATTTTTCATTTCTTCTATGTCCTAAGGGTTGCAGAAAATTCATGGACTCTAGCTGTGGGTTTCTGCCTTAAAAAAAACCGTCCACGCTATTGTTATCCATTTTTTTCCTGTCCAAAACACAAGCATTTGATCCCGAAATAAAACCTCTGTTGTAACCTACCTGAATCTTCGTGGGAATCATGCGGATCTGCTTAATATTAAAAACTAAACTATGCAACAGCAGTATATGTATACTTGTACATCTACGTACGAATTGAAAATTCAAACGACATACAACAATGTTGATATTATTACATTAAAAACCTGTAAAACGAGAGATAGGAAATATGAGGGTCGTAAAAGAAAAACACATTAGAGCACACATAGCAAAACGTTTACTTCTTCGCTGTACATACATACATATGGGATGCATAAATGAATAATAGATTCACTGGAAAGTTTCTCGTATGTATATCGATCTTCGTGTCGGAAAAGATAATATTTTGATACATTAGGAGAGCGTTACACAATCGAAAACACTTCTGTATTAAACATCGCTATCGGCGATGACCTCTGAATTATTCAAGACAGCAAGTATTTGTAGGAAACAGAGTAGGGGAGAAAAAAGACAAATGGCCTCTTTCAAATGGACAACATTTTAACATTTTTGCAACTTAATATAACAGTGTATGTAGATTCTACAAAAACTCACATTTTTTGGCTAATTTCCATTTTCTTTAAATGGGATTATATTCCCAGTTAGAAATAACTGTTATGAGAGTTAATTACTGAAGAACATTTAGAAGAGATGGTCCTGTAGTTATTGTTGCGGTAATCATATTGATCAGTTTGACATTAGAAGGGAAGATATCTGGGAATCGAAATCGAAATGCAAGAGTTATACTTTGGTTGTTTTAGCATTTTCTCATGTTCAGTTTTAAGCAGGACAAGTCAACGTAATATATGTCGAATATACATTATAGTCTTGAATGTATAGTCTGCGGGCAACAATAGACATATAAATAATTTATTCAATTTAAATACATATTTAAATTTTGAACTAAATCAACGACCAACATGACTACAAGACAAGATTTAGATTAATTCTGCTTTACAACCTAAACCTTGACTACAAACAAGAAATAAATATATATGATCTAATATCTAACTTCTCAGGCACCTCAAAAAGAAGAAAAACAAAACAAAGGTTTGACAATATTTATTGTGCTCCTACTTTTAATTAATAACGGATCACACCCCGACAGCCTAATTCCATCTCAGCTACATCTATGTAGATATAAATAACAAGAACTGTAATTTTAAATTCTAACAAAAAACCACACACAAAACTAAATCGAACACAATCTACGCCTAAAACCCACGTATGGCAAGCTCTTCCTCTGTCCGGGATATACTTATACTTCGAATAAATATTAAAGGAAAAAGACCTTCCAAAAAGAGCCATTTTAATGGGGAGATGGTGAGATTAAGGCTCGAAATCTAACATCTGTGTTATGCACACCTGAACGGTATCTGATTTTATTGTAAAGGTATGGAGGGGTTTTAAGAGCGAGAATTTTGTGAGACAGACAGGCAACCCGCAATATGTTCGTATTTACGAATACCGTAGATCTATCTGAGAGAGCAGTTTTTCACATTTTGAATTCTCTGTTCAGTGATGATGTTAACAGCAGTGTGATATATAGCACCATAATAAATTGAGATAAGACAAATGCTTCACAAAGAATTTTGTTTGTGTTACTATTTAAAACAGATCTGTGAGGATAGAGAAGACGAAGATTGAGAAAAGAACGTTGTATATATTTGTTAGTCGAGATGCCATATCTGAATGTGTTGTCTAACGTCAGATCCAGACTTGTATCTTCATTGAGAATAGGTATGGTAGTATTTTCTATGCAAATATTAATTACATTCCTTAACTGATCATGCATCCAATCCTAAACAATAATTTTGGGATTGATTCTTCGGTTTCTTGATTTTAAAAATCATAGAGATACCTAAATCGCCGTTTGACATTGAGTTGCCAGAAACACTGCATCTTTCCAGTGTTGATCCCAATTTTCTGTACGTGATCTTTGTTCTTAGCGTACAATTCTCTCTTAGAAGATCTGTTCCAGATGACTCCTACCAGATTCCAGCAGTTCTTCAGTCTTCTTTTTTCATGGTTCCTTAAAAAGATCTTTGACTTTATTTGTCTGGTTGTATTATTCCAGTATTCTTTGAGTTTCTCTTTGACTCAACTCATTAACTGCTCTCGACGCGTAAGGGGGTCCACTGACACCTGCCGAACGCGCCGCAAGAGCCGCACGAATCGCATAAATGGATTTTTTTCAAAAGACAACAATGCTGTGCGTGCGGCGCGGCCTAGTGAAGGCACCATCATTTATTCTTTTGAAGGGAATCCATTTATACGATTTGTGAGACTCCTGCGGCGCGTACGGCAGGTGTCAGTGGCCGCCTAGCTTGAGTTACTTGAGATGGGTTCACAGCCAAGCTGGCGTCATTCACAACCTCAGTAGCATTCTTCTGCACAATTTTCAACGAAATTAAACATGTTAATCAGTAAATACCTGTACGAAATAACTATGAAATGTGTGCTAAGTTTTTCTATAATTCGTTATTAATTCTTGCTACTTCTAAATTTTAACAAAATTGTGTTACTACTACAAACAATATTGTTCTTAGAAACAGTTATCGGACTTTTCCTACAACGACTAGTATTACATGATAAACATATACATTAGGGTGTACTTTGTTTGTTTGTATTACTTATTCTCACAAAATCGTTAGTACTGCGACGTGTAAGCATTTACTACATGGAATTCTCTCTGAACCCTGTATTTCAAGGTTTCGGTAGTATACATATTTGAGAATATTAGTTATTTTATCATTATCTCAAAACCACAAAGCAGAAACGTCGAGTGTTACTCTATTTCGGCGCCTCCACCATTTATTCTCGTCCGAGATACACGAGGTTATTATGTAGCTACGTACCGCATCAACGATAAGGCAACAACGGCGACGTTTTGAAAGCGCGCGGATTCGACAATTAAACAAGAAATTCAGAAGCAGACGGATCATTACCCGCTTGATTTACGGTGGGAATTAATCAAGGTCGGGCACGTAAAATGCATAAATAACACGCCAGATAGCGGCATCTACTAGGAGGCTGGTATTACCGTAACGCCAACGGAAAACGTTAATCTTATTAGGTAAATTGCCCAGTTGGCGTACCCTGGATGGAACAATCTGTAAACTTACGGCTAGGAAGTCGTCTATATAATAACCTGGAATGTTATATAAGTAGTGTACCCCACGTCCAATACGTATACCGCGTTTGTTTTTGTTCACTGTACTGGTGTCTGTGTTTAGATAGACCTAATTTAAGCATGGTAGATATGCACGTATATAAAGCAAATTGCTAGATATTATACGGTCCACTTATCTCGGTGATATATTCTATCTAGCGCTGTATGTAACGGTTGAAATTCTGAAATAATTACCTTTACCGTTGATTTTAATGATGTTATAGGCAATTTCGTTGTTTTCCTAATAAAATTATAAGGCTATGTATTATCTTTGTTTCCCTTATAAGAGGAATAAATAAATTCTACAAATTCTTTTATTCCAAACTACATAATACATAATATTTTTACTGAAAATCATATATTCCTTTTTATTTCCTACAACGAACTAGAAACTGTTACACCAAATAAACTTAACATTACATACCTCAGAACTCACAAAATAACCATTACGTAATATAAAATTTGCATATGGCTTCGAAATTGAATTCATCTCATCTTACGTTTTGCCGATTCATGTCATACCTAAATTTCCCACTAAGTGTGACATGTCTCAAAGTAAATTTTGAGACTGTTAGTTGCTAAATCTATCCAGACAAAAAGAATTTATCATATTTTAATAATAAAGAAAAACCCATATTTTATTCTTTGACATATTGCAAAAGAGATGATCTGCACGTTTCAAAACAAAAAAAAAATTTAGGCATGCGGTTCAAATTCAACACAATTAAAGTGATATTGGCGTTAATTAGATTAGAGTTGGGATGACCATATGAACCTGTTTCACCGTGACTTTTTCAGATCTATTGTAAACCTCTTTATACTAGACGGTGCTCCCTAATTTTGCTCTCTTAATTAGACCTGTCATCGTTGAGAGCGGCCCCTTTATGTAGCTGTTAATTTTGGGGTTCTCCACACCTAGTACTAGAAACCTGCATTGGCACAGCGCGTAAACTGCTGTTTCCTCCTCATCTTGACATAATATACTATTATTCTGATTGTCTTCCTACCTTTACTCAATAGGTCTTTAATAAATTCAGGCATCTGTTCCTTTAGAAACCCTTTGGCCTGTCTCTGCCCCGGTGGCTTTTGCCACCACCGCCTGACCTTCATTCATTTCATTCATTCAAGTTAGGGTCGGCACTTGATGTCCGGGCACTTGAGCTAGGTGCTCATTGTACCATCCCTATTGATTCTCTTATTTCCACTCGAGCAGCTTGATGTTCTCTATAAAGCCCTGTATCTTGCCCAGTGGAAACTTGAGAACCTTCGAGGGCTCCAATAGATCTCTCCCGAAATACTTCTGCCTAAGTACCTTCAGTTCCTCACATGTGCAGATTACATGTAAACTCGTTTCCTCCTGTAGTTCGCATCTTCTACACCTCGGTTCGCTTACCCGGCCTGTGTTGTATAGATGCTTTTTCAGGGCACAGTATCCAGTTACCAACCCAGTAATGGTTTTAACTTCTTTCTTACTGTGCCTGAGAGGGTTATCAGAGAAACTAACATCCCCATCCCCTATCAGTGTTTTGGTATAAAGTTGACCTTCAGTCGACCTCCATTTCTTTGTACTTTCTTTATCTAACCAGGTCCAGATCTCCCTTCTTGCGGAATCCTTAGTAATCCCACACACGGGCTCTGGACCCATGAAGTGTCTCTTAGAGCCCTCCTTGACTAGTTCATCGGGTATACCGCCTGAGCTTATTATGCAACCATTCATTAATGGATTTTTTTAATTTGTGAATTTGGTAATGCCAAAAGAAGGGCCAGCTCCAACGAGTGATCTTGACAAACCTCGCTTGGCCAGATTATCCGCCACTTCATTTCCTCCATGCCCTAGTGGCTAGGAATCCAGACCATTGCTAATTTCTTTTGGATGCCCACCTCATTCAGGGCGCCTACACAGTCTCAAATCAACTTAGAGTCACACTGAGTGTAGACTGATTGTCAGAGAAGATAGCGATGCTTTTACCTACCGCAGTCCGTCTTTCCAGTTCTCAGACACAATGATGAATTGCAGCAACCTCAGCCTGGAACACCGTTATATTTTTACTGAGGCTTACCAAAAGAGCCTTTTTAGGCTTTTTTTGTGTATATTCCAGCTCCGACACGATGTTGTAGTCCGTTTAAGAGCGGTCCATTTACCAGTTCGAGTACGCGTTTATCTGATATTATAACCTAATATTTTGTACCTAGGTTGAATTTTTAAACCATGGCATCACATGGCATCTCCAAAAGGAAGCCTCCCTAATTTCACACAATAGTTTTTGATGTGCGACCATGTTATAACGGATTTATGGCTTAGTGAAAAGCAATTTTCTTAGTTTAACAACCTTTCAACATTTTTTAATGTCTTTTTCAAGTTTTATGTAATAAGAAAATTACCGTTCATTAAGCCATAAATCCACTAACACGTTGTCGCATATTAGAATATATTGGCTAACTAATAAACTAAAGAAATATTTTTTGATTGTAAGCTCCGTGCGATTTACTTATTTGTGCTTGACAATGCATAAGTCTATGTGCTGTAGACTTGGCAGTTCCTTGTATGTAAATATGTAGCAGTGGCAGATTTAGAATTACTTCCATCGCAATGTGCGCACCAGTGTTTGTATGCCACTTAGTTTTTTGGCCGTTCCCCCTCCCCCTGCTGCATCTTTAGTCACCATACTACTGCTCCGTACATTATCATGGGTCTAATTGCCCTTATGTATAGCCACAGAGCCATTTTGTGGGTGAGACCCCAATCCTTTCCATACAGCATTTTGCACCTACCTAGGGCGATAGCGGTTTTGTTAATTTTATTCTGGATATGTGAGTTCGGCATTTCGCCACCTTTACATTTGGAATATTTTCACCTCCCATCACTAGTGATTGTAGTCCTTTTAGCATTCGTTTTCTTGTGAACTTGACAACTTGTGTCTTTGAGCATTGATTGATAGCTGTTCTTGTTTACATCATTTGTCAACTGTATTTAGAGCGGCTTGCATACACTCCAACAGAATCTTTGAAAACCTCTTCCGCTGGCCCCCCTAAGGCCGTTAGCATACTCTAGGAAGTGAATGCCCTTTCTGAACAGCTTCCGGATTAGGTCGTCCACTAGGGTAACCCATAATAAGGGAGATAACATTCCGATAACATCCACCAACTGTGGATGTAATTATCCTTCTTTCCAGGCTGGCTCTCATCCACTGCAGAAGCTTCCGTGCCACATCTTTTCTCCGTAAAGTCTCGATAATTGAATGTCTGATAGTATGATGAGCAAAATTGTCATGGCTATCTCTCTATCTTTCCCGTAGATTCTCCCAGTTGATATGCATATTGCCTATAATTGAAGTGACTGTTCTCTTAGGGCAGTATTTCTTATATACCTATCCACCAACTCTTCAATAGTTTTGAGTAAAAAGGAGAATAGGCTTATTGGTCTGTATGACTTTGGCGTTTGATCGGATACTTTATCTATTTCAGCTAGGAATACTGCTCTCACCTTTTGCAGTCGGAACATATTCCTCTTGCTCGTACCGTTTGGATTTTGTTCGAGCACTGTACTCGACCTAAGAAACACAAAATTTGACAACTCACAAGCTCAGCCTATAAAATAGACAATATTTTCATTAAACATGATAGATGTTGACTTAAAAAGAAAACAATATTCGAACGATTCAAGCCTGAACGAACAAGAGAGAAAATATCGGTTCCTGGTAATGGAAGAGCTCCTTATATACCTTCTCTCTCGTTTAGTTAAGTTCGAATAGTTTGTACACTTTTTTTCTGCAAGTATACTTGTAAACCTTTTGATTGGCAATATTTAATATTATACCTGGCTTTTCCTTCTCGTTTACTATATTTTCATTTTCGTAACTTCCACCTTAGAGCATTCCAATTTTACAGCAAAATAACGATCAAATTTCAAGGGTTCATATCGCCAACCTCGAAACATCTCATTCCCGTAGATACACTGGAGCCTCGTAAAACAAGCAGTACGCACTGGGTTTTACTTCCTGCCCGGCGAATCCGCGCCTTATGAAAGTTTAATGACTGAAGTTTGTTACTTAAAATCGTGATGGGAGTCGAAAGTTGTAATACACTTCGTGGTTGCAAACAATAGCAACACAAGTTCCGACTTCCTCCATCAGCGATCTGTGCAACAATACTCGACTTCAAAAATACACACCGTTGTCAAATTAGTCATAACGTTTCGGCAAAAATTTCTCTCACTGCCGTTGTAAACTCTGAATAGAGGACCTCGGATATATTATGTTAAACGGCAGATTGATTATTCGTTATAAGTTTTACGTAAAATTCATTAAAACTTAGCTCATCATAAGTAATATTTCGACTCGAAGCTGTTCCTTTACATTGGATACCTCCAAACAGGGATTCCTGTAAAATTTGTTGTACAACTTCGGAATTTATCGTCATACATTTCCGTTTTCGATCTCTTTTAAATCGAAATCCATCCGAAATAATATCCTTAGGAAATAAAGCAGTTATTGTAACGTACGAAAACAAATTGGTAAATATGATGCGATCTAGATAGGAGGTATATATCCCCCTGCATAACGCGGATTGCATGTACGGCGTACGACATCCTTTAAGTAAATTGAGTTAACTTATTCTCTCTTTCTACCAATTTATCTCTTTCCCTCCAACGCTGCCAAGGACAGAAATTTCAATTTTATTGGCAACCGTTGAAATAAAACGTTTCCACGAAAATGCAATAAAGATCGACCACACCTGCTCCATTGCAGCGCAATAAAGCTCTTCTAGACAGGAACTAAGATTTCAATTCAACCAAATCTTAATGCAGTCGCTATAAGGTAAAATAAAGAAACAACCGCAGGGAAGCATTATTTTAAACTTAGAAAGGAACTAATTCTAAAAAAAACATAATTCATCGTGTAAAGTGAAAGTTAAAGGTTATTGCATGATTAATATAGAAAGTTTGTGTGAATATAATATGTTATTATTTATTATATAATATATTAAATTAATTGTTTTAGGATATTTTAAGGAATTAGGCAGATATTCCTTTACAATTAGAATCAAAGTGTGTACAGAATGGGTCAAATGTATTTGATGGATAAATGCAGATTACAGCAGAAAAAAAAATGAGGTAGGCAGTGCAGTGCTACTTTTTCGTGATAGAAACATTTCTGAAACCAAACTTTAAAGTTATTTTATGGTTGTTCGAAATATATAAGAAAAAGTGGTTATTCTTAAATTTCTATTAAACGCTATAACTTTTTTACTAAATAAAATAGTTTAGTTATTTTTTATGCAGACTTTTATTTGGAATTTAGAAAAAAAATCCGGTTTTAATATAGGTAAAGGTATATATAGAGGGTCCTGCGAGTGAACTCCGGTGTTCGATTGCTCATTTGGTATTGAAGTGAAATGTTGCACTTAAACATATGGTGAAACTAGACATTAAAGAGCACATCGGAAAATTATTATGGGTGTTCAAAAAACCGGTGGCATAATCACATGCAACACCCTGTATTTCTTACATTTTTAGCAGTAGCTGACTAAGGGGGCACCCACCAATTTTGCTTTTTCTATTGGATGCGTTTGTTTAGTGGCAATAAACATTTTTAATAAAAAAAAATAGATATTAACAGAGTACAATTGAAGAAGCCAGTACTGCTGCAGATGTGAAGAATAATTGGGAATTTTATCATTGGGTTTCAACTGTAGCATTGTGCAAGGTGCTCTAAAAATCATTCAATTTCGAAAACTTTGGTTAACTTTTTTAGACGTTTTTCAAATTTAACACCCTGTATATTTTTACAACCAAAAAAAAACTTAAACAAATTGTATTATTTGTTCCACGAACATGTCATTACAAAATCAAGTTATATAAATCAAACCTCAACATTAAACACACAATTTGAAGTTTTTAGAAGCAACCAAAGAAGAAATAGTGTATGGAGAAAAATAATTATGTTCAACCAATTTAGTAAGTAAAATTAAAATTCTTCTGCCCAATTCATATTTCCCACATTAAACCAATCTAGAATTAACAGTCAACAACATCAATTCTATGTAAGTGAGATTCCATAGCACAATGACATATTCGTAAATCTATTAAAAGTAACTATAATCTGTTTTTTTTTTAAAGGAGTGACGTAAATAATGGGAAAAGCAAACCATACTCATACAACACCAACGAAATCAGCGACATCTGTATGGTAGACTTCATATTATAAAGAGAAAACTGTATACTTTGAAATAATAATCACAATTACTTATTACAAATGATATTTTAACTCTAGCATTTGTTGTCATTGTTGGTCATTTTGATTCGTTCAGGCCTTTATTTGCTTCCTGTAATGTAAAATGATATATAGTTATCTTTTACAAAAAAGTTGTATCTTTTGGGTAGCTCCAGTATTGTTTTTATTCATTTCACTACAATACTGCACGAGCGGAATTAAATATAACATAAAAAAATAACAAAGCGATTTTATAGTGTACATTGTACACAACCAAGTATGTAATTGTAATTACTTTCCACAGGGAATAATACCACAAGATTGTTCCGAAAGGAACAGTTTAAAAACGATATAAAAAAATCTATTTGAATGAAACTATATAGAATATATACTCGCGTAAAATATAAATCATACGTCAAACGTCAAACCTTCTTCATTTGTGCCTCGTATTTTTAGCGGTATTTTCGAATTGAGCCAATAGCAGAACAATTGCGCTACACTTTACGCGCTACAAGGTTATGCGAAAGCCAATCAAAAGACTTCTTTTTGGCGCGACTGTTTTAAGTCACTCCTCAGAATAACAGAACAATTGCGCCATATTTTTTATGTAATCAAGGTTATGCGAAAGTCAATCAAAAGATTTGATACCATGCGTCTTCTTGTGGGGTTTTGAAAGTCACACGTTGTAAATTAACCAATTCCTGTGCTGAAGCAAGAAAAGCACTGGTGAAGTTGATGGGCAAATTTGCGAAGATGTAATCGGGAAGAGCAAGACCGCGCCAGAAGAGTCATGGGGAACATTTGGCGGATGTTCTATTCCACACATAATCACCATATGTATGCTTTATTTTGCTATTTATACATTTTCATTAAATTTCCCTTTGCCGCCTTAGTTATGATTTTTTTTTTACCAAAATGGCGGATATAATTTAGATTTCAATTGGAGGACTTCGTGTAAAATAGAACGAGGAAAAACATGTAAAATAAGTTTTAAAGTGTACCTAAACTGAATAGAGCAAATAGTAATGCCATCGAAGAGATTAAGAATTAAAGAAGTGTGTGTAAATTGCAGTATATATAACGAAACTAGTGTAAACAGAATGTAAACAAACATTTTTTCCGGTTATAATTAACTCATTTTGGGAATTTTTCCCTTGGCAATCTATCAACAGTGAAGGGGTCTTTTAAGGCTTTCTAAGTTGCAGAAGATACATGTTCCCTTCAAGTGTTTTACTGCACCATTTCCGCATAATATTTTCCTTGTAATAAAAATGAACAATGTTTCCAAAACGTATTCAACATGTTCTATTCATGAGATATAGGTATACAACATCTAAGAATCTAAGCATTTACCATTAAGAAACAAACAAATACATAATTTTAATTTACGTTCGTAGAGCTATGACTTTTTTTTACAAGCTATTAAATTTGCATTCAAAGACAAAAAGAAAAATAACAGATAAACAAAATAAAAAAATAAAAGATGAATATGTAATATACCTTGAAAAGTTTTTGTCGATAATCATAATATGACACCGACTGAATGGCAAGTTAGTGTCTGCTTGTTAAAGTACGTCCAGTCTTTTCTGAATTCCTGTCGGAATTTCCATAGTGGTCACAAATCATACCTCACAAATGCATACCATTTCCTACCTACTCGAATTCGGATTACAATTTCTGTTAGAGTATCCGGGAACCGGGAATCCTATTTTAATACGAAAACGGTTTTTATTGCTTTTAGTTTTTTAACGGTTCCACTATATTGCCCTACTGAGCGTTCCAACACAGCTTGCCGTTACAGGGAAAATATCGGTTTCGTCAGCTATAAATAAACCCGTTTTATATTATCCAGGTATGTGTATTTCGATACTGGAACGCTGCCAGAACGACTGTAATTCAATATGCTGTTGCCCTACTGGGTAAATCTACACAACTTCCGATAGCACGGTGCTAAATAAGTACACTCCGTGTACATCCGCGGATGTTATCTATCTTTTACTAAACTAGCTAAACTAACTAGTAAGGATGAACATCCGCAAGTTAATACACGCCATTGTTGTGTACTCGGAATTAAACTCTTTTTTCAGAATGAGTTAAAAAATACCGCGCTCCATTAAAAAGAAAAATAACTTGACTCCTAGGGCTATCACTGTGTAGCCATCAGGTGGATCTCTTCTTGTATTAAAACCTTTACTTGAAATTTTTTAATTATAGAACTGACTGCCTCCAAATTTTAAGTGAAGCCGCGATAAATGAAACACCCGGTATACATGTAGGTACATTCGTACTACCATTTCACCCTATGCGAATATTAAATGATTTTAGGCAAACAACCCTCCAGAGTTAAATTAGCATTTATGGCCGCGCACAGAATTGTCGCGCAGCACGTCGTATATTATACCGAAATTCCGGCCTTTATCTTACTTTAATAGCAGTAAATCATCGACCATAAATACATACAAAACTTTTCTCATATACCAGCTTGTCGTTGAAATAGTAAACATGATCGAGATTACTACGTCAACACGTGTACTGAGAGAATCTGATGTATTGGCTAATATTCCGTTGGCGTTGCTTTAAACTCAATTCAAGCATCGACCTTTAAATCGACGAAAGTACAAAAATTTCTTGTTTTCATTTCTGAAAACACATTTTAAGTATCCATAAGCTTTGGTGACTTTACGTCAGCACTTTTCATATTTGCACTGTTAGAGGTAGATTCATAGATAGCGTAGAGATTCACGTTCGAGTTCGTTGGAGTGAACTCTCCTCTAATGTGATAATCCGCCGCTTTAGCAAAGTTCCAGGAACGCTAGCATATTCACTCAAACAGGGGCTTTCGAACAAACAAGTGATTGTAAGTAATGTGGAAACAGGAAATACAGCAATTTCCTCATTAACCGTTATTCTAAAGGAATATTTATACTAAAATAGAACCCGAGCAATATTACCAAAACGTTAAGCGTTTAAATTACTAGCACTAAGAAATAGAAACTCTATTAACTTAGTTAGAATGTTGTGGAGTTCTTATAATATCATTAAGTTTCTTTTGAAATTTAGCTGTGTAAATACTTTATCAGAATATTTATAATAGCGTATTACTTCTAGCTAATTTTCTTGAACTGACATAACAGCGTAAACCTAGAGAAATCAACAAATACTCCTGATCCTGTTCTTACAGGTTAAAAATATACTTACATAACCGCTTTGATATTTAATTACAAAAATCAGTGTTATTTGAATCTATGTATTGTTAAACTCAACGTATAAACTCTTTATTAATAATAATACACAGCACTTTACAAATACTATTTATTATTCGACCTTATTATACTTATACTGTGGTTCTTCACCAACTAACTTTTACCCTTGAACCTATATGTCTCTAGTTTGTTTACATTAGGGAAAGGCACTCAGACACATTCGTATCGCTCACATCCCGTACGTAGCCCTCTTTCTTTGTCGCACGAGATGTTGGCATCTAATTGTATATTTAATAGTTATCACATAGAATTATTTTAAACTAGTTAATCATAAATAAAGCTCATGTAAAATTAAACTGCAAGAAATAGAAAAATAAGCATCTAAATTTAAAAAATAAGCATTAGTTACCTAAATACAGTATTTTTAAAGATAACATTTTTAATAAGTGCGTAACATTTTGTGTATTAATATAGCAGTGTGCAGCAGTTCTTTCTGCCATCTAGAAGATAAACACAATACAGATTGACAAGAAATAAAAGCATTTGTACTATATATGAAAAAATGCAAAAAGGAATTAATTAAAATCTATGCGCTAACTTTTGCTAAATGCTTAAATATTTTACTATTATTGCTGTGCATGTCATGTGTTCGGTTTATCATCTTAAAACTAATAAATGTATTTTTTTTTTAATTTAACAGTAGAAAAGCGTATATAAAACAATTTTAAGAAAAACAAAAATACAGTGGATAGAGGATATCCATTGTCTGCAATATATTACCACACTGATCGATAACAGTGAGTTGAATATACAAAATTATTGTAAATCGAACAAGAGGCACGTAGTGAAGACAATCATATAAATTATTATATTTTTCCAATTTTTGTTGAGAATCGGTTTGTCTCTTGCTCTGTCTAAAGGGTTTCTCATGTGTTTGGCGAGATGAAACAACATATTTCCAAATCCTGTTCTTTGAAAATATCGTCTAAACGAATGAAATCCTATACAAAGAAAATTTAGCAAAGATTTTGTCGTGGTTTTTCATTAAGGTTAAGGTTGTGGCACTTCTCACATTAAGCTTCTATAGGACTTTCTTTATATTCCGGACTATATCTATGTAAGAGTAACCATTATAGATTGCCACCGTTTCAATTAATTGGAATTTATTATCAAATCTGGGTTTATTAAGTGAGAATTTCGTTAGTCTGTTAATTAAGGAATCAATCTTGTCCACAATGATTTAAATCAGCAATTATGGATCTATTGGTATTGGTGTCTCTAGAATTTAGCATGTAGTAATGAATTTACAATTATTTAATATGAACCTCATAGTATTGATAGAATTACGTAATTGTTGATAGAATTAATAAATGCATACTGATCTAAATGTTTATGGAATATTGGACACACAATTGTGCATATGTGGTCTTGGAAACAGATTCGTGTCCTGGTCTTAAGTCCCGGAATCGGATACTAAAAATTGAATACCTAAAATCTGATACTCGAAAGAGAGATTCCGATCTTGAGCCATTTGAACGGATGGAGAAAAATATTTCATACTGCTTATCGTTAGATTATTTTTTTTTAATAGTTAATATCCGTATCTTTTCTAGGTTTCACTTTTATGAAAATGAATCCAGTATTTCACAATTTTTTTATTTAATAAATTGGCGATTGGTTTCGTACAATTAGTATATCCTCAAGCCAAAACAATAAACCAAACAAACGATTCAAAATCAATACAGAAAAACGAAAAGTAAACATTACGACCAAGCAAATAGTTGCTTGTCAGTGGAAAGATTACAAAAACGTAACATGGAGATCATCAGCTTCTCTTGACCTAGTGGAACGGTCATGATTTAGCACTGGAAACTGATGCAGTTGAAAGTAATGATCTATTAGGAGACGATAATGGTAAAGGCCTCTAACACAGAGTATGCAACGATTTTTACACCAGTCTATTCCTGAAGGTCTTACCGAAGACATGTTTTTCAGTACCAGTCTTTGTACAGAGCTCAGTTTATTTAATAGATACTGGGAAGCACTACCGTAAATCGCGATTACGGTATCTCTATCAAGGAATAATACATAGTATACATTGTTTGCAATGGCACGAATTGCGATAGATAATAAAATCTATGTCCAAAAAGGCGAAGTCTTGTACACAACGAGGTGATGTGATTAACCCAAAGAAAACTGGAATCGGTGATAAGTCCCGGGTAACGTATTTCAGTTAAAATTGTAATTTTTACGACAATTACAGTCACCACTCCTATATGAAGCAAAATGCACATACTGATGCTCATGGAAAACAATATTGGGGTAATTTCTAGACACTGAAAGATGTGGCGAACGTATCTGCATTATTTTAGTTTTACTGTTGTTAATGATTAAGTATTTGTTATGAAGCCATACTTGAAGGCGTGCCATTATATCCTGTAGGCGTTCATAAGCCCCACCAACCGTGTCAGAGGCAACCACCACAGCCAGATCATCAGCATATAGGTAATATTCATTTCCTTTCAGGCAGTCATCAATATCATGGGTCTCCTCGTGTTTACTAATGCCGGACTTCCGTCCCTGGGGCATTTTAATCAGAATTATTGTGGCCAACGCGGGAGCCACAGTTAGAGTATTTTAAAGTAAGTGTATAAGTGGTCAAAAGGACCTTGTTATTTCATGGGATTTGAACTCTACCGGGCCCCACGCGACCCACAACTCCTCCAGACTCCATCACCGGATGCGTCAATGATATCCCCACCCTCCTGACCAGAACATGAGGCGGAGGACGATCCTGGGGCCCAACCAGACAGGCCACCAGAGGGTCATCAATGTTGTTCATATACCAAGAAAAAAGTTATGGTAAGCAAATGCAATTAAGTAACAATAGTAAAACAAAGCACACAGTAAGTAACATGGATATTTGCAACAATTAATAATAGATGGTAACATACCAGCAAAGCAAATATTAACTCTAAATAATGTAAAACATTTTGAATAAATAATGTTTTTCGCTCACCAGGAAACTAAATAACTAAAGTTATTTGGTGTTAGTCATCATTGTTAGAAACACGACTTTACTTGCTGTAAGCAGTTTGATCATTTGTCATATACAGAAATAAATTTTAGAGTTGCCAATACTAAATTTTCACTTACGATTAGTAAAAATTTTGGAATTGGTAATTGCCAAGATTATCATCTGATGCAACAAAAAGTAGTGTTGGGTTTTAGAATCTTCGGTTCGATATTTTTAACTGGACTCGACGAAGTCTAATTCTGAGTACACAAGAAAACCTAGCCATTGCATAAAATAAGATTAACATTTTGGCCAACTTGTCTATATTCTGTTAACTAATTTGGAGATCGCTGAGGTAAATTAGTAATTTGTAAGTTAATTCAGCTCCTTATTTATAAACCCAAACAAATAAAAGCCGTAAAAGATACAAGTCATTCCTAGTATATTACTACCATGTTCGGAAATCTTTAGGGAAACGTTTGAATTTACAATTATTAACTATAAAGCGCTCGCCAGTTTATTCTTGTTGATAATAGGTGTACGTATTTCACTTATTTTACGGGAAACAGTGATGCTTTAAAGCGTTCCTTATACGTTAGTGGCACGCTCCAGTTAAAATGGAACATGTCGAGGAAGCAACGGCCCAACTGGGGCCAATTACTTCCCCGGTATTATCATGGCAAACTAAGGAGGCGACTTAACAGGAGAGATGAGAAGATCGCTTCTGTGAACTCTGTTGAATCTTTAAACATACTAAGCAGACCTATTATTTTCTTTTCTCACATTGAAACTCCCGGTGTTTCGAAACGAGAAAATTTCCATTCATTTCCACGGAAACGCATAAAATGTGAAATATTTTAACGAGATGAAGTTTAATAATGGCTCTGTTTTTTTTTTTTTTTTTTCTTAAATTGGTTGTACATATTTGTTTTGGGTCCGGAACCCCAGAAACAGTCTGCGATAATTGAGAAAGTAACCACACAGCGATAAAAACATAGCGCGGGAAAAGTTTTCTTGATTGTGTGAGAGAAAAGTTTTATATTGTTGCCGATATAATAAGCGGAAACACACCACTGTTCTTTCTATATCGCGTCCCGTTGATGAAATAATTACATGGTTATTTTGTTACACCCTCTTTCAGCCAAATAGCTGGAAATTATTGTTTGTACTCTAGAGAGGAATGTTGTCAGTTAATACGTTTTTTCACGCGCAGATGCTGCACTAGAAATATTGTTTTTACCACTCAATTTTTCTGTTTTATTTCGGCTAGGTAGTATCGGTTTGTATCAGAAACTGTAGACACGAATTTAATAAAAGCATATAACGTACTTGTTCCACGTAACGACGTAACAGATGTTAAGAACTGCTTTAGATATTGCTATATTCAAAGAAGTGTGGTTACAATATTTCGTAAAATATCGACGAACACAGAAGTCAACAATTTCTGAAGTTATCATATTCCTGATAATTACATTGTACATATACAATAACGCTAACGTCAAAATATTGCAACTCTGGCATGTTTACCTGAAAAATTGCAAACACAATTATAACCTGAAAAAGTTTGTTAAACAACAAATTTCAGCGCTATTTGTGTTTTTGCAATGAAAATGCTGTGAGCCGTTTTTTTTTAATTTTCCCTTGATTATATCCGTTAAGGTTCACTCATTGTCAGTATCGCTGTGTATTTTCAACAGTCCCGCGTCCTGGGAGAACGGAGCAGTGGATAACATGAATATTGAATTAAAAGCTAATATTTATTCGATTTTAGGTCGGCTGATTCATTAAAATTATCGAACCGAAGGTGATTGGCGTAACGTTTGGAATTGATGGGAACTGGGAAAGTGATACGGGTGCGCATTCATTCTTCTGAAGAATTTTTATACCACCTGTATTTGGTTGCATGGAACGTTTCGATGCGGCCGTTTCGACGCCGGGACGTTTTGACGTCACATGCAGTACCAGTTGAATTTAATTTGAACGTATGATAAACAGTTCTTTAAAATATTTGATTTTTTTTAACATTGGAAGGGGTGAGGAGGGAAAGGGAATGATTTTCTTTTTAAATGATTTTTTCTTTTTTTCGAAATATCACTTTTTTTAACATTGGATGGGGTGACAAGGAAGGGTAATGATTTATGAAATGATAGTTTTTCCTTTTTTCGGCACATTGAAAGACTGGATGGATTGGAAATGTTCTAAATCATTTTTTTTTAACATTGGAAGGAGAAAAGGGGGAGCGGAGGATATTTATTTTAATGATATTTTTTTCTTGTTTTTTAAAAATATGGAGAGGGGGCATTAAAAATGTTTCAAATAATTCTTTTTTGGAAGGGGTGCAAAGAGGAGGGGATATTTTTTTTAAATTATGATTTTTCTCTTTTTTTTAGAAATATCGGGGGAGTGGATGCATTAGAAGTGTTTCAAATCATATTTTATCTAACATCGGCAAGAGGGGAATGTGAGGGAGGAGGGAGGGGGAAATTGTTCTTTTTAATGATATTTTTTTTCTTTCTTTTTCAGAACATATGGATAGACGATGCCTAAGAAATGTTTTCAACCACATTTTTTCTAACATTGGAAGGAGGGGATCTTTTTTTTTAAAATAATTTTTTTTCAAAACATCGGGAGAGAGGATACATTAGAAATGTTTCAAAACATTTTTTTTTAACATTGCAAGGGGCGAGAGGAGAGGAGAATATTTTTTAATTGTATTTTTTTTTTTTTTCGAAACATATAAAGAGAAGACGGATCGCAAATGTTTCAAATCATATCTATTTTTTTTAACATTGGAAGGGGGAAAGGGTGGGGGCAGAATGTTTTTTTCTCCTTTTAACAACGGGAAATGACGCGTTAAAATGTTTTAAGTCATTTTTTTTTAATATTAGAAAGGCGGAGGGGGAAGGGTAAGTATTAGTTTTTTAAATATTTTTTTTCTTTTCTTCGAAACATCGGAAGAGAGAGGACGTGTTAAAAAAAATCAAATCATAAACATACTCATTAAAAAAACTCATGCCCCTTTCCCTCCACCTCTTCCAATATTAAAAAAAATGATTTCAAACATTTATAATGCATTATTTTTCCGATGTTTCAAAAATAAAAAAAAATCATTTAAGAAACTAATTCCTTCCCCCTCTCACACCGTTCAATGTTAAAAAAAATATGATTTGAAACATTTATAATGCATTATTTCTCCGATGTTTCAAAATAAAAAAAAAACATTTAAAAAACTAATTCTTTCCCCTCTCACCCCGTCCAATGTTAAAAAAAAATATGATTTGAAACATTTTTAATGTATCCTTTCCGATGTTAAAAAAAAATCAAAAAAAATATAAGAAAATGCCTTCCCTCCTCCTTCCAATGTTAAAAAAAAATATGATTTGAAACATTGCTGATTCATCCTCCCGATGTTTCTCAAAAAAGAAAATTATCATTTAAAACAGGCACTCCCCTCCTCCTCTCACCCATTCCAACACTAAAAAATAATGATGACATTATGAATGTGTCCTCACCCCTGATGTTGAAAAAAATCTCTGCATCACATGTTAAAATCAAATTCAACTGGTATTGCATCTGGCGTCAAAACGTTTCGGTGTCGAAACGTCCTAGAACCTAGATTCTCCATAAAAAATCACTCATCAAGATATCTATAGTTTAACAATTAAATAACGCGGCGCTGGAATGTCCCGGCGCTGAAACTTCCCGGCGCTGAAATGCCCTGGCGCTGACTCGGGGGCACTGAAACGGCGGCGCTGAAATGTACTAGGCCCCTTTTTTTTCTCCACTAACTTATTTTTATTAATTTACGCTGCCGCATGTTATACAGTGACCGGCATAAATATTAACATATGGGAAATTTTTTTATTGTTAAAATATACTAAAAACTTTTTTTGGGGATAGGTTGTGCATGTCTAGAAACCCCAAATTCATTTGACACACGTCACGTGACCACTAGTATGGCGGTAAATTTAAAAAATATGTCGTAAATCTGCAAAAAGTGAGGTTAGATGATATGGTATCCAAAAAAGTTATTTGAAAAAGTTGCTTAGAATTCTTTATTGAGGCTGTATGCAAATTTTTGTAAACATATTTAAAAAAAAATAAAAATCACAATTTTTCCAAATATTGTTTCATTGAATTACATATTACCATTTTTTTCGCTTTTAGCAGCTCAACTACTTCCAAATTTAATTGATACTCAAACAATTTTGTCAATTTTTGCATGCTGAACATAACGAAAACGGAAGAGTACGATTTCAGCGTGACAATTGTTGTTGCAAGGTACTATATCTAGTAATAATAAATAAAATTTTACAAACATTTTCTCTATAAACTACTTAGCAGACATTACTTTTATTGAAAATTATTATATTTCTTGTTTGTTTTCGGCATTAAAGTGGAAACCGTTAGTCAAAAACTGATAATACTACATGCACGCACCGGGTTTTGAAGGTTTTGAAGTAGATTTTGAAATTAAAGAACAACCAGAAGAAATTCTGCATGAAATTCTACTGTTTATTATGTGCATTCTTCTGCATACAATAAACAGTAGGTAAAATAAAAATGATAGTAATTGCTTATTTGCCAAAAAAATTAATAGTATATTTCAAACCAAGGGAGGAAAGTGCTCTATTGTAATTATGCAAGGCCTGCAATAGCACTTTCCTCACATGGTTTGAATACTATTTTTTCCCAGCCAGCCCAATTTTAACTAATTCACAGGTATATCTTTATTATTTTTGTCTTAATTAATTAATTAATGCCTAAAAATAATAAAGACATACCTGTGAGTGACATGATAGATAGTAGGCTTAATCTGTCAAATATTTTTTGAGAACTGTCAAGTTAGCGTCGTTTTAAAAGTGTTTAATAATAGTTTAATTGAGATTAATACTAATAATTTAGCAATTATCTCATAAATGGCTCACACTGGGCCGAATGTACTAATGTCATCTATCAATAATATCACATATTATAAGATGTACAGTTTCATCATGTCAACGTCACTTACTTTTCCTCCCTAGGGTGGTAAAGTACACACACTCCCTGCTGGGAAAAAATAGTTTACTACATTATTTTGTTGTTTCTAATTTCAAAGCCTACCTTACTTATAAGAAACAGAACGATATCTATGTCTAACAAGTATGCATTTTTAGAGTTTGATTTCTTGTTCTAGGTGTTCATTACTATTAGTTATTGTAGGTATTGTTTAAATGTGTTTGCTTATAAAGTATTCCTATCATTAACTAAAAATATTGGTTATTTATTTCTACTGAGTTTTGTAATTTCGAAACCTACATAAATACCTTCGGTGCGTGCAATAACATTGTGAAGGCTTAGATGTTTAGTGTTATCAGTTTTCGACTACCGATTTCACTTTAACGCAGAAAACCAAAAAAAAATATGATAATTTTCAATAAAAGTAATGTTTGCTAAGCGGTTTAGAGAGAAAATGTTATTTAATAAAAGTATAAAATTTTATTTATTGCTACTAGATACACTCCCTTGCAACAACAATTGTACTTTTAAATCGTACTTTTCAGTTTTCGCTGTGTTAATTATGCAAAAATTGACAAATCTCTTTGAGTATCAACTAGATTTGGAAATAGTACTGCAGCTGAGCTGCTAAAAGCGAAAAAAATGGAAATATGTAATTCAATGAAACAATATTTGGAAAAATTGTGGTTTTTATTTTTTTTTAAATATGTTTACAAAAATTGGCATGCGGCCTCAGAATTGAATTCTAAGCAACTTTTTCAAATAACTTTTTTGGATATCATGTCATCTAACCTAACTTTTTGCAGATTTACCGCATATTTTTTAAATTTACCGCCATGCTAGTGGTCACGTGACGTATGTCAAAATAAATTTTGGTGTTCCCAGACATGCACAACCTATCCCCAAAAAGAAGTTTTAGTATATTTTAATAATAAATTTTTTTTCCATATGTTGCAATATTTATGCCGGTCACTGTATAATGTATTTCTATTTTAAATCGCAATGAGAATGATAATTCAATATAAAAATAAAACCATATAAAAACTGCTCATGATACATTCGCTAATCTAAACAAAATTTATTTATCTTTACACAGACGCATTAACTTAAAAAAATGCTGTCGAGCACCCACATCAAAGTGATTTTATTGCGGTTTGCCGGACTATTTTATATTATGTACATATTTATTATACGTCAAAATAATCTGACAAAAGCAACATTAAAATTATAAGTACCTAAGTAATTTTGTTCAAAATCTAAGTTTTGTATGAAAACAATGGTCGAAAATGATCGATGAAATAATCGACTAGAAAATGATTAACACGTGGAAGGGCAAAGAACAATCCAAAGGGCGAGGCCATAGGAAGAACACCAATCGGTGGTATAATCTTTTTGAAAATGTACCTGAATTGTAGTTGTCAATAAATCCTAATTATTATTGTTATTGTTATTTTCGATATAAAAAAATGAATACTGTTTTATGTCACATAATGGAATTAATTAAAGAAAACATTAGTTCTGCTAGTGAAGCGAGAATAAAAGAAAAGGTCCTACGTTTGTGCTTCGCAATAACATTAATATAGAGTGATATGGTATGTAATTTTTCAAAAAAATGTAAGAATATTAACGCAATATGTGGCGGTTATAATGGAGCAGTATATTAGCAGAAACCCTTTGATATAGAGGTCAGAATTTGACTTAATTGAATGGAATGATAATAAATGATGCAGGGGATAAGCATTAATTCGCTTTTTTCATGCATGCGTTAGCACGGCTTCTACAGGCGCGTACACCCGTATACACGGTTGGTAGTTGTGATATCAATTTTAAAGGGTTCACAGAACAATAGGTTTACCCGGGAATATGTGCTCAAATACGTACATTAACGTACCCTGAATAACTTGGCCAGTAAAATATGAGATAGTCTGCCCAATTCTTTTTCGCTACACCATGTTTATATTACCTATATGATACTGAAATTGTACAACTTTATATCTTGCTATCGTAAAATAAAAAAAATATCGATCCATATTAAAAATATTATAATTAATTAATTTTACTCCCTTAGGTCATATTAATATTTCTAAAATTCAGTTTTCATTTTAATATGGCAATGGTTTATATAATATGACTAAACCATAATCCTACTAGTGTTAATTAAGGAAAATGCATTTAATTGTTATCTACTAATTACGGACATTTACCTTCACATATACCTAATTAAATACTGTTATTACAGAAAATCTGTGTAAAAGTTCGTTTGGAGCTTATGAGTAAGTATATTATAAGTACGTTGCCTACCAATAGAATTAGTAGACGAAACCAAAATGGATTAATAGATTGACAAGTAAACTGTGCTTTTTCGCCGTAATTTTCGTCTATAGGCACTAATATTTGTCATAGACTCTCCGGAGGAGCTCCGAAACAAGCTGACAAAAATATATCTAACAAAGTTTTGGATTTGAAACATTCTCCTGGATAAGATCGGTTCCTGTCATGCTTATAAGTACCATTATATTTCTGACAACTAGCAAAAGCCATAAACTAACGTAGAAGTTTTTGGAGGAGGCACTCTGAAAGCATTGAACAAACTCCGGATTGTGCCAGACTCACTAGGATATTATCCAAAGAACATCACAGCTCCATTTCAATACAAACTCTGACAACCAAAGACGGAGGCTACACTCAGATAGAAAGCGACTCCAAGAGAGAACTTTTTCGGGTTCACTTCCAGGAAACTGGAATTACTCTTTCCTCACAAGGAGGCAATAAGGCAAAACTGGAAAGGGCGAGTCAGATTTTCAGGGAACAATGGCTTGTAGCAAAGAGAGTGGTGAATGTGGAGAAAGTGAAATAGGAAGTCAACTCATTCGTACTATATAGATCGCCAACATCATTTCACATTTATTCAACTATGTTGCAAAATAGTCTGGAACTTTGTTTCAAAAACCTAATATGTTACTAAGGGAAAGACTCGCACTGGCATTCATACCAATGGCTTGGAGGCTGATTGGAGTTACTTTTATCTCAATACCTCGGAAAACTGGATAGGACGAAGCAAAATCTCTAAGACCAATAGGTCGAATGTCACTTCCATTCCTGAAAAAAGATAGACATGTAAGGGATGATGTATTACCATTATCGGCTACTACACAAATTGGTATTTGTATTGGTATACGTGTATCAAGAAGGAATATCTACAGAGACATACTTGCATGAGCTCATACAGAGAGCTGAGCATGCTCTGAAACCCGAAGAAGCGTTTCTATTCACTTGCATGCTGAACGTAGACGGAGCATCTGATAATATTTCCGCATCGGTCTCTAAAGCATCGAGGAATAAAACGATCGATGCAACAAGCTGCAGGTGGATAGACTAGATGCTTAAAGGGAGATCCGTTTACCATTATGAGGAAGATGGTCAAAAGAAAATGTCCGTAGGGTGGCATCTTGGTGATGAGGGACGAGTCTATGAATTTCTTATGGACGAGCCCAGCAGCAGGTTATGTGCAACTCAGTCTTCTTCCTGCTGCCGATCGCAGTACGGAGTATTTTTACCCGATCGTACTCGAGGTACCACTGTGCAAGGAAAGCACTGCGATCTAGACCAGTTAGGATCGATAAAAATCTCCTGACCAAGCTATCGTGTCGTGGCTAATTGTCTGCACCACAAATAACGGCGCTGGTCGTAAAGCGAAACTTTTCACATGGGACTATTATACTATGCTCCGAAAGGCGAGGGGAATCTGGGCTTAACTGAACAGATCGAGAGGAAACAACCTCAGCGAAAACCTAAATCCTATGGTGGCGGACTAGGCAGATGGAATGCACGGTTGGATAGAAGACTAGTTTTTACTAGTCCAATACCCCCCTCCTCCCAATCCAGTGGTGTTATGCGATCCGTGCCGAGGGTGGATGCCACCTACCCCAAAATGTGTACACGAACAGAGCTGGATAACCCAGTGACACTGTCGGAAACATAGGAGTATAAGAGCTCAGACTGCAGCAACATAGAAATCTATCTAGCGCCCAGATCAGGAAACTGATAAGGCAAAGGAAAATGGAGCAGGGTACATGGACCGAGTTAGACCACTAAGGGTAAAAAGGAGACGGTCAGGGACAGCAAAAAAAGACCTTGACAGTTTATATTATTCTAATCTTATCTCCGATGAAGTAAAACAATGTTTTACGAAAGCTAAGACATTTAAAAAGAAAAATACTGTGTTTTATTTAGCTGCTGCCCAATTATCCATTCTTTTGAAACCATAATAATATTGTTTATCATGTGTGATAATTTCAACATATCTATTTGACAGAAAAGCTGGAAATCGCGGATCGTATAAACTAGAACAATCCAGCTACTGACAGTTTCGGGAATTGAGCTGGCTTTCAGATTGATCAAAAGCCGAGAACGGGACTGGAACTATAACTAACAGCTTCTTGCGGGTTTCGCCGTGTGTCAAAACTTTCGCTCGACGTTTCGCTGTTCATACTGACAGCTTCTTCGGGATAACTGAACTGTGTGGGACTGGAACTAGCTCCTATAGTAAGGTGAGAAAAAGAATGACGATCCTTCCTCTACGAAAATATAATACGGCGTTTCAGGCAAAGCATAGACACTATTGGATTGTGAGACTCAAATCAATCAAAGGGGTTATAAAAACAAGCGGATCTACATAGCTAGGCGATACTGACGTCACTAGTGAACGCCAAAATATAATTAAGACTGGTTTGAGAATGTATTTGAAAACTGAATAGTCTGACAGACCGTAAGAAAGTCACTTTATGGTGCATGCTCGTACACTCGGCAATCCAAAGAAACGAAAGAGCCGATGAATTAGCCGAAAAGGGATCATCGGCTTCATATATAAGCCCAGAACCTGTTCTGGGAGTACCCAAAAGCAGATAAAAATAGAAAACCACGTACCACAATATCCTATATGAATGCGAAGCTGTGGACGCAAAAGGACAGACAATTTTAGGCAAACCAAAAATGAACCCATGTTGCCAGGATTTTGGAATGGCTGGTATAATTTAATGGGTAAATAAAAAAGGAAATTATATACAAAAAGCCAAGAGGTAGTAGTGTTTCCGGAAGCTTCAAGTCAGATGGCTCCCTCAAAAAAAAGAAGACTAAAGTTGAACCAATAAGTGTATTATCTGAAATTTAGTAGTTGAAATCCGGGTATTTGATGTATTTATACGTTATTATAAAGTCCGTCGCATTCAAACTCCACATGTAGATATATGTCGGTACATGCGAAGATTCTGGAGAAAGAAAGAAACAAAATAGAAACAGGGAAAACATCTACAATAAAATCAACAACATACGTTTCCGTCACAAATTTGAGATCTTCAATCTTTCCACTGTCGACCTGAAAAATCTCCGTCTCGTCGAATTAAGGGAAGTGGTACATTCGAAATGTGTAAGTTTGTATGTATGCGCCCATGTAACTACATATATTCGTACAAAATGTCGGACGACTTGAAGGATTTGAAGAGGCCAGACGGGTACGTTTGTATGAGGGCACGCAGACATGCATTGGCAATAGAATAGAGGTAAAAAGGAATACCAGACGGAACTAGAAAGAGTTCGAGTACAATAGAACGGACTTAGAGAAACTAGTACGGATGAGTTTGCGCAACTGGTAGCCAATTTATACAAGTTAAGAAGTTCAGGGGGGAAAGTTCGCCTTCACCTTTTTCGATTTCCGTGCTGCAGTCGTTCGATTTAAATACACGGAATCGGTAAGTTAAATATTACCTGTAATGGCATCCCCCCTATCGAATGACCCCCACTAAATAGATTGAAAAATCGATTTTTCCTTATTTTACTATTATGGTGGATATTTATAGTATATCTCTCTAGTTCTTTATTGTTTGCAGCTCTATATTGGAGATAAATACAGGTGCAGCATTAAGTATGTGCTACACAGTTATTTTTCTAATTTGCTGGGATAGAGTTAAACTGTTAAAGGTAGCCTCCTTAATAGTAATAAGTAGTACTGCGCAAACCACTAGATACTAAAAATCGGTTAATCTTCTTTCGCTAAAATCGCTTTCTCTAATTTCTGTTCAAAAACATATTTCAAAGCTATTAATGTCGCGAAGAAACGACCTAAAATCGTGAATAATTAATATATCATTCAAAACAATATAAAACGTAATGTTTGTCAGTACTTAATCGCTATAAATTCTTCGTTTGAAAACACTTAAAAATGCATTTAGCCCTGCGTTCTCTCGTCTTTTCTGCCCCATTCCCCGATATCACATATCTCCCTAATCAGCATTTTATCTTGTGGAGAGAAGAGCTCATTTATAAGTATAGGTTTAAGCTGTATACCTGTAATGATTACAGAAAGAGCACTTGCTAGATCTCCTCTGCATCCTCTGCAATGAGCATACCAGATACGCAAATCAGGAGAGTCTGCCCTTCATAGTTTGGCGGGAGGACTCGAAAGAAGTCTACATCAAAAGGAAGTTGCCCTCGCAGTGCTTTTAGAGTTAGAGGTCGCCTTTGATAACACATCAACGCCCTCGATCAACCGATCCTTAATGGCTCGGAACATTAGCTGCATGACCAGCGGATGGGTTGACTGCATGCTAAAAAGCAGAGTGGTCTATGCCCAAATGCTAGATAAAAGTATCGCCATGAGGACACTAGAGGGTGCCCTCAAGGGGAGTGGAGCTGTGGAGCTTGGTCGCTTGATGATTTCATCAGATCATTAAACGACAAAAGAATATGGACGCAGGGGTTCTCTGATGACATTGTCATAGTAGCTAAAAGGAAGTTCTCAAGCGTAGTGGCAGGCATCAACGCACTGGGAATGGTGGATAAATGGTGCCTTTTACAAGAACTCTCAGTTAATCCACAAAAAAAGAAAGTTGGTTGCTTTCACCAACATGAGGAAACTCAATGACCTAGGCGGCATTAGACTGTTTGGGCAGGAGCTACAATTAACCAGAGAAGTAAAGTATCTGGGTTTACACTCGATGCGAAACTGAGCTGGAAAAATCCCATTATGGGCCTTCCCCCGCTGAAACTTTATGTGAAGGTGGAGGCTATGAATGCGATCCTCAGGCTGACAACCAACAACTTGTGGCATCCTAACATACGGGAGGGCACACTAATACTACAGGTACGATACTGGACAGACCATTGCTGCAAATGCCCACGGAAAGTATGGCACCCGCGATTAAGTTCACTGAAAAGAAGAAAATCTCCATACCGCAACAGAGACCAGGCATGTAGTGAGATCACTGCTTTTGATGACTGGTTCACGGACGAATCAGAATTTAGTCAAGATACAGGAGCCGGTATTTGTGGACCGAGGCCTAATTAAAGGATATCCATAAGCCTGGGGAAGCATGCAACGGTCTTCCAGGCAGAGGTATTCGCCCTTGCAGCCTGTGCAGAAATGATTGCAAATAGGGCTATCAAGGCAGTCTCGAACCCTGTAACTAGGTCAAAACTAGTTAGAAACTGCGAACAATACACTGGCTTGAGACTACACGGTGTCTCTGATTTGGGTGCCAGGACATGATGATAAGGGCAATATAATAGACGAGCCCAATTAGCCAAGAGACACTTCATAGAGCTAGAGCCCGTATGTGCGATTACTAAGGACTCTGCTAAAACGGAGATTTGGATCTGGTTAGATAAAAAAAGTACAAAGAAATCGAGGTCGACTGCAGGTCAACTCCTTACTACAGCGCTAATAGGGCCTGGGGATGCTAAATTTTCTGATAACCTACTCAGACGCAGCAAGAAAGATGTTGAAACCAGTACTGGGTTGGTAACTAGACTCTGCCCCTGAAAAAGCTTCAATACAACACAGTCCCAATAAGCAAACCGTGGTGTAGAAGATGCAAACTACAGGAGGAGACGAATTTACATGTAATCTGCACATGTGAGGAATTGAAAGTACTCACGCAGAAACATTTCGGGAAGGATCTATTAGAGCCCTCGAGGGCTATTAAGTGTCCACTGGGCAAGAAACTGGACTTTATAGACAACATCAAGATACTCGAGTGGAAATAAGAGATTTAATAGGGACGGTACAATGAGCACCTAGCTTAAGTGCCTGGTGCCCACCCTAACTTAAAAAAAAAAGCTGTATATCTCTCCAGTAGGAGCGGACTGGAATTGATGTACAGATGATTCCAAAACTGACCATGGTGTAAGAGCCGTATTGTATGGAGACCAAGCCCAGAAAGGCCTTTTCTGTAAACTTAAGGACGCGACAGTGATCCAAACTAAGATTGTTGCAATTCATCGCTCAGAGATCTAGAAAGATGGACTGAGTTAAGTAAAAGCGTTATGCTTTTCTGATAGCCAGGCAATCCCTTAAAGCGATCAGCTTCTGTTTGCGTGTTGACTCTAAGCTAAGTTTGGGACCGCATAGGTGTTCTAAATGAGGTAGACGACAAAATGAAATGACATTGGGTCTTCAGTCACATGGGCGTGATGGTAAATGAGGCGGCGGGCGATCGGATCAAGCGAGATTTGTCAAAGGTGATTTGTTGAAGCTGTCCATTCCTTCGGCATTATCAAATCACAAATTAAAAACTCCGTCAGGGAATGATCACATTACAAGTCTAAGGAGTGCTGGCAAAAATTATTAGGATAAAGACAAGAAAACTTGAATTTACTAAAGATCTACAGAGTTAAGATAGGAAGACTGTCAAAATGATAGTAGGTCTATTGAGCAGTCATTGCTGACTTTATAGGCGTATGTATAGCATAGCCCTGGTAGATCACGTTATTTGCAGATCCTGTCAAGACGAGGAAGAAACCCCAAGTCACGTGCCAACAGAACGTTTCAAATCCAGGAGTGTAGTTTTTTATATCCTATTATTCCAATATTAGCTTGGGATTTTAATTTTTTTTTATATTTTTATCGCAAAACATCCCGGTCTTGAAGAAGCAAGAAGAATATATTAAACACTAATAAACAAACATTTTACCGAAATAAACCTTTTGTGTATGAAATTTCTCAGAGGAGTTTTAATAAGCAAAGTTGTAATGAGAAAAGAAGTTGAGAGACGTGAATGAAAACAAAAGGAATGGAAGATAATACAACGACACAAGAGACTGTTGTCACCCATTAAATTGAAATAAAATTATGACGTATATGGCTTTTTCACGATCTTACTTTGAATTTTTATGACTGTTGTAGGTAATAAACTTATGGCAGTCTTATGTCCATTGCTATCGGGATCTTGATTGCATCTATTTTAAAATTCTTACATTTCCTTGCGTCCGTCGAGGACACTTAAAAAGGCAATTTAAAACCAAGGTACTGGATTTCCACTTGCAGCATCGAAATTGCTCTCAAACGAAGTAAGACCAAGCATTTGCCGATATAGACGTTAGAGTTAGGCCGACGCGTCAATACGCGAACAGAACTTTTTCAATCTAATTTAATTGCTAATAAAATTTCCGATTCACCGCGTCTACCTCTTTCCTCGTAACCCTGTTTCCTCTATCTTATTCATCCGTATTCCTGAAGTTACGGTGGCTCGTGAGACAGGGGGTGAGTTGCGCGTATTTATATTTCATCGTAAAAGATCTGCAAAGGTATTGGAGGGAAACGTCGCGTAGATTTATGTTATGTTTTTGTTTACTAGAAAGTATGTAGAGATATGTTGATATAGGAAAGAAAAATAATCCATTCAATTAAAGATTGTAGTTGGAAAACACTAACATAAGACCATGATCAAGATTGCAATCTAATGAGATGGTTGACCTGTGTACTTAATTGGTAAGATTGTTCTCGCTGTTTCCTTTCTTTTTTTAATAATATAGTTACTTGATTTTCAGAATTAAGGAAAGATACCACTAATATAACCCACTGATTAATAGTATTAAATACAAATACAAACATACGAAGTACCTTGCAGCGGAAGCCACCGAAAAGTGCTTCTAAAGCTATAGAACTGTGCTGTCACACATTTTTTAAACACGTGTATATATATTATATATATATATATATACTTTACATGATTTACATGATCTACATCCCACCGATTAGGTAATTGTGTTCCACTTAGATTAGCAATAGTTTTACGCATCACTGTATATCATCTATCATTCCACCTTTTCACGTTACTATATATATTTGAAAAACACAGACACACAACACCAACACAAAAACATTCACCACATGTTTTCCTTCAAATCACTTGTATTTTAACTTTCAATGCTTTAACATGTAAATTTTAAATTTATAACGTAATAATGTAACTTCACTTTCATAGTATTTTAA
Source organism: Protaetia brevitarsis (assembly GCA_004143645.1). Lineage (NCBI taxonomy): Eukaryota > Metazoa > Arthropoda > Insecta > Coleoptera > Scarabaeidae > Protaetia > Protaetia brevitarsis. Next base: position 386,160 of record RXPK01000296.1, read on the forward strand.
ATTTTAACTAAGCAATGTTGCTTTTTCGAGTATAAATTTGAATAATAAATTTCAATGTAGAGTCATGACGTAAGATTTAAATTAAATTGTAATAATTCTTTACCCTAGTTTCTTCTTGTTTTAGACTAAATTTGTAAATATTTCACTCATTTTATTCCATTGAGAAAGGCAAAATTCGCCGAAACATGTATGGATATTAAAATAAAATTTAAATACAAGTCAAATAGGCCTCTTATTATATAGGAAAAATAGCAATATATGGCATATAACTGGCATTCGTTTTATTGAAAAGTATCAGTTTTCCAACTTTTTGTATTTCATTTGGCCAGCAAACTGAGATTAATCTGTTTGTTCACAAATGTGTGCTCGATAAGCGAAAACAAATTAAGTGTGTCTTGTGTTTATTGTTGCAGTTTAACATTTTAAATGCCAAAACGTGTCACGGTTGCAGTTGAAAAACCTTCGAAGTATAAAAGATGGCTCAAAAAACTCAATCAGATGCAATCATGGCAGTAGCTTTCGTTCAAGGTAGCCACAGCCAATATTATGCTGCTCAGGTATTAGGTGTTACTCGTTCAGCCATTCGAAGGGCTATTCTGTTTTAATGAAGCTGGTAGCTAACTTAGAAGACCAGCATCAGGTCGCAGAAGAGCAACATCCGAACGAGACGATCGATTTTCAGAGATAGGCATCTGACTTCGGTTGAAAAGCGATGCAAAAAATATGCATGTAAGCAAGTGGACAATTCGTCGAGCACTAGCTGAAGCCAATTTAAAGCCAAGAAGACCAGCTCAATGTCCACAGCTAGCTGTGTAACAGCGTAGAGCTCGACTAGCCCTGGGATCACGCCGATTGGAGCAATGTGTTATTTACGGATGAATCCAGATTTTGTCTATGATTCCCAGATGGTCGGGAAAGAATTTAGAGAAGATAGAGAGAGCGATTTGCTCAACCAATATTGTAGAAAGGATTAGCTATATGGTAGGCTCCGTTATGGTTTGGGCTGGTGTAAGTAGCGAAACCCGTGCTGAATTAATGAAGGTTGATGGAGGTTGTCTGACTGGTGCGAGGTATATCAACACCATTTTAAAAGACCATGTGGTTCCTTTTGCTCCATTTATAGGGGCTAATAGTATTAGCACGTCCGCGCAGTGCTTAAACCGCCAACGAATATTTACCTGAGATCGGAATTGTGCGTATGAACCGGCCTGTTGGCAGTCCCGACCTCAATTCAGTAGAACGTATTTGGGGCACACTTGGAAGACAGGTTCGAGCACTTGTACCCCGACGGCGCATTAATTAAACTCATGCCAAGACGTATGGAAGTTTTTAAAAGGAAGGTGTTAACTGCAAGGTGGAAATATTCGGCATTAGTGCTGCAATTGTTGTAAAATGTTGTTATAGTGTTTATTTTCTTTCTTAATAAAACCCTGTTAATTGTATTCATTGTTAAATAATCTCATAAATTCATATCTTGTTTTTTATTGACGTTTATTTGTTCCTCCTTTATGAACAAACATTACAATAGATGTATTTCTAGTTTATAAGACGCTGTAAAAAGTAAATACTTTTGAAGTTTGTAAATAATTTTCCTCTTCCACATTTTCTTATCATAATATTTGCAATTATTACGTAAACTAATAATGTAGGGAACATTATGGGAATAGAGCGACGTTTAAATATATATTGCCAATATGCGCCGCCGGCTGTGCCAACTTATCCGAATTTGTTGATTTTTAATTTTGCATAATTTTTTATGCACGTACTAAATAACGGAGAAATTTAAAAATCATGTCATAAATAGCTAAAAGACAGTTTCGTGTGGGGTAGTTGAAGTAGCGAAAGAATGTACTCAATACGCCCCCGGTTTCTACCTAACGATTCCAAGATTTCCTCAACTTACACTGTACCCATGGAACCACTTTAGTTACCTTCCAGAATTCGCCGAAGAGTGAGGAAAGCCATGGAAAACGGAAAAGATTTGTATCTTAAACAGTTATTTGATACGTGCGTGCTACACACTTGGAGTAAAAATAGAAGATCCTCATGTTACACTGTTGAAAATTTTAACACTTTTTTGATTAATTTAATAGTCAGGAGATGTCCACACTGTTTTCGTGTTACTATAACTAACAGCTTCTTGCGGGTTTCGCCGTGTGTCAAAACTTTTGCTCGACGTTTCGCTGTTCATACTGACAGCTTCTTCAGGATAACTGAACTGATTCTCCATGGTCCGACATTCTTCTTATATACCCCCTGTGCATCCAACCGTGAAGTTTCCGCTCCATTGACCTGACGGTTCGTAGTAGGCTCTTCCACGTGTTGCTAAGGTGGTACCCTTCTTCTCTGTTAACGGTTTTATTCTTCTCTATTTCTATGGCTTCCCTGATGAGTCTTTTTCCGTAGTTCTTGGTGGTAGTTATTACTTTTACATTCTTGAAATCCATTTTGTGTCCGGTGTCGTGCATGTGTTCTGCCACCGCTGATTATCGGTCCTCTTAATCTTGCGTCCCTCTCATGTTCTTTATTCTTATGTCGATGGCTCTTCCTGTTTTTCCGACGTAGCACTGTCCGCATTGCATGTTATCTTGTAGATACTTCTGTGCGCCCCTTGGTATCTTATCTTTTGCGGTCGTAGATACTGCTGGATCGACGTTGCAGTCCCGAAGCGTACTTGTACGTTACGTTTCTTCAAAATTCGGCCTACTTTTTCGGTGACTCCTGCTATGTAAGTAAACACGCCATCCCTCTTCGTGGTTCTGTAGTTGTCTCCAGTGTCGTCTTCTTCTTAGTGGCTCTCCTTATGTCGATGTCAGTAAGAAGAAAGACGACACTGGAGACAACTACAGAACCACGAAGAGGGATGGCGTGTTTACCTTCATAGCAGGAGTCACCGAAAAAGTAGGCCGAATTTTGAAGAAACGTAACGTACAAGTACGCTTCGGGACTGCAACGTCGATCCAGCAGTATCTACCGACCGCAAAAGATAAGATACCCAAGGGCGCACAGAAGGTATCTACAAGATAACATGCCAATGCGGACAGTGCTACGTCGACAAACAGAAGAGCCATCGACATAAGAATAAAAAAATGAGAGGACGCAAGATTAAGAAGGACCGATCATCAGGTGGCAGAACACATGCACGACACCGGACACAAAATGGATTTCAAGAATGTAAAATAATAACTACACCAAGAACTACGGAAAAGACTCATCAGGGAAGCCATAGAATAGAGAAGAATAAACCGTTAACAGAGAAGAAGGTACCACCTAGCAACACTGGAAGAGCCTACTACGAACCGTCACGTCAATGGAGCGGAACTTCACGTTGATGCACCAGGCGTATATAAGAAGAATGTCGGACATGGAGAATCAGTTCAGTTATCCTGAAGAACTGTCAGTATGAACAGCGAAACGTCGAGCAAAAGTTTGACACACGGCGAAACCCGCAAGAAGCTGTTAGTTATAGTTACACCGGCGTGAAAGCCTACGCAGTGTTATCACAAGCCTGTACGGAGAATGTACTATCTACTAGACGACTAATTCTCTACGCCACCAAGAAGAACAATTATTGTCAACTTTGGCATTTCTACGTCGATGCCGAGACAAGAAGATTACACCTAACTTCTAAAGTTGAAACATCACATAACAACGGATGCCGCAAAGAAGATCTTAAGAAAACGGAGAAGCCTTACTACGAGAACGAGTGCATCAAGTATATACGGAGCTACATCTGATTTCCAAGATGATCATGGAGCTACATTTGACATTAGCCAACAAAATGTCAAAAGAAGATTGGACCTTATCGACCGCATACTGGGAAGCAGCAGAAACTGAGTTCGAAAAATCCAGAACAACACAAGTGAAGAAGTTGCAAGGATGGAAGAAAAGAAGATCAAGGGCAACCTGGACACTGAAGAACGTTGTGATTAATTTATCAACGAAGCAACTATCCGCAGACGAAACAAAAGTACTTGCCTTAGGATGAACTACGTCATTGCACCCAAAAGAGTACCAACAGAAGACATCATCACAGAGTAGAAGCAGCGATCAAAGAATTCCGAACATCGAAGCAGAAGAAGTGCGACAAAAGTAAGCAGAGCATTGAAAAAAAGCAAAGCCACCGAAACGCAACCTATCCAGAAAAAGAGGCAGCACTTACGAATTTGAAAGCTGAAGAAGACATCGTTATCCTCAAAGCAGACAAAGAATGCAACAGTACTACTAAATAAAGAAATTACCGAAAAGAATGAATGAACTACTTGACGAGAACACCTACAAGGAAATAAGAAAAGATCCAACGGAGAGATCACAAAAAACAGTAAGGCAGAGCATAAAGATCATCAATACCTAAAGAGATGCAGAACAGATGCTACCAAGAGCCGCTAGACCACCAGGCTGTATGGAATACCAAAAATACATAAAAAAGGTATCCATTAAGACCATTGTTAGCAACATTGGATCACCGACCTACGATTGTCGAAATATTTAGCTAACCTACTAAAGCCATACACCGGACAAACTGCAACGTATGTGAAGAATTCGAAACATTTCGTGGATATTCTGTCTACGCTAAAGACTGAACCTACAGATATTTTATAGTTTCGACATTATATCGCTATTCACCAACATACCCACGGAGGACGCACTGGCCTTACTTCCAGAACTTGGACTACAAGAAGACGTCATTGAATTAGTGAAACTGTGCTTATCCACGACATACTTTTTGTATGAAGGAAATACTACGAGCAGAAGAACGGAACAGCAATGGAAGCCCTTTATACACCAGTAATAGCCAACTTGTTTATGAAGCATTTGAAGAAGAAGCCCTAAGTTCCAGCGATATGAAACCCAAGTGTTGCTGCGATATGTCGACGAACTTTTGTAATATGGCAACACGGAGAAGAAAAACTACAACAGTTCTTGGAACACATAAACTCGCAGCACCCAGCCATAAAGTTACCATGGAGAAAGAACAAAATGGAAATCTCCTTTCCTGATTTATGGTTAAGAAACAAAAGAGGAATGCTACAGCACGCAGTATTTAGAAAGAGACGCACACCGATAGATATCTGCATGCAAGATCTCACCAGCATCCGATGCGAAAGGACATTATACAAACATTGCTATCCAGAGCGAAACCATCAGTGACGAACAACATCTTACCAGCGAAAAGAACATTTGGAAAAGCACTAAAGAAGAATGGTTACACTGACATCGACATAAGGAGAGCCACTAAGAAGAAGACGACACTGGAACAACTACAGAACCACGAAGAGGGTGGCGTGTTTACCTTACATAGCAGGAGTCACGAAAAAGTAGGCCGAATTTGAAGAACGTAACGTACAAGTACGCTTCGGGACTGCAACGTCGATCCAGCAGTATCTACGACCGCAAAAAGATAAGATACCAAGGGGCGCACAGAAGGTATCTACAAGATAACATGCCAATGCGGACAGTGCTACGTCGGACAAACAGGAAGACCATCGACATAAGAATAAAAGAACATGAGAGGGACGCAAGATTAAGAAGGACCATCAATCAGCGGTGGCAGAACACATCACGACACCGGACACAAAATGGATTTCAAGAATGTAAAAGTAATAACTACCACAAGAACTACGGAAAAGACTCATCAGGGAAGCCATAGAAATAGAAGAATAAAACCGTTAACAGAGAAGAAGGGTACCACCTTAGCAACACGTGGAAGAGCCTACTACGAACCGTCACGGTCAATGGAGCGGAAACTTCACGGTTGATGCACCAGGGGCGTATATAAGAAGAATGTCGGACCATGAGAATCAGTTCAGTTATCCTGAAGAAGCTGTCAGTATAGACAGCGAAACGTCGAGCAAAAGTTTTGACACACGGCGAAACCCGCAAGAAGCTGTTAGTTATAGTTAGGAGAGGTCCACACTCTTTTTCGTGTTATTTTTCGAGAATTATAGAGTTTAAATTTTGACGAAGCAAAGATAGTCAAGTATTTGTCTATTGCTAAGGGGTTATTTTGTCCAACTAACACGTGGAATTATGATATACTTCTAGTCACATTTTATTTGATCTAGACTAGACAAATTTACTAGCTGTTTAACTAAATGAATGCGATCTATTGATGATTTAACACCGTTTTCTAAACACAACGTCTTTTTAATATGCAACTCCTATTTCTTAGTGCATAATATTCTCTCTTTAAGACGTTTTCTCAATTATAAATATACAGAACCAGCCATTCAAAAGTTTTGTTTCAACTAAACGTACTAATTTTAAAATGATTTTTGAGAGCCATTATAAACTAAGTGAATGTTATGCATATTGATTCCAATCTGAACTAATACACGTAAATAGTTGTTCCCAATACATCTTAATATGTTGAATTTTTATGCCCACTGGAACGTTTAATAACACAGGCGTTACACTTTGTAGGTCAGTCACATTGGTGGTTTTTTGGATATTTAATACGCAGAAACAAACTCGAAAACAGATACACGTGCAATGCAGGTGGTGCGTATAATGCAATACCGTATTCATTAGGTGGGGTTTCTATATTTCTATCCGAGGGAAAAATTCTGATTGGTTGATGCTTCTGAATGTCTAGAGAAAATAGTAAATCCTCATATCTGAACAAAGAATTCACACCAAATCTAGTAATTTCTGTCTACTAAACCACATGTAGTCAATTCGTCTGGCAAAGTTTGTAAAAATCAACACTAAAATATTTGACTAGCGCAAAATTAACACCAACACCGTAATATTTTCAACAGTGTATGGTTCAGGCTTTTAATACTTATTACAATCCCTGATGTCCCTAAGTTTGAGACCTATAAATCCAGTGACTTACCTTTGTTTCATGGAGTTCCACAAGGTTCCGTACTCGAGCCTGTACTTTTTAGTATGTGCATTAATTACATATTTCATTTCATCTCTGATTTACTTATATACAGCAGAAGCCACATCTACTACGATCAGCATCATACGCTTTATACATATACCGGTGTATATATGTTCGTATTTAGGATGGCGCGTGTGGTATATGCATACAGATGACACCAGCATCTTCACTGCACGAGACACCTTACGAGATGCAGAGGCTGTCAATAACACTGCGATCAACCTATTACACCAATGGTTTTGTGGCAACAAACTCTGACTCAACAAGATAAAACAATGTGCATGCTATCTCACGGACAAGTTGACTGCGTATGAAAGAGTTCATATCAGCATGCTCCTTGACAACCGTCCGTTCAACTAATCGCCTCGTCTGAAACATGCCTTAGTGCACTAGGTATTTTAACCTTACCGTCACTCTTTATGTATGAGGTAATTCACTACACTCACCAACAATCTGGTAAATATGTGACATACATAGTCGCAATACGCGACAACTGAATGATTTTCAACCTACCTAGATGCGAATTGCACCGAGCGGGGAATAGAATTGTTAGGCAGAAGGTTGTATAATAAGTTACCAAATGAAATAAAAACCTCCACCTCAAGCTTTCAATATAATCTCAAGAGATTTTTAATTCAAAATACTTTTTTTAGCGTGCATCAGGATTTTGGGTTAACTTTGTTTTCCATTTCGCCTTTCTTTTCACCCTTTAACCTTCAGTTTTACTTTTTTGGGTGTATTTTGTGGTGTTTGGATTGGTATATTAATTGTTAATTTTGTTCTATTGGTTAAATTTTTATTATTTTAGTAACTTATTTATTTTTAGTATTTTTTTCTTCTTATGACTGATTTACTTACTTACTACCCTACTAACTATATAAATATCATGCTGTATAACCTTATTCCTTAGCAGCATTACTAAAAAATCCCCACCATTCAACTCACTTGTTATCCCTAATCTGTTACGCGTCGCGGCAAATTTAACCTGTTAGCTAATAATCTAGCTTCCGTAAGCAACTTCCACTCATTAATGAGTGGACATTCAAATAAAACATGCTTCCCTGTATTATGCAATGATGTAGCCGAGCAATTATCATAATCCTTTCCCAAATAAGTCTAAAACTTTTGTGATATACAGGGTATTTCACGTAACTGGTTCATTAAATGCTTATGATGTTGTATTATTTCCTTATATTTGAAATTTGCACCAGTATCTGTTCGATTGGAACATAAATGTAAAATACCTTAACAAAATATCACTTCCGGTTGACCGGAAATGGATGTCAACTTTCTTATTTTAAATAGAATGATATAATTTTTTATTTTTTGGATTCTTACAACTATAAATACGTCAGTTTCATAGCTATTCCTATAGCTACATGTTGCCGTTTTGAGTTATTTAGTTTTTTTTTTTTTTAGTCATAATCATTGCATCATTGAGAAATTAATATCTCGTTTAATACTGCAAGTAGAGACTCCAATTTGCTATGTTGAATGTAGATATTACTCTAAGAAACGGTAAGCACACTTTACATTCTAACATACAGGGTGTTCAAAACTGAGGAACAAAGTGACATATTTTCAAATGCAGAAAATTCAATTTTTTTAGATAGAACACCCTGTATTTTAATTGGGAATTAGGAAGTAAATATCATTCCCTATAACTTTATATCAGCATTCCCTATACCTATCTTTAATAGATTTTGAGATATGAGCGACTTTTTGTTAGACAGACTAAGTAGCCCTATCTTTACGTGTTTGTAGCTGGCTCTGAATGGGATTAATGTCAAATTCATTGACTAACCAAAAGTGTTTATGTATATCATTGTAATTACACTTTTGTACAACGCAATATTAATAGAAATGACTATTCGAACATTCTTGTATGGTAATTCAAAGAATAATACATGAATTTGACATTAATCCCATTCAGGGTCAGCTACAAACATTTAAAGATAGGGCTACTTAGTCTGTTAAACAAAAAGTCGCTCATATCTCAAAATCTATTAAAGATAGGTATAGGGAGTGCTGATATAAAATGATAGAGGATGATATTTACTTTCTAATTTCGAATTAAAATACAGGGATTTCTATTTAAAGAAAATGAGTTTTCTTCATTTGAAAATATGTCACTTTGTCCCTCAGTTTTGAACACCCTGTATGTTAGAATATAAAGTGTGTGTATCGTTTCTTAGAGTTATATTTACATTCACAACATAGCAAATTTGGAGTCTCTACTTGTAATACTAACCGAGATATTAATTTCTCAATGATGCAATGATTATGACTAAAAAAAAAGAAAAACTTAAATAACTCAAAAACGGCAACATGTAGCTATAGGAATAACTAATGGATAATGACGTATTTATGGTCGTAGAATCCAAAAATGAATAAAAAATTATATCATTCTATTTAAAATAACAAAGTTGACATTCATTTCCGGTCAACCGGAAGTGATATTTTCGTTAGAGTATTTTACATTTATAGTTCCAATCGAACATATAATGGTACCAAAATCTCAAATATAAGTAAATAATAAAACATCATAAACTTTTAATGAACCGCTTACGTGGAATACCCTGTATAGTACTGGCTTCACAATAAGAAAAAATATGAGATACATATTTCATGAGAATATATGTTCCAGCTCTATATCAAGACATGATTTAACATGTTAACAGAAACAATAGAAAAAGATCACTATTATCTTATGTACATGCGAGTATGTACTTAATACAGAGGTTACAAAATTTTGTTGATTTTTTTATTCTTTATATATTACTGTAGCCATTGGTAATTAATTGCGGAAGTCGGTTAAGAGAAATTTTTTGAAACAACGGTTCTTGGAATACTACTAATGCGCAAGAACACCTAAACGATATCACGAAAAATGAAAAAATCGTTAACACACTTGTTTTGCGTTTTAATGCAGCGCACAATAATGCATTCACTGGTGGATAAAACGAAACATCGTTCAAGAAAATTCGTTCAAGAAAACCATCAATATAATTTTAAAACTTCATTTCTTGACCATGTATTTTTTTTAATTTCTTCTTTTCTTGGTTTTTAGGTCACAAATATGAAAATGAATATCAATGACTACAACGTTTCGCTTTTTTCAAGTATAATAATATAAAATATAAAAAGTGTAAATTATAAATAAAACTTTTTTGTTTAACAAATGACAAATTGTTTTGTTTACTAGGATTTTAAATTTATTATTATGTTTTATTTAAAGTTTGCGTTTTAAAATAGGATGTTTTGATTAATTGTTTTAAAATTTTTATAATTAAATAGATCTTTGAAAATATCTAAAATAGATTAGATTCTTAAATCATATAATCATGTAATATTCAATGCAAATACATCATTAAAATTAATTTTATTTTCCAAAGTGGACATATATACATTTCAATCATGAAATAACATCCGTATTTATACGTCAACAGTCAGTGGAATGAATTGCATTAGTATACTCCTGGGACGAAACTAAATTTAATCAAAATGTTAAATTATGAAGCCAATTTAATTGATTCCCAAATGTTAACTAAATATTGTAATACATCGGCAAAATAATTCGCATAACCACTCGCGTATGAAATAATATCCATCAATTTCGAATAAGGTTATGAAATGTACAAATATCATTAATTATTACGCATTTCGGACTTCATAATTAGGTTAAAACTATATAAAATAAAAAATATACTTTAATAGATATCTGAAAATATCAATTAAATATAATTTGATTTAGTTTTTGTACATTCAGATTGAATATATGTTACCTATTCGTGAGTTCAAAATTTATAGATAAAACTCTGTCAATTTTCTGCAAACAGGAATATAGGTAGCAAATGTTTAACTGTGGATAAAAATCAGAACATGTCTTCTTCGCGGGTAGGAAATATACACCGTGTTGGTGTAATATTCGGCACTTTCAAAATCTCCACAGTAGGTTGAAACCCCTGCGAATTCGAAAAAGAATGAGTGGGGATGGTACAATACATCGAATAGTTGTTAGAGCTCAAAAGCGTCAAAGTGTATTCTACAATTCGCAGCTTCGCCCAGTAACAAACAAACATCAGCTTTAAGTCGGAGCCATATGAAAAATTATTTATTATTAGTTTTTGAAAGGAAAGTGATTCTATAAAACTACGTTTTATTCTCTCTACTATTATTATAATCGACTTTGAAAGGTCGGGTTTTTTATTTGTTACAAATCTTCTTTTAAATGAAATATATTATTATTATAAATATTTCAGAGATAAAAGGATTATTTTAAATAAAACAAAACTGGATGTGGAAACAGGTGTTCCATAGGGAAACAGGCGTTCCATAAGGATTTGTCCTGGGACCTACACTGTGGGACATTTTGCATGATGGTGTTCTTAACTCGATGCCGGTGGGGCGAGCGACGATCTCGTCATAGTGGTGAAAGCAGCGAAAACAAAAAGATTTAATGTAGAAAACAAATAAAGCAATCGAGAAGATAGTTACCTGGACGAAAGGACATGAGTTGGAAGTAGCTCCCCATAAAACAGAAGTCGCGATCCAGAAAAGCCAAGAAAATGAGAAAATATCTATTTCGCAATCCTGGGCAACGGAGTTTTACTTAAACAAGTGTTAAAGTACTTGGGTGTCATATTAAACCGCAACAACCTTTGGGCCTCACATCAAGTATGTAGTCAAAGAGGCGAAGAGTAATTTGGTTGCCCCGTCAAGAATTATACTTAATATAAGGTGACTCGGTAATAAGAAAAAACCAGAAGCAACGTATGGGGTTTTACAATCGCAAATAACATATGCAAGTCAAGTATGATTATGTACCCTAGACCCTAGAGCTAAAAGAAGTACAGAGACTTCTTAGAAGTCTCAGCTGCAAAGAAGTGCAGCTGCCATAGAAGCATTACGTCCGAAATATATGCATACCTCTTGCTGATTTAGGAGCTACTTGAGCTGTCTCATTTCAAGGAATCACAAGAGATTCCGAACAAACGAGAAATAAGGAATGCCACCCTAACTAAACCAGAGAGAAAGTAGAAGGAGGAGGATAATATTGCAGTATAGACCAAGAGTCTTATACCCAATTTGGTAAAGTAACTGGAATGCATGGATAGAGAGACAGACTGCCACTTAATCCAGTTCTTGTCCCATAATGGGCATTTTCGGGAATATACAAAAAAGGCCCCAAAATAACGAATGACAATCTTTGTGTACATTGTATATAAATCTGCCGACTCGCCAAAACACATGATATTAATCCGCAGGAGGTGGGAAGACAAAACCAGCGGGTATTTGAAGTGGGGCAGGACATAATCATCAAAATGTAGTAGATACCATAATGAGGTCGTAAGCCATTCTGTCAGACAGAGAAAGGACCGAAAAAGAGCTTAAGAGCTAAGCTATAAAATAACGTGGTACATCAGCTAATCCACAGCGTGCATGGAGATCAAGAAGGTATGGAAAAGAAAGGGTAGCAAGTTGTTGGTCGTGCTATCTGAAGTTATGCTAAGGTGACGGTTTCCGGGTGTACGAGGGTGAAGAAAGGTGTTTGAGTAGATAAACCGGTTTGCACACACCATGCGGGAATCCCGTACTACTATATATGCAATAAACCTATGGCGACTATAAAGGTATTCACCTCACCAAAGAAAAAATAGTAGTTAATACGGAAATCTTTAAAATTAAAAAAAATTAAAAGAACATTAAGATAGCTAAAACTTCAACTTATCCAAAAATGAATTGAAAATGTACAAGGATGTATTGGTTTCTAGTTAGCCTAGATCGGTTCCGTGGATAAAGAAAATATTGCGATACCAACGAAAAATAACATATTAGAAGTGTCAACGTAAAGCTCACGTCAAAAAGTTGCGCAATAAAATTTGAAAAAAAGATGTCCACCGAAATTGTGAAAATCGAAAAATTGGAGTATAGAGTCATCATCAAGTACCTGTATTTGAAGGAGTTGATAGCTAAGCACATTTACGAAGATATGCTTAATACCCTTGGCGCAATGTCCTTCGTATGCGACCATGAAAAATTGGATTGCGAGCCTTAAAAGGGGTAAATTTTCCATTGAAGATGAACACCGATCGGGAAGGCCAGTTTCTGTGTCCGTTCCCGAAAATGTTGGTTCAGTTCATTACATGATTTTGTCAGATCGTCGAATTGGGCTAAAACGAATATCTGAGGCACTGAGTATTTCATATGAACCGCGTCCACCATATAGTTCACCACATATTGAGCATGACAATTTTTTTTTGTAAAATGGATCCCCAAATGTCTGAATGTGGACCAGAAGCGTGCAAGGGTGGAAGCATCGTGTTTGAAAAAGATGCACACTTCTTAAGCTCTATTGTTATTATAGATGAAACTTGTGCATATTTCTACGACCCAGAAATAAAACAGCAATCGATGGAATGGAGACACTCTGATTCCCGAAGGCCTAAGAAGTTTCGTGTTCAAAAATCTGCTGGAAAAGTTCTTGCTTGATTTTTGGGATTGCCATGGAGTAAACATGATTGATTTTCTGGATAAGGGTAGGACAATAGCTGGAATTATCGATGTTACTCACTCTACGACAAGAAGTTAAGAAGAGAAGACGCGGAAAGTTGTCCAAAGGTGTTTTGTTTTTACAGGTCAATACCCTTGCACACAAATCGCATGTTGCCATGCAAACAATTCGTGATTTAGGGTTCAAATTACTCGAACATCCGCCTTATTCACCAGATCTGGCACCGTCCGACTATTATGTCTTTTGTCAGCTGAATGAAATGTTTAAAAGGTCGTAAATTTTCTTCCAACGAAGCGATGATAGAAGCTGTGGAGGCCTGGTTTGCAGAGCAAGACAAAAATTTCTTGTTTGAAAGGTCTACAAGCGTTGTAGTGTCCTTGTAATAAATGTATCAAATAAGTGAAAAATATGTTGAATAATAAAATATTTTGACTTTCAAATTTTGTATACTTCTATAGTAGGCCAAGAATTTTTCAATACGTTTTTATATATATATCCAATATTGCTTCATATTATTGAATGTATTTCACACCTTTTGCACAATTCTGTCTCTCACTCGCAGATTTGATGCTGTATTCTATTAATACAATGCTCGTTATTACACGCACAACAACGTATAGGTCGATGTGGCAAAATCAATTTAGCAAGACGCTGCAACGCAATTTAGCTATATAAACAATGGCCCCTGGTTAATTTAACGATATCGGAGTTTTCAGTTTCCAATTTTACCGTTCATTTTGATTGCTATTGGTGTGGAGGGTAAATTCACCCTACGCCCTTTTTCAGAGGCGATTCGTGGTTACTACAAACACCTGTTTGGGATATTCTAATTAAAGCAGACGCCTATTAGAAACTTAACCGACCTGCTCTCGGTTGGCAATTTTCCAAATGTCGCAAGCCGTCGTTTCATTCGCTTGATTTATTTCGTCATTAGTTTGTAATAGTAGTCAATAAGATCGGGATGAATGCGACTCTTGGCCGAGTAAGGTTTATAACTTGCGCCGGAGATTTCTGTAAAATAAGGTAGTACCAGCGCTTTACTGAAAATACATTTTGGACAACTTCCAAGATTATTTTAGTTAATTAAACATCAACAGTAATTACAGCGAATTTTAAAATACAAAATAAATTTAAAGGTTTTTATCTGTGATGATAAATACTATGTTGTTATATCACAAAATACTTTAAGGAACACAATAATAAGATGCAGTCGATGAGAAAAGCAACTGATCCTAAGCTAAATCAGGATACATTACTCAATACTAAAAATTCAATGAAGATTACTTAATCATGCGGAATGGAAACTAGAAACTAAAAATAATCTTAGATATAATTTCCGACCAATAACCTATTCTCTAGTCCAATTTACTATTTACTTTAATACCGAAGAATTAATTTTGTTACGCTTGACAAAGTTTAGAATTAGTTTCGCCGAAATTCAGTTATAAACTAGACGTTAGTTTAAAGAGGGCAAGCTTAATTCAGTTTCACTGTTCTTGCTCTGTTCGGCAAGAATTTATCTGAAAGCACACTTTGCGTCATTAGGTCAATCAATTCCTCCGAAGTTACATACTTATTCTCAGCATGTTAACAACGCGGCACTTTAATATTTTTGGTAGTACAAGGGCAAAGAAAGATAATATTGAATACATCCGAAGTACTGTTCAGGATAAGCTGCACCTATTGTATAGAATTGCAGATAAACAAAGGAAGCATTTACATCCCTTCTTACTGTGCACAACAAACATAGGGCAAAAGCGACAGTAATTGGCACATTTAGGTTGTAATCATGTAGTAATGACTATCTACCTGCACGTAATTGTCGTCTTTACCCTATCCACTATAATAAAAAAATATTTCTCCTTATTTCTCCTAAATATTCGAACTGAATAACTCGTTTAACCCCTTCGTTAGTGTGGTGGGGTATGCCATACCCCAATATGTTTGCCTACATACTGGGGTATGGCATAGCCCATCCCACTAACGAAAGATTAAATTTGTTCTCCTTATCTGTTGTATTGAATTGACTTATTTTGAAATAATGCTTTATAAGCATGTTTTATTTGCAACTGCCAATTATATATCATCACAGCCTGGTTTTATGGATGGATAGGTCGACCATTATCAACCTCTTTTAGTTTACGTAATACACTACAAAGGTACTGGACACTCAAAGTCCATATGTTTATATGATTTCGGTTTTGAGTGATGCTCTCCTTGCTTTGTTACAATCGTATTTGTCTGATTCTGTCAGTTTTATACATGCCAAGTGGTTCTAATAGTCATGTTATAACATCGGGTGTCCCACAAGGGTCAAATTTAGTATCCTTGCTATTTTTTGGCTATCAACGATCTTCTGGAGACCATTGACTGTAACATTCTTATATTTGGAAGAATAAATGAATGAGAGTTTAAGATGAAAATTTCATTATTAATGTGGAGATTTTTGCTAAATTGTCGATCTGAAACTACAATATGTCTCCATTAAAGGTACAATAATCTGTTGGACGACTTTAAGCCACTATACTTGCGTTAATTAACGAAAATTAATAATTAGGTGACGCTAAAAACGTGTATAACACTAGGTAGATATTAGCATACATATGTTTCACCTTCCAAGGATCATCAATGCTACTGTGTCTAACTTAATATGTTGTCAGAATAAATGGGTCATAATAAATGAATGAGAGTTTAAGATGGAAATCTCATTATTAACGTGAAGATATTTGCTAAATTGTCGATATAAACTACAATATGTATCCATATAGGATAACAAAAATTGTAGGACGACTTTAAGCCACTATACATACGATAGTAGTCCTGATTAGATAGACAAGCAGTCCATTTAGCTTTTCTCAATAAATTATCTTGAATAGGTACCTTTTTGCTGTCATCGTTGGAGGTTCGACATTCTTACCTTTCATTCCTATACAAATTCGTCCGCGCGCAACCAACCTTATGCTTCATTCGTCCTTAGTTCTCATATGTGATACCTACAATCAAATTAGTAAGAACCGTAGTGTAAGTATATATTTAATTGTTCTTCGAAAGAGTTACTAGAACTAGATGTTAATAATAGGTCTTTTACATCTTTGTAGTTATGGTTATTTACTTAATAAGTACGGTATTGTATTAGAAAGTGGTACGGTATGGAAGATTTTCGGCCCTAAGATCCCTGTTTAGGCGCAGAAAACCCAAGACGACTGCTTTCTGCATTTCCGCTACGATTATGACAGCGGGCTGTAGCACCGTCTGCTAATTTGTAGAGATTTTGAGATTGTTATTCATTTATAAAATGTAATTTTAAAGCTACTTTTTTTATTAAGACATTTGCAGCATGCCAATTAGGTAGCGTTGTTTATGTAATTGAAAGATCCCTGTAACCGACGATTTCCGAGATTTAAACCAATTCCGAGTGCTGTAATGGAAGCATAAATTTTTGTTTTTTTTCCTACCTCCCCATTCCTAATGCCTAAGAAATGAAAATGTATGAGGCCCAATAAATTTGCAGGTTTTACCCTTGTCTTTATTCTGTCAACGGACGCATAACGTCGACCACTCTCCCGCCAACTTCCAGCAACAAAGGAATACCGAAACATCTTTCATTCCCTAAGGTATTCCCCAAAACTAGAGGTACTCGTCCCTCTACCAACGCATAACGCAGTGAATAATCGGATAATTTTCTTCATTTATCGTAGTACGCTAAATTTTTGGCTTTTAAGTGGATGTTATTCGCTTAACAACACTGTGCATGTACGCAGAGCTGGTGAAATTTTAAAAGGCGTCGGAGGGCGCGCACTTTTCCCCGACACGTTAAATTTTTCACTCGTCCCCACCAAGCGCACCGCTGTCTGCGTTTGCACGGCAAGAATAATCCTTGCAAGCCGAGATAAAAATACCTTCGCCGTGGGTATGATAAAACGTAACGTGCGACCGCGGCTGTGCACCTGATGCAATATTCAAGCAGTGTCACGACTTGTATAAATATAAATTTCAAGCAGAGAACGTTTTGTTTTACACGGTTGTTTATTTTCGTAATGGTGAGAAGTGTAATTGTAGCCAGGTTGAGTTACGAGCGCGCTCCATTACGTATGAGTTTAATTCGTATCAATTTCTTCAAAGAACAACAGTAACAAAATGCCATCTGAGGATTAATGCAATTGTTTCAAGCGTTGATGATTTAAAAAAATGTGAAATGAATTAACTAAGTTGTACATATGAATTGAATTTAAAAGAATTTTTATAATGAAATTATACTAACTACGGCACGGTCAGTACTCTTGAGGTTCTGCTAAGGTGTATACCTCCACGCTCACGTCAATATTGTAAAATTTTGCCTGAAGAAATGCATTTCCCCCTAACGTTTGAAAAGCAACATTTTTTTAATCGATGCTCAAAGGAAATAAACCGTGATGGTTTAAGCAAAGATCCTTCTACCATTTAATAGTCTCGTCGTTCTGCCTGTTATCTCTGAACCTTATGCTTACACCATTTCATCTAACTTCGTGCTCTTAGAGTAAATCGTGATCATTTATATGGTAGTCGTGTTAATGCTCGAAAGGCACAAGTCGTAATGATATCATAAAATTCTTAAATTCTCTATACTAACTCTTTTACATAAACGATAAACATTTTGTCTTGTTTAAAATGTTTTTTCACCGAATTATTTTCTTTTTCTACTTAATAGATAGACAGATACATTTATTTTTGCAATTTTACCATTACGATCAATTACTACTAATAGTACTTACTACTCTACCCACAGTACAAGTTAAAGAAGTAGATGCTATCTTGCTTTATACTTCTTCAGTTTCTTGATAAAATTTATTTTTTCCTTAATTTGGGGAGTTCCACCAGAGAACCATCAAGCATATATCTATTAAATTTTCAGCATCAATTTCGATATTTACAAAACAAATGCTTTAACATCTAACTAGATATATTACCAAAAATGTCATTGCAGTAAACATAGGTATCTGTATAAAAAATAGCTATTTGTATCACAATGCCAGAAACTACAGCTTTGCGAGTATGAGTATGGTTTGTGTGAGTACGAATACTCGTAAAGAGTTTCTGGCCGTGTGATACACAATGTTTATTTTGAATTGAAAACAGAAAAGGAATTTTGACACTAGGGAGTGACAGTACAAGTTGGCACACATGTTACATGCCTTAGTATTTTGACGTTTCCAAGAATATATCTTTTTCCGTAATTTTCTTTCTAGTTTAATGTATATTTCTCAATAATAAGTGCAATGAAGACACCAGTTCATCTTAGAATGGTTAAACAGTAGCTAAATGACAATTTATTACACGTCTGTCATGTGGAATCCAGTCTGGCCAACCTTTAGTGACATTTTTGCCTGCCTAGACAGGAAAACGATAGTTTAGCTTTGATGTACTGCAAAATGAGTGTTTCTGGACGGAGGCGCAAAAAGTTCTTTTATTTGCACGTAAAAAAGCTAACCTATAATTTGTACAAATTTACAATCAAAATACCTAGAGGTGATGTAGTAATATTTATAATATGCATACATATAGTACTCGTTCGTTCATTTACCTTCAAAGACAGTAACAAATTCGTCGAATCAAAAATCACGAACACTTTAAAACAAATAAAATAGCTGAAAATATTGTTCAAGAATTGAGGAACTGCACCTTAGAAAATATTTTTCTAGCGGCAATGTTTTTGATTGGCTCTCTAAAAATCATTAAAATATCTTGTTCCTTTAATCAAAAATATGTGTTCTAACAATTGAATGAAGATGATTTAAGCAATTAAGTAGAGAGCATTCAAGGTCTAAAATTTTTCCTTAAAACAACAAAGTGATACTGTAGTTACAGTTCGTTACTAAATAATTTATTTGAGCAGATGATTAAACTCTTCGACGGAATATTTTTGCTGTTACATTGGGTTTAATATTTGTTTATTTGAAATAACGAAGTTTTTCTTGACAAAAGATGTTTTGTTATCGCAAAAAAATCGACTTTTCTGTATGCTCGCAGAACCGTACGAGTTTTCTTTCAGACGAATGACTAACACACTACACAAATATGCAAACTAAGTTGCAGGTGTATCTATAAAGTAAAAGGAATTAAATTTCAAGAACACTATATGTGGTTACATTTTTACCCAGTGTATTTGGACTAGAGTGGTCAACTTTCGTCTGCTCGCCAGGTCAGTACGTAAGTTTCATATATGTGACACTAGCATTTAACACAAGTATACAATGTTGTGTTGGGAAAGAGCAAAATTACTTATTTAATTATAAATATTACGTATAAGCTCCTTATCTTGTTTAAGTAGCAGAATAGGTATAGGATTACTGAAAAGTTTGTAGAATTAAGTGTTTCAAGATTTTTTCTCATTAAACCGCTTTCGTGGCTATGATAATAAAGCATGCTTATATTTTGAAAAAGACCGTTCAACATCTACGAATGTAACACACGCATAATTAAAATAATCTTTATAGATAATGGATCGGATGCACCACCATCAATGTGTAATCCGATTTGTGCCAGCACAATAACTGTTTATCCCACATTGTACAAACTATTTTGGCATCACCATTATGTGAATCTTGGAATTCACCGATATACTTTTTTACATCATGAAACAATGGTCGTTTTCTGGGATTTTCTGCGCCCGACATTGTATTACGTCTACAATGAGTAAAACGTTTGTACTATTTCGAATTAAGACTCGACTAACACTGATACTAGATACTTGACACGCGATTCGAAGGGAGTGATTTTAACTGCCTTGAAGATATAATTTAGCCAAACGTTCTGCATAGCGCCATGCGAGTGCAGCCCATGTAAGCAGACACCTCTGAACACTAGTTATAAGGAATTTAGTATTTTAGCAATATTTTTTTTATAAGTACTAAGAGACCCGAAAAAATTTTTTGTAGTGTTAAATATGAGGCATTAATCTAACCATTAAAATGGTTAAATGAATGCAATAAATGTCAAACTACATACTTATAGGATTAAAATAATATTAAAAGACATTGCTTGTATTTAAACAGAAACATACATTCAATGAATTGAAAAATGGTTAATCGAATTTCTCTCTCACACACACACGCTGTTAAATTTACATGCATGTACATAGTTTACGGAATGTGTGTACATATGTTGATTTATACATATAAACATAAATTTACACAGAAAGACCGTATATGTATAGTTTGTACAGACCTCAATTTTCGCCTGCTTCCACAAGTGGAAGAGAGATATTTCGCATTCTTGCGAAATTACTCTCACGGCTCAAGGGATTCGATAGGGTGCCTTGCTAAGTTCTGAATTATAGAGAACCCTATTCGAGTAAACCTGAGATGTTATGTACAATAATTCCTTTGGCGTATGGTAAATGCATACAACAATCCAAACTAATAACAACACCGGTTATAATTGGTAATAAATAAACAACTTCACCAAATTTGCTTTAATACTATATGAACATTTGCGCTTCAAAATAAGATAAATGTGGAATATATGTACCGAAGTAACTAGGTATTTATATACACTATCTGTAATTAAAATTTGACCACCAGGGAATTATTTGAATATTTTGGTGCATCTTTATAAATATAATTCTAAAAAGTTCATCTACACCTACGACAATGTTTATTATATTGCGTTGGTTTAGTTAATTTTCTGGAATTTATGAGAGTTGGCAACAGATGTGATAATATCATAATGATCCAGGTGTAAAAAAATCATAAAATCTATGCAGTATGTCTCAAGTAATCAGAAGTGTTTTCCAAATTCACCGGTCTCTAAGGTGGTCGAATTATTGGTTATAATTGCCTCATAAGTAATAGGCAAACATTGATGAAACTATTAAAAATATAACATTGACATTATTGATTTACAAGAATATGTCAGAGAAGCACAATCGATGATGCTCAATACAAGTTAAACCCTAATAGATAAAAATATCGACACAGAAATCAGTAAAACAAAACTCCAAACAAGAAATGTTTGAAGTAAAATTAAAAATAAGTTCAAAGAAAAATACCACTAGTACTTTCAATGAAGTATTAGTAGTATTTTAAAGGAAAACAGAGAATTTTAATTTATGATGGAATAGAAAATAACTTTGCTATAAAAGCTCTCGCAAAATAACCCCACTTACATTGGATTATGGATTTGCAAATAATGCGAATAAAACGGATGTCAGGAGTTATTTGATATCTAGTATATTTGAGTTAGAATATATCTTTACAGAAAACCGTAGTGCAACATGAATAATAGTATATTTCAAACCAAGGGAGGAAAGTGCTCTATTGCAGGCCGCGAGCAAATATTACAAATCCAGTCAAAGGTAAGGTTTGTAATTGCCTGCAATACTTTGCTCGCGTGGTTTGAATACTATTTTTTCCCAGCCAATCCAATTTTAACTAAATGTCTAAAAATAATAAATTACCTCAAAATTATTTAACCGGTGCTTAATTAATTATTATTTTTTCATTTCCTTGGGTATGCCGGTTTTTGTTTAATTACAAAGATGTTCTTTTTACGTTTCGGAACATTTATTGTTTCCTTTTTCACATTTCATTTTTTATCATTAGTTATTATTATTATTAAAAAGATGGAAATAACTAATGATAAAAAATGAAATGTGAAAAAGGAAACAATAAATTTTCCGAAACGTAAAAAGAACATCTTTGTAATTAAACAAAAACCGCCAACCCAAGGAAATGAAAAAATAATAAAGACATACCTGTGAGTGACATGATAGATAGTAGGCTTAATCTGTCAAATATTGTTTGAGAACTGTCAAGTTAACGTCGTTTTAAAAGTGTTTAATAATAGTTTAATTGAAATTTGCCTAATAATTTAGCAATTTTCTCATAAATGGGCTCAAACTGGGACGAATGTACTAATGTCATCTATCAATAATGTCCCATATTATGAGATGTACAGTTTCATCATGTCAGTGTCACTACTTTTCCTCCCTAGGGAGGAAGTACAACTTTCCTCCCTCAAATGAGGGAGGAAAGTGGACAGTTTCCTCCCTGCTGGGGAGAAACAACTTATTTATTTCGCACACTGATACAGTTTTAAAACCATCAACAATAGAGACACATATATCCGATCATTTTGATCAACTAAGGCAGAGTTCACACCAGAGTGGTAGGACACGAATACGACAAGCGACACAATCAGTAATATGACACGCGCCGTGTAAATTTAATTTAATTGTCGTGTTACTTGTTTTTACATTGCGTGTCGTATTCCTCCGGTGCGTATTCTGCCTATATTTACGCGGTACGTGTCGTGTTGCTGATTGTGCCGCTTGTCGTATTGCGGTCGTTCCACTCCGATGTGAACACTGCCTAATACATACAACACAGACATTACGACGTATTTCCGAAAGTAAGAACAATATTGTAATGAACGTGAGAAGTTTTAGCAAGAGCCAAATTAACCTTTTCAAAGTCCCAATTCCCATGGAAGCATTTATTGATGACTGGTGGCATCTAACAAATACATATACTGATAGGAAAGTTTCTTTCATTCAAAGAAACATTCTTCCAAAAAAAATGTGTCAAATACTAATAGTTTTGTTGGTTTTTGGAATCTTTTTAGTGCAGTGATTTTCACAACAATTTTTGGAAAATATTTAACTCATGCTTTCCCAAAACAGATGGGGAACAAAAAAACTAAAAACATGAAAAACTATAGACCAATCTTGAGTTTCTCTAGAAAATAACTTTAAGCTAAAAATATTAACACGATAAATCAGGCAGAAATGCAATAGTCAGTTACTATGGTGGATCAGAAAGCAAAGAAACTACCTTTTCTTTCTTTTCAAGAAATATATGTTTGTTAGTAACTTAAACAAAAGTTTGCAAGCTTTTTACAGTAAGAAATTAACAAATTAATGTTTACATACAATACATTTAAATTTACAATTTGTACAATTGTAATTTAAAAGAACAGTTTGAATATTTTACTTTAGTTTAATTGGTTCACTTGATTGGCTGGTGTTTAGTGAATATGAAAGGTCAATACAGCAAACTCAAAATTTTGGATTCCTGTGAGTTAACTACAAACCCATTCTTCTTGGTAATCATGGCTTATGAACCATCCAGTGGTTTTTCTACCTTGATTTTGCCAATCTAATTTCAATCTGTCGTTGATGGCACACGAAAATGTTTTAGATCTGTCTATTTTGTTTTAATGTACGTCCTCGATGTGTCATATACATATATAAAGACAATATTTTAATTTGTCTATCTTTCTTAAGTATACCACTGCTGAAGAAGGAAGCAAAGCTTGCGCTTTTCTCACAGATACATTCTGCATCATTTAATTTGAATGTGACGGTTAAGGACAGTTAGTCATACCGCTGCATTATTAATGTTGATTACTATTTGCCTTCTTGGTCCTTCCGATTTTTATATTGACACAAAATATCTATTTATTTTGGAGAGAATTGAAAACCAGTCAACAGCATCATGCTGGAGACTGACATTCTCTTCCATTTGATCCTTACTATTATGTATTTGTTCTTTTTTATTGTACTTTTTTTTTGTATTTTGGTTTGGATCAATAAACTTATTATTATTATTATTATTATTATTATTATTATTATTATTATTATTTCACACGAATAAAAAATACCAATATAAGTTAAAACATATATGTATCTTGGAATAACCAGTCACCTGTAGCTTGAACACTCGTGTTCAGTGTATAAGCAAAGTCTCAAAAGCTTGGTAAAACAGTTTATAAAGAAAGAATAATAATCCTAGATAATCTTATGGATCTATTAGTGATTTCAAACATTTTGTCTTGCCAAATATAAAAAGAGAAATTCAGATTAAATTTTAAGGTATATTTGGTATATTTTTCTCTATGTGACCCCATTACATATTTTCCTCAAATCTAATTTCACACTTTGCGCATGAACATAAATGGGCCTTTTTATAACATATATTTAAAACCTTCATGTTGTACGTACATGTGTTATTCGTTGAGGAAATAATTTAATATTTTTAATAGTTTAATTTAGTGCCGTTTGTAGTAGTTTACACGGTAGTGTTGAGTTTTTTCTCCTCTTTAATGTTAAGCTACATCTAACCCTCCAATATCTACCGTTTTCCTGTAAGTTGAGTTTGTAAGTATTGTTCCGGTCCATTTTTCTACACGGTCAGTGCTTTTTCTTCCTCTCCACTTCTTATCTGTCTTATTTTTACTCGCGTTAACTCTTGCAAGAAAATAAAATAGTATACCCAATTTGCTTTCCGTAATTGTTTTTTTAATTTATAATTACTTCTTTTCCTCTGTTTAATTATTACACTTCCTTACCGTTGCCTGTGAACCTTGTTTGTGTTTTTTTTTGTTAGTCACTGTAACAGGCACTACAGTGTGAAAAGTGTGTCCCTGTTTGATTTCCTATCTGTTCTATATATTTGTTGTATTCAATGGCACCCCCATCGACGAGAGCACAGAAACTGAAAGCTGGAACTAAATTATTGAATGCCGATGCAGCCAAAACTCAAAAATCATTGAACAATAGCTACATAACAATAACTAGTAACTGCGGAAATAAGGTAGACTGTGACGATTTTGATGATTTACGTAACAAACTCGCAAAAGTAGAGTATGAATATATGGAGGCTATCGACGAAAAAAAACAATTGACAAACAAATTAAAAGATGCTTGTAGTAAGATTGAATCGAGGGAGGCTACTATGGATGAACTCCGTAAAACTATTGAAAATTTGACAAGACATTTAACCACTCAAACACATCAATTGGAGGCTAGTACGCAGACCCAAACAGCACCGCGGACTGAAGGCGCTACCCAGACAGACTGTGCAGAAGACATTCGGATGGATGGATTGCGTGAAGTCACCTTTAGTCATTCACTCAGCAACCTTACTAACCAACCCTCTAGCTCAACGAAAAAATCAAAAATTCTTATCCTGGGAGACAACCATGTAAGATCCACATCAAACTCACTAAGGAAGCTTATTGGGAATACCTTCGATATATTGACAATTACTAAACCAAATACTTTATTCAAAAACGTGATACAGGATCTATCTTGCTTGACGAAGAGTTTCACTATGCACGACTATGTTGTTCTGCTAGCTGGGACAAATAATGTATTGAAAAATCAGGACATACCAAGTAATGTACTCTCTGGTTTGATTAATTCTGTACGGAAAACAAATTTAATCTTACTTTCAATACCATATTAGAAAGACCGTGTAATGTTTAAAATTTAGCTCATAGACTTAATTGTAAGTTATTTCAGTATGCTATAGAAGCTGGCGTGGGACAATCTGTGCATTATATAGATGTAAATTCAATAATCAATGAGCGTCAAATGACAAAACACGGTCTTCATATGACAATTCATGCTAAAAACGTAATTATGAGTTCTGTAGCCTCAACCATAAGTAGTTTAAGAATCATGTCTGTCGATAAACGTAATGCTCTGGTCCATAGTGTAATATCAACTGAACCCGACAAAATAAACAAACCTATTAGTTCCCCGGGTACAAATTTTTGGCAAAACCTAGCACTAATGACACGTGTTTAATGATTCCAATAATATTTCACTTGAACATTTGTAGTCTCCGTTCTAAAGTATCGTGCTTAGAGGGCCTTGCAGATGAGTTGTCATATCCTGCTGTTATTTGTCTAACCGAACACTGGCTCTCGAACGGGGAAATACCATCATACCCTATTAACAATTATAATTTAGTAAATAGTTTTTCCAGAGAAATTTCGAGAGGTGGTGGTACGGCCATTTACGTAAAGCGTGATGTCCAAGCGTCTCTTTGTAAGATTAATATTATGCCTATTGAAAAAGACTTTGAATTTGCATGTGCAAAGATACAACTGACTCCTGAGAGGAGGTGCGTGGTTATATGTATATATAGGTCACCGTCAGGTGACATATCTGTTTTTTTAGAAAATCTGTTTGCATTGTTGGATGAAGTTTGTGCCTCGGGTGATGCGGTGATGGTGGCTGGGGATTTCAACATTAATCTAGGGGAAAATTCCTATTCCGTCCAGAGTTTCGTTAGCATTATGTCTTGTTTTAATTTGATTCCCTATGTTACAGAACCAACTCGTGTTACCGTATCGTCTAGTACCTTGATAGATAATATATTTGCTGAGGAACTACCTAACATGTATTCGTATTCAGTTGGTTCGTCGCACGTTTCTGATCATAAATATCAATGTTTGCGGATGAAGTCCTCATCACGGGTGGACACAAATAAATTTTGTTATCGTCGTGACTTCTCGGAAGGTAGTATCATACAGTTTCAAGGTGCATTAAATTCTGAATGTTGGAAGGGCGTATATGATAACACTGACTTTAATACACAATTTCAGAACGTTTATAATATATTTTTGTACCATTTTAATATTTGTTTTCCACTTACAAAACATCTTGTTAAACATAAAAGGTCAGCGCCATGGTATAACAATGATCTTAGACAGATGGCAACAGAACTGCGTGAACTGTCTACTCTGTATGAGAACACTAGTAATTCCAATATCTTGAATCTGTATAAACTAAAAAAAGATCATTATACTAAAGCCGTTGAAATAACTAAAAAACAATTCTATAACAATTTAATTGCAAATTCAAAGAACAAATCAAAGACGTCTTGGTCAGTGATAAAGAACACCACCAAATCTAATAATGAATCTGGACAAATTTCAGTATATGACGATAATGGCAGTCTCATAAGTGCTCCTGAAAAAGTTGTCAGCTTCTTTGGAAAACATTTCAGTAACGCATTTGCAAATGTAGCTAGCCCGGCTATCAAGTCTGAGTTGGTTAATACCAATATATACCTGTTTCCTGCGGATGATTGTGAAGTAATCAACGTATTAAAGAAATATCCACTAAGAAATTCTGTGGAATTGATGAAATACCTTGTTGCCTCTTAATTTTGTAGTTTATGATATTTCAAAACCATTACTTCATTTAATAAATCGAAGTATGGAGACCGGAACGTTTCCAAACGAGCTGAAAACGTCCAAAGTCATACCCATACATAAAGGAGGTAGCATTAATACATTAGATAATTATCGCCCCATATCGTTACCCTGTGCATTTACCAAAGTCTTTGAAAAAATAATTAATAATAGCTTAACATCGTATCTCTCACAATACAAGTTGTTAAGTAACAGTCAGTTCGGATTTGTTGCTGGTAAATCAACGTGTAACGCAATTAACAATGCATTAAATGCTGTTTACAATGGTTTAGATGGAAGGGAGAATGTAGTGGGATTGTTCTTTGACCTAAGTAAGGCGTTTGACACCCTGGATCACGATATTCTACTTGAAAAATTATCAAGGTTGGGTGTGCGTGGCATTGCACAGGATCATTTTTATCAGACCGAAAGTCACTGGTCAGTATCACGGGTGTCAGGGATGGTGTTGAGCGGTCTTTTTATTCCGACTGCTGGAGTGTGACGCATGGCGTGCCACAAGGGTCAATTATTGGACCAATTCTATTTAACGTATATGTTAATGATCTTTCTTTGAGCCTTAGCAATTGTGTGTTGTCGCAGTACGCTGATGATACCAGCTGCATTATAGTAGGGTCGTTTGAACAAGTCATAAATACAGCTAACAGTACGATCAGGGAAATGATAGCGTGGTGCGGGAGCCAGGGGCTCACCTTGAATGCAGAAAAAACGGAAGTACTGTATTTTAAATCGGGGCATTCTCGTAATGCTCTTAGTCCATATATTAAATGCAACGGTAAGTCGATATCTCAGAATTCTTGTTGTAAGTTTCTGGGAGTTATTGTCGACTGTGATTTGAGGTGGGAACAACGCTGCTCTAGTTTGAACAGTAAGCTAAGCTCCGCGGTGTATGCGATTCGTAATCTTCGGCGTTGCTATGTATTAAAATTATTTTATTATGCTTACGTTGAGACCCGGTTACGTTATTGCATCATTTTCTGGGGCTCTTCATCATATGCACAGCGGTTGTTCATTAGCCAGAAACGTGTCCTAAGATGTATGGTTGGAATGGGTTTGGAAGAGTCGTGTCGGAATGTTTTCAAAGAACTTCGAATATTAACATTACCTTCGTTATATATATACGAATATTAATATATTACAAAAGAACGAACGCGATTTTATCAGAAACAGTGATAATTACGGTAATATGTGCACTAGATTTCGGCACGACTTGAGCGTGCCTTCCCACCATACAAAACTGTTTGAAAATGCCCCCTATTATAGGACTGTATCATGTTTTAACAAACTGCCGAAGCAAAATAAAAGAGATATTCTTCACTTAACCTGTTTAGAAGGGCGGTAGTTAATTATTTACTGGACAACACGTTTTACAGTATATACGAGTATCTAACAATAAGTGCATAGTTTTCAATTTTCTGTTTGACTCCCATATGTATGTCTGTTTTATTATAATATATGTGTATATGTATCTATTTATATGCTTACTGACAATGTCGATGTTCTTACGAACGAATGACAATAAACATTATTATTATTATTATTATTATTATTATTATTATTATTATTATTATTATTATCAATTACCATGGTTTTAAAACTTTTTGAATTAATACTTCTCGTCTAACTAATCGCTTGTTAATCAGCTAAATGTGAGATGAAAATTATTAATCTTCACATCCAGTAGATAAATCTAGTTCCTTTTTAACGCGGTTCGAGAAAGCTTTATATCAATAATATGGAACTGGTTAGATGATTGAGTAATAGATACAGGCGAAAAGTAAATATATTTAATTATGTATATGCTTTAGAGCTCGTTTAGGTTCAGCAGAAGTGACTTTTAAAAGTAAAATACTGAAATCGTGGTGTACACACTCTGTATAATATATCTACATACCTTTAAAAGCAAACTGATGTGAATGCAAGGTAAAATTATCTGTGCAAGAATAAATTGTTTTGGAGATATCTCCGCATATTAAGGTGATACATATAGATGTACGTAAGCGTCAGCTACGAAACAAAGCTTGACATCAAAGGAGCTAAGAGTGCAATCTGCAGACAGTCGCGGATTCCCACTGTGTACTTTGCTGCAACACCGTTACTCCACACATCTATCCGTGTCTCTCATATATAACACATTGAATTATATCCGTGTCCTTTTGAATAAGCATTTTCCAGCACCCTCGAGTATATTCCATGTTTCTTGCCTGCGCGTCATTGTAGTAAGTATGTAGTTCAAGGCGGCAAAGAACAATGGCGAATCCACTATTTTTTTACCCTTCTGTCAATTCATACCTCGGATATATTTCTGCATCTATTTTTGCTTGCTCTATTCCACCGTTGTGTTTCTTCGACGTATTCTGAAACGCGATTCGAATTAGACAAACCAGTATTAAATTTGTAGAAGCGTTCTGGGTCAACAGGCGCACTTTTCAATTTAAGATTAACAGTGAAGTAAATGCACTTGTAAATAGAGAATGACAACTGGCATTTGTTTTTTAATCCATTCTTCTTTCTTTAGATTAAAATTCTACAGTTGAAGATTCTTGAATACCTAAATTACATTGAAACGTACATCATAACGTTATAGTTATTGCAAGGAAAAGTAATAGAATAAACATGGCAATGACTGGTAAATATTTTTAGAAATGTAGTTTTAACAATTGGGCAAATGAATTGTTATGAATTTTAGCATATGAACTTCAAGTAATAATGTATCCCTTTCCAACAGGTAACAACCAAATACAAGAAGCAGATAATGCAAAGTTCTACTAACAAAAGAGAAAAAATGATTATATGTATTATCATAAAAAAACTTGCCTTAGGATTCTGTGCAATATGAATTGTAATCAAAACTACTGACATTGCCGACTGCCAAACAGGCTTGACGAGAAATAGATATGATATATGGTCGTTACTTCATAGATTTGCTTGTACTTGAAGAAAAGAATGTTGTAAAGTTACATAACTTCTTGCTATGAACTACAACTAAAGCATCTACAACCCAATAACAATATTGGAACGAGAGTGTTATACAATTCAAGGGTTTTTACAGATATATATATATATATATATATATATTTACATCCCTCTATCATTATGACGTCTTTTCACCGAACCGCGTTTATTGCGTCCACCTGATAGCGCAATATATATTGAAGTTTGACGATTGGATTGTAATATGTTGTCCACATATAACGCTGTACACTTCTATATTTTTCTATCATGCTCATATAGTTATTCCCATTATGAAATTAATGTGACGTCCTTTCAGTATGTCGCTCATGTGACGTCCATGGTATGCGCGGTATGTTTTACCGCTTTATAGCAACCAGGAAATATACTTACTTTCATAATACCGTTAGAATGAACTCCGCCATGTTGCCATATCTATCTATTTTTTACAGCCCCATTTGATTTATGATTTTACTAAACGTTTGGTTATTTCTTAACATTCTATATGTATGCATACAAATACAAGAGCCTACACTACAAGGCGCATCTCCGGCAAAAGTATTGATTAATGCCATTATTTATTTAATTCTTATTTTAATCTAAAAGTTTTCTTCAAATAAAAGTTCTTTTGTTTTTGTTTTTTTAATAATTATGTATACGTTTTATACTATTTTCAGAATCACAAATTTTTCTACGTACAAATAGTTACATTTTATGAGGGGTCACACAATAATATTTCCAAGATACTAATGTAATAGTCACACACGAAATTGTTATTACTTGTGCCTCTGCCTTGCCGATATTTTCGATTGGTTATCAGTTGTTATTTTTTGACAATCAGCGTCGCTGTTGATAATTTCTTGTGAGTTAGTTTTAAATTTGAGTGTGTTAAAAATGGTTCACTTAACAGAAAAGGGTAAATCTAATATTTTCGTCATG
Organism: Protaetia brevitarsis; assembly: GCA_004143645.1. Taxonomy (NCBI): domain Eukaryota; kingdom Metazoa; phylum Arthropoda; class Insecta; order Coleoptera; family Scarabaeidae; genus Protaetia; species Protaetia brevitarsis. Next base: position 417,434 of record RXPK01000296.1, read on the forward strand.
ATAGGTATGGTGATCGAAAATTTGCGCAAGCAAGAAGTATGCATATTATTCAATTACGTCTATTCTAACCGTACTGCTATTACGCAGACTTTCCAAATTTATTGAAAAATACGCAGACATCCGACCGTAAAGGAAAAAGTATAAGACGGGAAGACCAAAAAACTGGCTACTGGTGGTGATGCTGCATTAAATATTTTGCTGGCGGTGAACGAACGACCCCGGACATCGTGCAATGATCTACAACGTGACTATAATATTTCAGAACGATTGTTCGTAAAGTGGCTTAAAAGAGAAATTACATCATAAAAAGTGCATTAGTCTAAGAACTAAGGGCAGATGATTTCGATAGAAGACTGCGATTTTGTGAAATCTGAGGGATGCGTTTTCAAACAAATTCGGATTTCTGAAACAAATTTTGTTTTCTGACGAAGCACGAAATTATGTTAAATGAATATGTTAAACTAACAGAAATAATTGTCGATATTAGGCTCAGGAAAAACCCTAAATGGCTAAATAGAAGCTCACTCTCAACGTCCTTAGAAGTTGATGTTAGGCAGGGATTTCAATGCTAATATTATTGAATCATCTATGGCACGTTACCAATGGAGAAACTTTTATTGACCCAAAACGTAGTTCCGACATTACAGCTATTTATCTCAATTACAATAACCTCTGGTTTCAACAAACGGGGCTCTTCCAACACTCTGGTTTAGAGGTCAGAAATTATCGGAATAATTTTTTCCCAGCCTATGGGTGGACGAAGTGGGGCAGTAAAGTGGTCGGCCAGAACTCCAGACTTAACCCTTCTGGCTTTTTGCTATGGGGTTACATAAAATTAAAAGTTTATGGGGGCGGCTAATATCTCCGAATTAGAAATATCTATATATATATAAAACTACAATATCCAAAATTATAAACTTATTACTAATTATACTCTTTACTGAAATGGAATAAAAATTGATCACATTAGATTTTGTATAGGCAAATAAATGAAAACGTGCCAAAAAAAAATGCAACAGATCGAAGGAGGACATCACAAAGCTGGAATCTTAATAAAACAACTGGCTGCTTGTAAAAAATCGCTGATAATCATATTGCCCATACCTGTCAGAACTTCATAAACGAAGAGGAAGTTGAAATTCTTCCCTGGCCTGCTCGCGGAATGGGACGTTTCAGCGCCGCCGTTTCATCGCCGCCGTTTCAGCGCCGCCGATTCACCGCCAGGACATTTCAGCGCCGCATTATTGAATGGTTAAACTATAGATAACTTAATGATCTTAACTTAGTCATTCATTCTTAAGAAGAATTTTTGTACGACGTATATTTGGTTGCATGGGATGTTTTGATGCGGCCGTTTCGAAGCCGGAACGTTTTGACGCCATATGCAGTGCCAGTTGAATTTGATTTGAACGTATGATACACAGATATCTAAAACGTTTGGATTTTTTTTAACATTGGAAGGGATAAGAGGCGAGAGGGAATGATTTTTTTTAAATGATTTTTTTCTTTTTGTCGAAATTATCATTTTTTTAAACATTGGATGGGGTGACAGGGGAAGGTAATGATTATTAAATGATATTTTTTGGGCAATTGTTCTTTAATGATTTTTTTTTTCTTTTTTTGAAATATCTGGATAAAGGATGCAATAAGAATGTTTGAAATCATATTTTTTCTAACATTGGAAGGACGGAAGGGGGGAGTATATTAGCTTTTTTTAATGATAGTTTTTCTTCTTTTTTTTCGAAACATCGAGAGAGAGGATGCATTAGAAATGTTTAAATGATATTTTTTCTAACATTGGAAGGAGGGAAGAGGGGGAAATTATTTTTTTTGATACAATTTGTTTTCGAAACATCGGGAGAGAGGATGGATTGGAATGTGTTCAAAATTTTTTTTTAACACTGGAAGGGGCGAGAGGAGAGGGGAATGTTTTCTATTGTTTTTTTTTTCTTTTTTTCAAAACATAGAGAAGACAGATCAGAAATATTTCAAATCATATATATTTTTTTAACATTGGAGAGGGAAAGGGAGGGGTAGAATGTTTTTTTAATGTTTTTTTTCTCTTTTTAAAAACGAGAGAAGACGCATTAAAAAAGTTTTTAAACCATTTTTTAATATTAGAAAGGTTGAGGGGGAAGGGTATTAGTTTTTTAATTTTTTTTCTTTTTTTCCGGAACATCAGAAGAGAGAGAATGCGTTAAAAATGTTTTTCAAATCATAAACATTGTCATTAAAACACTAATGCCTCTTCCCTCCACCTCTTCCAATATAAAAAAAATGATTTAAAACATTTTTAATGCGTCCTCTCCCGTTGTTAAAACGAGAAAAAAATATCATTAAAAACATTCTATCCCCTCCCTTTCCCCTTCCAATGTTAGAAAAAATATATATGATTTGAAACATTTCCGATCTGTCTTCTCTTTCTATGTTTCGAAAAAAGAAGAGAAAAATACCATTTAGAAAAACATTCCCTCCCTCTCGCCCCTTCCAGTGTTAAAAAAAGTCTTTTGAAACATTTCTAATGCATCTCTCTCCCGATGTTTCTAAAATTATCTTAAAAAAATATTCACCCCTCTTCTCCTTCCAATGTTAAAAAATGTGATGCAAACATTTTCTAATGCATCCTATCTCTCGATGTTCCGAAAAAAGAAGAAAAATTATCATTAAAAAAGCTATATACCCCTTCCTCTCCCTCCTTCCAATGTTAGAAAAAATATGATCTAAACATTTTACTTATGCATCTTTATCCAGATGTTCTGAAAAAAAAGAAGAAAAAATATCATTAAAAAAGAACAATTCCTCCCTCCCTCCCATTCCCCTCTTTCCGATGTTAGATAAATATGATTTGAAACACTTGTATTGCATCCTCTCCGATGTTTAAAAAACAAGAAAAAATATCCTTAAAAGAAATATCCTCTGCTCCCCCTTTCCTCCTTCCAATGTTAAAAAAAAATATGATTTGAAACATTTTTAATGTATCCTCTTCGAATGTTTAAAAAAAAAAATTGCCTTCCCTCCGCCTTCCAATATTAAAAAAAATATGATTTGTAACATTGCTGATTCATCCTTACGATGTTTCGCAAAAAGAAAATTATCACTTAAAACAGTCACTTTCCAACACTAAAAAAATATGATGACTTGTGATGTGTCCTCTCTCCTGATGTTCAAAAAAAATCACTGCATCATATGTTTAAATCAAATTCAACTGGTGATTGCTCTGGCGTTAACACGTTCTGGGGTCGAAACGTCCTAGAATCTAGACCGAGGAAAAACACCAGATAAAATAAACTCTTATTGAGTAAGATATTTAATTTATCTGTTTTTTCTTTAGATGTAATCTGAAAAAAAAATATTATCCTTAAAACAATTTTCTATTCATCGAAGCTCACGACTCCAGTTGCATAGGATCTCATTATTTTACTTAATCAAGACTATGTTTATAGACAGAAAAAAGGAGTGGTATCACAATAAATTCGAAAAATGTTACATATGTAGTTTGCAACCAATACACATGGTACAAATATTCTCCATAAAAATGAATCATCAAGTTATCCATAGTTTAACCGTTCAATAACGCGACGCTGAATCGGCTGGCGCTGAAATGTCCCGGCGCTTGATACGTCCCGGCGCTGAAATGTCCTGGCGCTGAATCGGCGACGCTGAAACGACTAGACCCCCTGCTCGCTCACCGGATTTAAACCCGATCGAGGATGTGTGGGATATGATAGGTTGCTGCTACATAAGGCGTTTACCATAAGCAGCAACACCTTGCAGGGAACTATCGTCGTCATTTACATTATGCCTGGAATGAGATCCCATAAGATACCATTGATCATCTCATTCAGAAGTAACATTTTGATTGATAAATTTTTGCTAATTGTTGGTATTTTTTTCTAATTGCTATGATTTACTACTGAAAAGTAGTAGTTATGAAATACTACTTGAAACTTCAGCCTTATAACTCTTTTAAGGTGTTGCAATTTTTTGGCACACAGTTTACATCTATAAATTAATTCCAAATTCTTTGTTCTGAAATGGAATAAAATCTCTGTATTTTGTCAGTTTATTACATGGATAAAAGTGAAAAAAAGTATCAACACTATTGTAATGATAATTCATACAAATTAGTATATAGCATTCGTGACGAGGACAAATTGTTAGTCTGATGGGCCGAATATTATCGTAGGATGTATATAATGTGGATTTTCTAAATAAACTGCTGTAGTATTATAGAAGTGTGTAGTAATATTGTGTAAGAAATAACCTTCTTTTCTTTAAAATTTTACTTAATAACAACAAACAAACAGATCTATTTTCATATTAAAATTAAACAATGCAGATAAAAAAACAATCTGCCACCATCGCCTTCTCTTGCTCTGCTATCAACCTCTCAAAACTAAAGTTTCCTACAATTGTTAATATATTTCAATACTTAATATTCTAGTGCTAATACAAGACAGCAATCCAATGCGAAATGTAATTACTTTTAAAATTGGGGAGGGTAATGGGATAAAGATTGTTGTAATGTTTATAATGCAACATATTATTAAGGTCGTCAAGAAATTAATAACTAATAGTAGACATTTAATCAAATTTTATATATAATAAGTTTTATATGATCCTTAACTATAACCAAAATCATTACTGACATTAGTACGGATCATCTCATGTCAGAACGTCTATGTTAACGTTGTAGATTTTTGCGATAATTTGTACAGTCAAAAACATAAGTGTAGTTTAAAAGTAATTGTTACACATAAATTTGTACAAAAACAAAATGCTTTGTTGTTGTAAAACGTTATTCTGAATTCTGTCATTAATAACACATTTTTGTCATGCGATATCTATTTCGAAATTTGTTTATTTTTCAAATCTTATTTATAAACAAAGATTACACCTCAAGAAAATGCATGAAAGAAACTTACATACCTGCTTAGAAACTATAATGACATTTAGAAACAGTTATATGTGTATGAAAATGAGTTAAACATATACTGATGTAAAGAATACATTCTTCTGACGAATAATATTTAAAATAGTTTAAAGTATAATAATTTCAATATAAAATAAAAAGGTGGAACAAATACTAAAGCTATAAAGGAGATTGTCTAGAAACTGCGGCTTCAAATTCTACTAAGATATTTAATACCTATTCATAGTTTTTATATAGTTCAGAAACTTGTTGGACTGTTATAGGACTGCGAACCCTAATAGTCCATTATTTCCTGTATCAGCTTGGGCTTGTGATAATTTTGTAGTCTATGCGTTTTGATTTCTTATTTCATTACACTTCACCCAACACTTTCGCTTTGCGTGGACAAACTTTACACATGACACTATTACCCGTTTGTTATGATGAGTGTAAAATTCACTGAAAGATACTGTGCGTCAATTTTCCGTATATTCCAACCCACACAAGGTACTACTGGCTGTTATTTTTGAAGTAATAGCATTGGATTATTTCGATGACGGTTGCTTTTCAGATGTTTGCACAATGCGCATACGTTAATTTCATTGCCCTGTGTACCGCGACAACTTTCACTCACGAGATGCAGCAAACGGTGAAAAAAGCTAAAATAGCTAAAGAATACAACCTGTAACCCGCATAGGTATAACCAGCACTGCGCATGTTAAGGAAAACGAATTACCAATAAGAGCAGAACTGCTGGTCACACCACCCGATTGTTCACGAATTTTAACGAAATGGAACATTTATATCTTAAAAAATTATAATTTAATTTTTATAAGAAATATGAATGTGTTTGAAAATAAAGAACTAGAGAACTGCTCCAAAAATGTCTAATATTTTGCTATACGGGTAGTACGAGAATCCTTTCATACAAAATCGCTGTAATAACTAACAAAGCATCTATTCTGGATACTATTTACGTTATTCAAATTTGAAAAAAAATACATCTGTATGTAAACTAGAATGAAAATTAAACACCAATTATTTAAGAATAATATAATAATACTCTTTGCAGGTTTATCACGTGTTTGAATGATGTGTGGAATAAATAGAAATTTGCTATTAAACAAAGAATTTTCAACCGAAAAAGAAAAAAAAACGAATAATTAATGTATTGTTATTAATGTGTCCTAGATAAAATAGGTAAATAAATTTTAACAACTTAAGTGGATTGCCCTAAATTGATTTGACTGAATTGAAAAGATATTATTTCTTTTTATTTCTTTTTATTAGCTAAAACTGTTTCTTTTTATTCATAATTTACAAATCAAAAAAAAAAATACTGTAACAGGAATATTATTATTATTTTGTATAGTTCTGGGAGTGAATTCAATTTCTACAACTCGAGAAATGGCCTTGGGATTAAATTATTATTACTTTTTGGGGCATCGAAGACAGTGAATTAAACATGTTTTTAGTAAATTATATTTCTGTAACATCCCGATGTTGTAGAAATAATGTAAGGAGATGAAGCGAGCTGCGAGCTGCGTAGTTCTGCGGATAGGCTAGAATAAACATACTACACCTAAGCATTTTAAAATCATAAACAACCATACCGATGTAAAATTAATAAGACGCTAACACCCCGCCTCGCTATCAATGGCTATAACTACGCATGCAATGTTGTCAGAAGCTACCGGACGTCCCATACGCGAAATGTTATAAACATTATTTTAGGATTGGACGTCGCATACGCGGAAGGATGTCATAATTTGTATATTTGGCGTATATTACGAAATTTCCGCAGCGCCGCCACTACAGTATTTCGCCGAACTAATTTATACACAAAAACTTTTATCGGGGCATCAAAATAACGCCAGCTAAAAATCGTTTTACAAGGTCTAGGCAGTCAGTACATCACATTAGCATAGAAATGTTTTGTGGCGTCCATATACGGACGTCATATGACGGTGGACGCCACATGCATGCACCCCAACCAATGTGTGACGTCGTATTATCGAAAGGACAAATATATATATATATATATAATATATATATATATATATATATATGTATTATATTTTTTATTCAAACATATACTTTTAATTAGCCTGTTTTCCTCTGTTGAATTTTTTGGTTATAAAATTAACTATCATTAAGATTTTCCGTAATTATATTATACTTGATTAATTGTAACTGTTATATTTTAAAATTTCGCCTGATTAATTCTTGATTGCAATTAAATTTTACCTCATCTTGATTTTCACTAAGATTCCTCCGTCTGATAATTTATATTATTATATCCTCATCAGCTTCATCCTTAAAAATTTACGTATTATTGTCACGTGCCGGGGCGACTAGGGGCAAAATGTAGCTCAACGGAGCCGCGCTTCCCAAATAAATGATAATAGCGAGAGGTATCACTTACCTTCAAATGGCTTCCTGGCTTCTTACAGGAGAACGCTAACCAAACACTTTTGATCTCTATTAACAGTTTTATTGGTACCTAATCACTATGACGCTACACGGCGAAGATCCCCCGTCGCCACACGGCGAACTCTATATATTACTCTATATCCCCACTATTACTAATATTAATTGGAATCCGATTTGTGGCATTATCACTGCCAATACTAACAAACTTATAAAAAGCGTATTTCGTTCTTTTCCGTGAACTGCCAATATCTGCCAAACATGGCCTAAAAACTAATTAGATGTGTTTCTACAAATCGGTATTGAAAATCAGTCGAAAAAGCCAATCTTAAAATTGTTTTTTAAACTGTTTCTAGCTGAAAATCGATTAACCGGTTTTAGCGAAACTTGTATGAGAAAGAATCGGTTAATCGGTTTCCCCTGTCTGATGACGATTTTCGCAGCAGTGAAATAGAAATTTTCATTCAGTTGACGTACCATATTTTGTTAAAGCAAGTTATTTTCATACTTACTATTACTACTTTGAGGATTTAAATAAATATGTAGGCTTCTGCCAGTTCCCCCAACCACCAACTCCTCCTTGGGATTGATTCATATTTTTGTTTAAACACTTTATGTTCTTAATTATGTACCTCTGTTATCTTTACAACTTCTTTAGCCGTACTTTAACTGCTGCTCTGATTAATATGACCATTACTCCGGCCAATTCCGGGTATACTTGATAGCATTATTCGCCTGTAGTTGTTGCACTATCTTTGGGCACCAATTTAAAGGGAAATAATTAATAACACTATAAGTCCGCAGACTCTAGAAATGAGTGTATGCAGAACTAGCCATTGGAAATAATATTGTTACTGATCCTTCAGAGATAGCAAATTGTTTTAATAATTATTTTGTGAATATAACAGATGAATATATATCTATTTTCAATAGTAAGCAGAGTTCTCTACCTGTTATAGCCAATACTATAAATAGTATGTATATGAATAGTATTTCTGAGCATGAAATAGTTAATGTAATTAATAGCTTAAGGCTATCTAATGCTATTGGAATTGATTCAATAAGCAGTAATATATTAACAAATGCTAAAAATTCTAACATAGAACCCTTAACATACATTATTAATAGATCTATAAGTAATGGAGTTTTTCCAAGCTGTTTAAAAGCTACACGTGTTATTACTGTATTTAAAGGTGGAGATTCAAATGTGCTGTCTAATTATGGACCGGTGTCTTTGCTTTCCGCTGTATCGAAGATTCTTGAAAAAGTAATGTCAAATAGATTAACGCAATATCTACTTGAAATTAATTTTTTAAATTCATCACAGCATGGTTTTTTGAAAAAGAAATCCACCGCCACAGCTACTATACAATTACTTAACCTTATTTATGATAGTTTAAATAGAGGGGATAAATGTAGAGGTGTGTTTATAAATGGTTTGAATCTTATCTCTTAGATAGATCTCAGATAGATCACAATTTGTAGATATTAAGGGCCAAAGTTCCAATCAGTTAAAATTTAAGGAAGGTGTCCCACAGGACTCAATTCTGGGAACTTCATTGTTTATAATTTTTATTAATGACTTGCCAACTGTTTCTACTTCTGGTGAACTGATACTTTATGTGGATGATAGTCTTGCGTTTGTGGCGACAGTAACAAACAGGATTTACTAAATAATTTACAAAAAACAACTTTGAGGAATGGTTCACAAAAAATAAATTATATCTTAATAAAAATAAAACATCGTTTATTAATTTTCACCTGGAATTAATAAATATAATGAAAGTTATTTACTTCAAGTTGATAATAAATCTATTAAACAAGTTGCACATACAAAATTCTTAGAACTATTTTTGGAAAACTGCTTATGTTGGAAAACGCATATCTCCTACTTGGAAACGAAATTGTCGCCTATATGTTATTCTATATATCTTTTGAGAGATCTTGTGAAAAGAAAATATTGCTATCTATTACTTGATGAATAAATACATATTTTATGTTCATATCTGCCATGTATTGAAGCTATGCTAAATATACATTTTTCTTTAGTGAAATGGGAGAGCTGCAATTTTTACGGCAATTTCTGTACTCATACAGAAAATTGCCTATTTAATAAATTAGGGTAGTTTTAGTGTAGTTATTCAGTTCAGTGTTCTTGCTGATGATGATAGCTTTGCTATTGAAACGTACGTCCAGTTTAGTACAGTTTTGTGGTGAGGGGTCTAGGACAAGTTTGCAGTATTACCAGTGCCACAGTTTGGAGTATTTTTATCTTTGAACTAACCATTTAGTTATGTTTTGCTGATTCAATTCATTGACACAGACCTCAGTTGACTTATCATACTTTGCTAAACCAAGTATTTTCATACTTACTGTATGTTACAACTTTGTAGATTCATATAAATCTGTAGACCTTTGCCAGTTCTCATTGCGATTCGCACGCGTACAGCTGTGCGCTGCGAGTCGCCGTTTTGATGATCACAATTGCTATAATATAGTTACCTAGTAAATAGATATACATTTTATGATGTCTGCCATGTATTCAAGTTGTGCAAAATAAACATTTTTACTGTAGTGAATTAGGAGTGCTACCATATTTATTGTAATTTCTGCACTCATACAATATATTCCATCTATTTGGCAATGTATTTTCGGAAAATACACGGATTAAAATAAAACAAAATTTCTAACTTTTCACAATTATGGATGTCATATTTTATTATACTGATTTTTCATCATTGCTAATTTATATCTTCGGCCTGAAGAAGTAAATTAGCCTAGTCGCCTATGTTAAATATATCCAAGATTGTGAGAAAAGACTTAAATCCTTTTATTTTATTACCTTCTATTCAATATGAGCTCACACCTAACCATTTTGGGCAATCTAACCTGAATTACATTCAATAATTTCACGAAAATAATGAACACCAATATTGCACCTTTATTAACGAAAAAATATTTTTCATTCTGATAGCGGGCAATTAATTTAAGAAATATTAGTATACGTAAAACATTTCGTGACTGTGCTACTTCCACTCCTGTAAAAGCAAAACATAATAAATTTCTATAGCTAACTCAAACAGTAAAAGATTACCCAAGTATATACAGGATTTCAGGATTCGAACGCGCCCAGACCAACCCTTTCATGATTTATATCATCAAACACTCCAGCAACTGTGTAAATTATCGGCATTGCACACGCAATTTACCAATAACGAGCCAACACTATTAATCGCATAAAAGTGTATACAATCTGTATTCGCTTTCCGTGTTAGCACACATAATATCGATGATGGTCATTACTCGGATGCAAATTGCTACTAGCTCATTATTCAACCAGTAGGTGAATATTATTTAGAGGTAGTAGGAAAGGAACCTCCCCAAAATTTACTGATCCTTGCGGGGAACAATTACCCTCTATAAGTACATTAATAAACATTTAATCGCTTTACAAGTTTGTGAAGCAAACAAGCGGTGGTAGGAAGAAGGGAAGCCAAGTCAGATCACGATACCGAGGGCTCCCCAGGGTCCAGACTGTTCAGCAACGCAGTGTACATAACGCACCGCAAGTCATGTTTACCGAATGAAGTCTAGTCACTAACCGACTGTACAACGGCTGTTTAATTCGACGCTTGGGGCTCGCTTTGTCGCGGGAACTGAAGGCCGTCCGTACCCGAGCTTCGAATAAGTTTCGGGTGCCTCGTCAATATCCCATCGCCGTATCGAGACGGATTTTACTGCTGACGAACAGGAAACGGATAACGATATTTCTCGCTGGTTGTGCGATGCTTTTATCTCTCCGCCCGGGAGCGAAAGAAAGTTTCTTTTGTACCGGACGGGTCATTTGCACGTGGATGGAGCAACTCGATATGAAACTGTCAATATTAAAATGATCGGTTTTGAAGCTAGCCATAATATCCTTCATTCTACCTTATTGTTTTAACCACTACAGGTATCTTTATTTGGTAAATGTGAGAAGATAGGAGGTATGAGTCGGAATAGGTCTCTGAAAAGATGGATCCCTTTTGCAAAATTTATAGCAAACTCTTCCAAGTTTTTTTTTTTTTTTCAATTAAGCGTTTATTATAATGCAACGGCTTAATTTTTTTAAAGAATGGATAGCTTTTGTAAAAGTACATTTGCAACAAATATAGGGCTAATGTCACAACCTTCGAAATGATGCCTTCAAATTCAATCATTCAATTTCACCCACCAGATGAATAGGATCTGATTCAGATAAATGAGGCTTTCCACGGGCTTCTCCCTCAAAAATGTTGGTGCTAAAGAATACGTTTATATGATTTTTGTTGTAGGGACGTTCTGGCATGGAGTCTCCGGAAACACTGCAGACTTTGGCTTTTCATAGTTAGTTTGTCATTTCCTTTACCCGTTAAGTTATACCAATCATTCCAGCATCCTAGTAACATGCATTAGTCTATCTCTGACTGATTGATCAAAGTAATCATCTAGGTGCATTCTTAACTTGGCAAAAATTGCCTGCCTTTTTGCGTGCAGAGAGCTGCATTCACACAAAATGTGGTAAGCGTTCTCTGGTCATCCCATCATACAGTCAGCCGTTGATATCTTCAGTGTTGAAGCAAATTTTCTGATGGTGATTATTCATAGGTGATTCCTATGAAGTGCATTAGTTCTTTGGCCTTCCCATTGGTGGTCTCTTAATAAATGAATTTACCTGGTTGTATTATTTCAGTGTTCCTTGTGTTTCTCTTTGACCCAACTCGTTACCTGCTCTGGTGCTAAATTTCTAGACACTCCTAGAACAGGTTTTGGGCTTTTTAATTTCCTTCAATTGCCGAATGTCCGGGCACTCACAGCAAAGTGACTATATTGCAGTCTGCTAGACTATTCAGTTCAGACTATTCAGTCTCTCGACTAGTGCCCTCAATATTACTGAGCTGTCTGTTATAAGAGGTTCGCTTATTTTTATAAGCCTTATGGTTGATTTTTTTTTGTTTAGGGGTGGTAACACCCAAGCTATATGTTTAGCTTGTCAGGCCCCCACAGAGCCAAATCTCCCTTCTAATCAACATTACGACCCCGGAAAAAAAAAACCGATTATCGTAATTGACCAGAACGAGATTTGAACCCCGACTCCGCACTGATAGCCAAGCGTGCAAGCCACTCGACTACCAGCCAGGCTGGTATTGGATTTCAGTTGTACAATGTAATATTGCGTATGCCTCTACTTGAAAAACCCTGACATATTTTTCTAGTGAAACAGCGAGCATTATAATAATATGTCTCATCTTGCTGTAGATTCCCGCTCCAGTCCCATTTTCGGTTTTTGATCCGTCTGCACACCAAATGAATTCTCCGAACCTGTCTCTCTAGTTGGATTGATTCCAGCTTATTCCATTTCTGTCAAAAGGGTTATGTCAAAACCGTGTAGTCTTACCTCATTCTCAAAAGGTTGTCTTCCACGTAATTGACCGTGTTATTTTGTTCCAGTTCTATATATCTACTACTTGCTAGTTCTTGCAGTGGAGGTAAGTCTCGCAAGCATTTGATTGCTGCTGCAGGAGTAGTCTTCATTCATGTTATTTCTAAACATACAAAGCCTCTGCATCTTGCTAAGTTCAGTTATAGCAGTTTGCTTAAGCTTGGTCCAGCTAGGACGACACTGAGATATTTAACTTCTTCTGACAGCTTTATTTTTGCACTCCAGCATTTTAAGAGTCCATGTACATCTAGGTTCCTTGTGAAACATTTTGTGGTCGTTTTGGAGGGGCTAATATTGCTCTCTAAATTTTCTTTTCCTCGGTCAATGCTTGTACAACATGTAGAGCGTTCTGCATTTTATCCCGCACTACCCTGTTGAATTTACTCGATTATTTGAATCACTACCATGAAATAGATTCACAACATAAACATCTTCTTCAAAACTCCAACATTTCTTCACTGATGATAACTGGATAGGAAAGCCTACTTATTTGGCAGAAATACCTTTTCCTTGTTAAATGGATTGAACATATCTATTAAAATAATAATAAAAGTGATACATTTCAAAGAAAATTGAAAACGGTATGAACTTGACGAATACATGAAATAAAAGGCCCTCAACTGACAGATAATAGGTCTCGTTCAACAGAACTTGATCCCAAAAGAAAAAGTTCTTTTGAAATATTGAAGCAATTTAAACGTTTAATCTAATTAGCGTTGAATCATTTTTGATTTTCTGTAAAAGGCGAATATCCAATACTACTCTAATAGTGTCGTTGTCGTTTTGAAATAGAAGCTACTTTACATATTGAAGTCAAGAATTAGTAAAGTAATTTTGAACCAAGAACAGCAAATCGATCACTAATTTTTAATATATACTATTATTTGATGCTTTTGTGTTACCGTCAAATAAATGCAGTTATATATCATATTCAATGCTCGTATTAATTCGTACTTTTAAATTGCGAAGTTAGTGGTCCGGAATGTTGAAGGGGTAGCTGACTGCTGAATTTAATTAGTGCCAACGCACTAAATAGACAAACATTTAGAGGAATAGTCTGTCATCGATCTTCAAAAAAACATTCTGTAAGTTAGAACATTCGTCACTGAAGTGGATTGTGCAACAACAAAGAAGAACTGTCGCCTTTAATTAACGTTTCGTGAAAGACGATTACAAAGGTTCCGTTTCATAACCTGCTCCGGCCAGTTGCCAAGGGATCCGTAAAGAAAAATGGGGTAATTGTCATTGGTACCTAGTTCATTAAGTTTCGAGGGAATTCGCTCGGCGTTTATAAACCTTCACAAAGGGAGAAGAATACGTGACCTCTTTAAATATGGCGTGCGCCAATTTTCCTACTCTAAAAAAAATCTCGTATGTCGACTTCAAATGGCGTATATTGTGGAGCACTTATGAATTTTTAATGACGAAGATGACGAATGTAAACAGCTCCTTGAAATCTAATATTTACAGCGTCTATAGAAAGATACTTGCCGTTTATTAAAACCGATTCGAAATCGTCCTGAAACATATACAGGCCTCATTAAAAAAACATTTTTATCTTAATGGTGTTGCAAATAGGGCGCTGCAATTTAAGTTAAACATTTGCTATATTTACATGTACATATACATAATACATTTAGGTATACATAAGATAAGTACAAGCCTTGTAGATGAAGGGAAGTTGAGCAAAACCCACGATGGCAATAATACTCGTCTGGAACGATAGGAAAAAAACTGGGACAATACAACCAAAGTCTGAAGTTTCAAAATTCGCGAAGTTCGCCTAACAAAAGCGATGTAATATATATTTGTAACATATGTATGCGTATTTCCATATCCCTGTGCCACTAAAGAAGTACAGCTTTCGTTATATTCCAGTTCTTTTTTTGTCGCATTGTACTGGCGTCGTTCACTCTAACATCTAAAGTTTACGACCCGGTGAAGAATAAAGTTTGTTCCGTAGGTATGGTGGAGGTCGTAAAAACGACATTCCCTTCTCGTTCTTGTGCCTTTTGTTCTTAGGTGCCATGAGAAGGGGGAGACAGAATAAACTGAAACCGTAGAAACACAGGAGATTATATCAAAATAGTACGCGTGCACACAAAAAAATCTATTATTATTCTGAATATTTTTATTTATTCAGAGATCGAAACTTAATATATATTTAAATGAACTAAATCTTGTTGGTTAGAACATAAGAGTAAATTCTCTGAAAACACAATATACTCTTTAGATTAGATTAGATTAGGATTGAGGTGGCCTATCGACCTGTTTCACCGCGACCTTTTCATATCTATTGTGATCCCCTTTTTTCCTAGAAGACGCTCTCTAATTTTGCCCTCTTAATTAGGCCTATCATCTTTGAGAGCGGCTTCTTTAAGTAGCTACTAGCTGTGGGTTCTCTTCCCCCATTACTAGAAACCTTGTCCTCGCCAGGCCTTCACATTGCGAGCACAATGAACTGTGTTTCTTCCTCCTCTTGGCAGTATCTGCAGGTTGCATATCTGCCAGGCTATGTTATACATATGCCTATTCAGTCTACAGTGACCAGTCAGCGACCTACAATCATTTTGACAGTCTTCTGTCTTTATTCAGTAGATCTCTCGTGAGTTCAGGCCTCGCTCCTTTAGGAACTCTTTTGCCTGCCATTGTCCCGGTGATTTTTGCCACCACTCTCTGGACTGATTGTATATCCATTCATTGATGGATTTTTTAATTTGCGATTTGGTAGTGCCGAAAGAGGGTCGGCTCCAACGAATGGCCTTGACGAACCTCGCCTGGCCAGCTCTCCGCCGCCTCATTTCCTCTCACGCCCGAGTGGCTAGGGACCCAGCTAGGGTTACTTTCCTTTGGGTGCCCACCTCATTTAGAGCGCTTACACAATCCCAATCAGCTTAGAGTCCACGCTTGAGGAGCTAATCGCTTTAAATGTGGACTGACTATCAGAGAAGATAGCGACGCTTTTACCCGGTTCGGCACATCTTTCTATCTCTCGGACACAGTGATGAAATGCAGCAACCTCAGCTTGGAACACTGTCGTATCTTTGCTGAAGCTTACCGAAAGAGCCTTTTTAGGCTTCTTAGTGTATATTCCCGCTCCAACGCCGTAATCCGTTTTAGAGCTGTCAGTAAACCAGTTGAGTCCGCTCTTACCGGGCACCTGCCTCCCAGTCCTTCTTATTTGTATTATAAACCTGATATTTCCTATCTAGGTTAGGGGTTTGAACCATGGCATCACATGGCATTCCTAAAAGAGGTGCCTCCTTGAGTTCGTCTATCAGTTTTTTATAGTCAGCCCCGTGCGATTTACTTATCGGTACTTGACTATGTAAGAGTCTGTGTACTGTGGACCTTGCGGCTCCTTGTACAAAAATATGTATTGGTGGGAGGTTTAGAATTACCTCAATCGCGGCGGTAGGGGTCGATCTCAACGCCCCCGTGGCGCCACAGGCACGCCAACCTCTGCACGCCACCCAACGCTTTGGCCGCCCCGCCTGCCGCGCCTTTGGCCACCATGCTACTGCTCCATACGTTAACATGGGTCTAATTACCCTTGTGTACAACCACAGAGTCATCTTGGGGCTAAGGCCCCAATTCTTTCCACAAAGCCTCCTGCACCTACCCATGGTGGCTTTGCTGGTCAATTTTTGAATATGTGAATACCATGTGTGCCTTTGATAAAACCATACTCCCAGGTATTTCGCCTCTTTGACATATGGAATTCGTTCGCCTCCTATCACTAGTGGCTGTAAGCCTTCTAGCGTTCCAATATACTCTTAGAACAAATAGTATAAATATTTGCATTGAAGTATACTTCCTCCAAATGAAACATTAATATTGTTGTAAGAATAAATCTATACAATCATACTGAGAACGTCTATAGATTCAAAATAAAATCCCTTATACGTTTGGTATAATAATAATAATAATAATAATAATGCATATATTTTCGCTCAACAGATATAAAAAAATCCAAGAGGACAATACATAGTGTGATACATTCCAATATACAAAAGACAGTAACATAACGTGCAAGAAGTAACAAAATATTATGATGATAATAACAAGGCACTGGCACGCCCCGTCGCTCACTCAGCGATTGGAATCCATGCTTAGTTAGTAGTTCGTAATACTCTACATGCCTCTCAGGATACATTCCATCAAGCTTAAAGCTTAGAACCTTTAAAAAATCCGCTGAACACGTTCGATTGTATAGCATGGACATTATATGGGATACATATAACTGGGGCGTATTCAAGCTTAATGGCGACATACGCAAATACAATGACTTAATAGCTGGTATATTGCTGAAGTCTCTTAGCCGTTCTGATAATAATCCCAGCGACCTGTAGGCCGAACCCGCAACATCCAGTACGTGATCTGAGAATGTTAAATTTTCGTCGAAGATGACACCCAGCTCTCTAGTTGATGTCTGTTTCTGCAGTGATTCATCACCAATGGAGTAGGAAGACTGTATGTAATTTTGTCGTCTTGTATAAGACACAAAACAGCACTTTGAGGCATTAAGTGTCAGTCTGTTCTCTACACACCAAGAATGAATCTTATTTAAGTTTGACTGTAAGAATCCGACATCTTCATCGTCAATGATTCTGCGGAAGATCTTCAGATCATCAGCATAAGCCAATACAGGGCAGTCCAATTTAGCAATTAAGTCGTTTATAAACAAGACAAACAGAAGTGGGCCAAGATTTGATCCTTGAGGTACACCCGAAGTGTTCCAATTCCAGAGAGTTTTTTTTAATAATATGGAGTGATCGATGGTGTCAAAAGCTCGGCTGAAATCCGTATAAATAACATCTGTCTGTCCACCCTCATCCATTGTTTCACCTACAGTCTGAGTGAGGCAACACAAGTTCGTGACTGTCGATCTTCTAGGTACAAATCCATGCTGATGGGGCGAGATAATGCAGTTACATTTAAAGACAAACTCCTCTGCATGACGGACTCAAAGACCTTTGCAAATATCGAAACAACAGCAATCGGGCGATAGTTATTGATCTCCTTCCTTTCTCCTTTCTTGAAAACAGGACAGATTCGAGCAGTCTTCCAACACTGAGGGAAAGTAGATGTTCTTAATGACAGGTTAAAAATGACACACAGCGGGCTAGCAAATATGCATGCACAATCTCTAACCAAGTATGATGGAACAGCATCATCACCAGCAGTGGACTTGTTCTTTAAATTTCGGATGCATTTATAGATTCATCGGGCGCTACTGTATCAAGAGCTATCAATGGATTATTAGATCCCGTATCAAACAAGGAGTCAAAGTTAGTTCTTGGCAAGTACACTTTGGCAAATGAGGAAGCGAAGGCGTTTACAATATCCTGTGGGTCAGCGTACTCGCGATTATCCGCCCACATGGCACCCGGAATCCTGGATGTACCTGTCTTCGAACGTGCAAAATCCCAAAGAAGACGAGGGTTAGTAACCACCTCCTCCTGCACATGATTGACGTACTGACGGTAAGCTTGAGATATTTCGATTTTGACAGTTTTTCTTATTCTTTGAAATTCGGATTTGTAAAATCCACTGTTGGTTGACTTCCATTTACCATGATAATACTGTTTTAGTTGCAGACTTTTCTTTATTGATTTTGTGAACCAAGGAGGATAAACTTTCATTGCAGAAGTGCTATGCTTAGGAACTGATTCTTCAAAAACAGAGTATAAAGTTGCATAAAACTGTTTTACACAGTCATCCACATCAATGTATCCAGCAAGAAACGACCAATCCACCGCAAGAAGCGCCGAGTACAGTTTCCTGAAGTCAGCCCTTCTGAAGTTGTATCTCGCATTGTTATTCATAGGAAAAGTTGACAAATATTCCCCCGTGGTCCAGCCTCACATCAAACCATAACGCAGGATGATGTTCATCTTCATGCACAAGTGGGTCAGAATCACGCTCAACGTCGACGGAGCAGTCATAGTTAGTGAAAACCAGATCGAGGGTTCTATCATTGGAATTTGTTATATGGTTAACTTGTTTTAGATTTAAAATAGCCATAAAGGAGACAATGAGTTCAGCTTTTGGCATCCGTACACCGCCTGTGGTCACTCAAATGAGGTACATTAAAGTCACCCGCAAGAACAACAGTTTTGTTTGCTAGAAGTTGCTCTAACATATCTAACAACAGATCAAGATCAGAGGTAGCAAAATCGGGCGGAATATAAATAACAGCTATGTAATAAGTAAAGCCACTTGCTCGGCAGTTACATACTATGACATCGGCGAGCAGTATTGCCAATTTAAAATTAGTGGTATCAACAACATCATATATTACATCCTGACGAACACCAATAAGAACTCCTCCGCCCAACGATCTGCCAGTTGCGAAAGGATCTCTATCACATCGTACACTGTTGAAAATTTTAACACTTTTTTGACTAATTTAATAGTCAGGAGAGGTCCACACTGTTTTCGTGTTATTTTGTCGAGAACTATAGAAGTTTAAATTTGACGATTAAATTTGACGAACAAAGATAGTCAAGTATTGTCTATTGCTAAGGGGTTATTTTGTCCAACTAACACGTGGAATTATGATATATGATATACTTCTAGTCACATTTTATTTGATCTAGACTAGACAAATTTACTAGCTGTTTAACTAAATGAATGCGATCTATTGGATTGATTCAAATCTAAACTAATTACGTAAGTAGTTGTTCCCAATACATCTTTAAGATGTTGAAATATTTTTATGCCCACTGGAATTAACGTTTAATAACACAAGCTTACACTTTGCAGGTCAGTCACATTTAGTGGTTTGTTTGGATATGTTAATACGCAGAAACAAACTCGAAAACAGATACACGTACAATGCAGGTGGTGCGTATAATGCAATACCGTATTAGATTAGGTGGGGTTTCTATATTTCTATCCGAGGGAAAAATCCTGATTGGTTGATGCTTCTGAATGTCTAGAGAAAATAATAAATCCTCATATCTGAACAAAGAATTCACACCAAATTCTAGTAATTTCTGTTCTACTAAACACATGTAATCAATTCGTCTGGCAAAGTTTGTAAAAGTCAACACTAAAATATTTGACTAGCGCAAAATTAACGCCAACACCGTAATATTTTCAACAGTGTACAACATTATACGTTGAGGATAAAAGTTCATTGCTGTGTATAGAATCACATAACCAAGTTTCTGTTAGAAGAATAAAGTGGTATGGCGACGAAAAGCTGGACTCGTATAGAGCTCTCGTTTTGCTACGCAATCCTCTGACATTCTCGTAGTACAAAGAGAGAACGGAACTGCTGTTGGGCGTACTTAGTTTTCTGAGTTGACAATTTGGGGGATGCCATTTTTATACTTCATCTCAATATTCTGTTCACCATTCGCTTTTTTAGCTAGCAATTCTTGGTAAACGCTCTTGTGTAATTTCAGTTGAAATGGCGTACGGTCACGAGTTACATAGACAGACGAAAATTTTTGCGATTCCTTTAAGGTCTGCTTTCATTAGCAACTCAAAAATGACTGTCTCAGTAGAAAAGGTAACCTTTATTGCCGCTTTTGATCTGATCGGCCAGGTTCGTGTTTACCAGCCGCTGATGAGTAAACTCAGATACATTTACACCAAGATTATTAAAAATTTCACGTAAGTCTGCTTTGTCGTCCCTAACCTGCTCGCTCTTGGACCCCTGGCCCTCAACAATTCCATGCACAATAACATTGAATATATAATGAATTACTATATAAAATTATTAAATATTTTGTACTGAAAACATGAAATATCAAATTGAAATTACCATAATATTGAAACATTTGAAACGAATTTTACCCCACTATTTATTGCACTAAAACTTATCTGTCATTGGTTCCTCTTTTTTAGGGAGGTGTAATGGGGGTTTGCATATACATACGCTTTATTGCGTCACTTTTTTGATTGCAGAAACCAGTGTTGTTGGTTGTGAGTGTAAGTAAATCTAAATGGATATCCCAGCCGTTTCACAGCTACTTAGAGAATGGGATTAAAATATTCGATTTTCAGTAGGTAATACCAGCAAATCTATTCACCAATATCGACAACTATGGCGGTAAGCGGTACCATTCCAATACAACGTAGCCTCGTCGGAAAACAACAAATTGTATGTAAAATATTAGTCGTTAATGCAAATCTCCTTCACTCTTTCGTAAAATTGTATTCTACGGCTACAATCCCTGTCCAATAATTCTTGCACTAAATGTGGTTTATATAAATGCGCGTTTCAATATTTTGGCTACTGATCGGCAACTTATATCATTTAGTGCGAGGGATGTAGCAAAAGTTTGTGGAAGTTCCTCTAATGCTATAGCAATATCTTGAGCAATAACTTCATCAGTCGCGACTTTTTGGTACTTCCGGTTAAGTTAAATCTTCTCAAAGTCCTACCAACGGTTGATCGTGTTATTGGATGCGGTTCTTGATGTAAATTATTAAATTAATCGCATACTTCCCCATGCGTTCTAACGCGGTCACCAAACCCAATCATCATTAGAATTTCAATAAGTTCCTTTTCAGTTAATTGAACCATTATTAATATTTGGACATTTACAAAATTAATTCTAACAGTTCAAGTTTTACTTCTGTGAATAACTAAACATAAACATGAATTTAAAAACAGATAATTAAACATCTTTGTCGTTATTAACATAGGAGTGCTAAACCTTAACAATGTACTCCTGATTGAAATTCGTAAAAATATACAGGGTGTTTCGTTTAAAATAAAAAAGTTAATATCATTTTCTGCTGAATCGGAAATGTGATTCAGACATAAATATACTCCTCAAATCTCCGGTTTGAGTTTGAATAAATGTAAAAAGTCTTATTAAAATCAAAGTAGCCATATTAAAGATATTCGAATGGATCCAAACATTTTACTAATCCCAATGTAATATACAAAAATTGGAATTCTATACACATACCAAGCGAGCAGTGTGAATATTAGTTTAAAGGGGTCTAATGGTATTTGCATGACCAATGAGGTTGTAAATCACCATACAGCAACCCATAAAATTCAAAATATACATATATATATACGCGCCTATTAGGAATTTATTACCAAGAATTGCATTGCATTCGGCGCGTTCCATTGTTTCGTTCCAAACGATACAGAATCCGCTTTGATTACTATTAATTTGCATTTAAATTGCCAATTCGAAAGTTGCTATTTGTATGGGGAAAGACAGACAAAGGCTGAATTTTAGTTGTCATTGTTTGTCCACGTGCATTCGATTTGAGCCTCAGTGATTTGAAAAATTTAGTAAAATTCGGTATGTTATATATACACATATCACAAAAGAATGATTTGAGAATTTCAAACAAAAAAATTTTTTGTGGTAAACAAATTAGTATTTGATTGAAGCACTTTAAAATTCATGCTATTAGTTCTCCTGATCTATTGTAACATCAACTCAACGATAGAACGAATTATGAGCTACCACTCTTTCCACTTCTGTTCTACTTCCAGCGTTCCTCAAGGTACACTTTTTAATCCTTATTCTCACTAAAAATCTTTGTAATAGTCCGTTTCTTCATAAACTTCCTTTCATCAAATATTTACGTTGAATAGTGGTTAAACAATGGCCGCGTTCAGAGTACGAATATGATACATATCAGTTACGGTTTCCGCTACACAAAACGGCGACCGCTCCATTGTATGTTATTGATGTAGCGCAAATGCAGCGTTGCGTTTTTGAGACGAATTATCAACAGTTCCCAAACCGCTTGGGAACAGTTACGTATTCTGAACGCGGCCAATGATAATATTGTCATTTTTACTTGATTAAATTTTTTAAAGTTTTTATGTGTCAATTTGACTTATTCCAAATCACATTGCGTGAGCTCTTATTTAAAAAAAAATACAGACGATTTCGGAATTATTATAATACCTATTCAGCCAAAATACAATTAATTTAGAAATTATATAACAAGATCAACCTTAAATAATCGACGAATGAAAATATGTTTTTATTCTTCTTCGTCTTCTTCT
Source organism: Protaetia brevitarsis (assembly GCA_004143645.1). Taxonomy (NCBI): domain Eukaryota; kingdom Metazoa; phylum Arthropoda; class Insecta; order Coleoptera; family Scarabaeidae; genus Protaetia; species Protaetia brevitarsis. Next base: position 440,237 of record RXPK01000296.1, read on the forward strand.
TCTATTTCTGTTACTATTATTTTCTTCAATTCCAGGCCAATGATTACCAATATTCCAGTCTTGATTAGTTTTTATCTTCCAATATTGAATCCACACTTATGATGACATGAAGTTGCAACTCCAACCCCATTCAAATCTCTTCTTATTATCTATTTTCAATTTCCAAAACGTGTTTTTGTTTACTATTACTTTCTTAACATGTTTTATATTTATCCTTCTAAAAAAACTTAATATTTTTGTATATGTTTGACTTCTGTCACCAAAAATTCTTCTATATTTCTATTTTTTCAAACAACCTCGCCCAAGAACTAATCATCTCCAAAAACAGCCTTCTCAATGATTATTTTTCGAAGTTTGTCAATTTTAACAATTCTGCCAAAATGATTAGTACAAGTTATGTAATTTATATTATTATTAAAGACTATCCAAAAAAAAAAAGAAACAAATTTCAAACATCAACTTGGAAAATTAAAGCTAAATATTTTAATCTATAATTATTGTATATTAAATAAAACCCTGCGTAAAATCGGCCCGAAAAAAAATTAAATATAATTCTTTAAGAATTAGATTTAATTGAATATTAACTAATGTTGTCAAAATTCAGTTCAAACACACTTGACAAAAGATGACTCTAACAACCAAGCATACAATCCCAAATATTAAACAATTAAACAAGATATAATTGACTCAATACTGAATATTCCACGAATTACATCCGAATTATAATATGAAACTTGACATTGAATTTTGCCAGGTTGTAATTATTTCTCGCAATAGAACATTCTCTAAAAATCAATGCATTGCAATTTTCTATTTCCTGAAATAATACACTCCAGCTATTGCATTATTACTAGCATCAATTCTTAGGGAACAATTTAAACTTTACCCGATATCGATATCTTTTCTGGTTTCTGAAATATTGCAAAAAATGTGTTTTTGGGGGAAACTTTGAGACCCCCATTACACCCCCTAGGACCAAATATAAGACCCTAAAAAAATACGTGTCAAATATTTTTCGATGTTCTACATCCCTACCAAATTTTATCAAAATCAGAGAGATCGACTCGAATGCCTTTCTTGTAAGAGCGAACGCTTAATTTAAGTAATACTAAAGTAGGTAGGTGCACGATTAGACTATCGCCAATATCAAAAGTTTCGTAGAAAGATGAGCTTTCCACGATCGGTATGATTGATGATCATTAATTTGGGAGTTCGAGGTGTCGCTAAATACACCAACAGAGATCGACGACAAAAACTTCTATTGCCAGGGGTGATGGAAAAAGGCGATATAAAAGTGCACGAAAAGTTTATAATGACTTTATTAAATGAGCCGTGAAAGGGATCCCGTTTTCATTGAACGTGAAAGTTTAAATGGACTTTTCTCTGTGCCAATCTCTAAGTTTATTGTTTCATGTTCCTCGGTTTCGTTCTTTTTTTTCGATACGTGCGACATACAAGATTTACGACAAAGTTTCAGATGTTAAAGCTAGTAAAAGTAAAGTCGAAACAAGGTCGAAGAGTGTTGGATTTATTTGTTAAACATTGGTATATACCGTGTTTCCAAGTATATTGACTGTTGTTCTTAATTTTGGTATTTCTATAAGATAAAAGTTTTTTATCTTATTTATATAATTTTTTAGTGCGTATTCAGAGGCGAAACTTTATGTGAATTGGGCCCGGTGCTAATTTTATTAATAGGACCTTCCTCTCTCTTAATAACAAACAAAAAGTCATAAAATATTTAGGTACTCACAACTGCAATTTTTTTCTCGTCTTACCTTTTTCTCAGCAAAAGAAGTAATTAGCTCATCAATGTCTATTACTAGTGCTTTTTCATTTTCATTCAATTTCTTCTTAAATAGTTTTTTTTCTTAATTTTAACTTAGAAAACGATCTTCACGCGCTTGCTACTGTCCCAGAAAGAGTCAGAGAAGTAACAAGTACTACCCAATAAGAACATAAACGTTAAGAAAACGTTGTTCTTAACGGTAACCGAACGTTTCGTAACGTTTATAAACAACTTTAAAACGACATATCTATGTCCCGACAAAAAACGTTGACAAAAAGTTACTTATTAAGCGTTATTTCACGTCATATGCTAATGTTATTTTGACGTTTAATTTTTAATAGAAAATATCGTTAAATAGAAACGTTTAGCACAAGGAGTATTTTAACGTTTAATAAACCACCTCTGTAAAACGTAAAAAGTACGTTATGTAGGCAAGCATACTGGGGTATGGCATACTCCACCACACTAACGAAGGGTTAATAAAATTTCTATATCAAACCTTTATAATCACGTAGTAGTAACGTCACATCTGCGTAATTTAGTGAGGTGCCAAATGTATGAAAATCAACAGCTTTATAAATTATAGGTGAATTATCAGGTTCGTTGCATTCATGCGCTCTAAGACGCTGCGTTATAGAAACTGTACAACACTTACCAAGTTCCAGATGTGACATATATGTTACTTTATATTTACAGTGCTGTTTTATGTGGTGATAACGAAAAATTGGCTATAGATTAAAAGTCATAATGTCCAATACTAAATTAAATTTTATTTTAATTAAATCATTCAATGATCACATCATAGTATTGAACTCAGGATAAGCTCTTCAATGAAACATAATGCTTCTTCAAAAAAACTAAAATGTAATTACCTATAAATATAATACAATGCAAATAATAACAATAATAATAATAAAAAGATAATAGAATTCTTTACCAAAACTAAGAAAATAACGACGTCTTTTCATTTATAGATATATACATTTTCCTTTTTTCTGCACATCCAGGTCTTCTATCCAAACAGTCCATTGGGGCGTATATTTCAACCAGTCCTTCACTGCACTTTCTGCTGTATGTATGTATCGTTTAATTGTAACTTTAAATGGAAGACCCAAACAATAGGTATCATAAGTAACACCAAGGACTACAGGCTGTAAATTTTAGGGATATATATATAAGTTAATGTTTACTTTGATTGGTTTCCTAGATTTTGTTGTTTTGATTTTAACATACGAGATAGCTACAACACTTTATACTTGTTCATTTATTTATTGAATACATAAACTACACAATACACGTTTAATACAGCTTAACAACGTACTCTACAACAATGTGCACACAACGTATATCTCGTGTCTACCGTGTGTGTTTTCGCGCCTATTTCATTCGCATTACACGTAGTCACGTACACAGTTATATTGTAGGTACCAACTTAAGGAAAAAATAATATAATAAAATCTTGATCAGATATGACACACCAACAGCCTCCCTTGATCAAGAATTTTATTATTATACAATTCAAAAAAAAATACACAATAAAATAACAAAGTAATACTTATACTAAGCCTAGGTTATATCTATTCTTAACAAACTGATTCTTTTGTACCCCTTTTGTAAGTATGTCTGCCTGTTGATTGTCACTGTTAACATATTCGATGGCAATCAAGTTTGATTTAACATGTTCTGATATGAAGTTATATTTTAAATCAATATGTTTTACGCGGCGATTGTTTTCAGGGTTCTTTATTATCGATATACAACCTTGATTGTCCTCAAAGAAAATTAGTTTATGCACACTGATACTCAAATCATGCAATAATTTCTTTAACCACAACCCATCACAAACTGCGTGACACAACGCAACAAGTTCTGCTTCTGTAGTCGACAGTGCTACACAATTTTGTTTCCTAGTTGTCCACATTACTATATTGTTGTAGACCTTAGATAAAAATCCAGTAACAGATTTTCTATCGCTCTGATCAGTACCCCAGTCTGAGTCTACATACTGTTACGTTTTTCGGTTCTTAAAACGTTGTCGGGGTTTTAGAAAAACACACAGGCGATATATTTAAATTCACTTATTCTATTAACACAATTACGGTAATTAAAATCTATTAAAAATGCTTATTAACTATATCACTTAACCACTAATGTCTTTATTTATGTAAACGATATTTATATTACATGTACTAGTTCAATCGCGACCGCACTATCGAACTCGTATCGATTGACTGCCTCCTGGCCAACCCGACGCGTTATTTATAGCTGGCGCGAACGTCCAGATTGTTCGAGGGCCTTCTAGAACGTCCTCGAAGATTCTGGAGAATATTCTCGAATCTTCGACCCGGTGCTGCCCTCTGTTATTCGTCGTAGGTAGTTCTTCTTCCGCTATGCCAGCGCCATCTAGGGACGCCTATCGGAACCGCCAGTTGAAAAGTTGGCGCTCGTTACACTGCTCCCTCCTTAGATCTGTTCCGTCCCGGAACAGGAACTATCACCTCCATGAAGATACGAACAGTTCTCTCCATTCTTACACGACGAGGTCCGGAAGAAATAGCACGCTACCGTTCGTCGCCTCCCTTCTGCTGACCGCGGGTTGTAGCTGCATACTAGGAACTCTATTCCAGTATAATCGGAAAATTTCTTCGAGCATGTTCCTTACGACCTCCAGTCCAAGCCATCCAATCCACAGCCTATTTTTGGCACCCTGATCTTATTGATCTCCAGCTCCAACAGCTGCTCTCTTAAACTTATCAGGCTGTCCCACATCGTCCGGTAGGTTGGCTTGCCAACTGAGGCTTCTTTGGTCACCAAGTAGAATAAAGGCCGTTTCTTTCCTGGCAAGTGCAGAGCCTTGCCCACCTCAGGGTTCAGGCTTCGGAGATCTTGGACACCACCAAATTTCTTCTTGAATACGGTAGCTATCCCCTTGCCCATTCTTAAATCTTGGGCAACACAATGTGCTAACGCGCACCCTTCAGGAGCCAAAAACAAATCCTCCTGAATCTCCGTTGTTACATCATGACGCACTTTGCGGCCATTCCCATACTTGTCCATAAACTCCTCATAGCTGAGTTCTTCTTCGGGGAGTCTACAAACTCGGACCATCTGCTCGTCCTCTTGATTGTCCCCAAGATAAGGAGCTAGGCGATTAAAATGCACCACTCTTGCTTTACCATTGGGTTTCTTTCTGATGCGATAGATGACGTCATTAATTCGCTTTATCACTTCGTAAGGCCCGTCCCACGATCGTTGCAGCTTAGGCGAGAAGCCTCGACGTCGCTGAGGATTGAACAGCCAGACCAGGTCTCCAGACTGATATCCGCCTTCATTTGCTCTGATGTCGTAGTGTTCCTTCATGCGGTCGCTTGCTTCATGGATATTGGTCCTCACCCGATCGTGAATATCATCCATTCGCCTCCGCAAGTTCGAAACATAGTCATCTCCAACTACTTCTTCATTTGGTTTAAAGCCGAACTTAAGATCGCATGGTAAGCGCAGCTCTCGTCCAAAAAGCACACTAGATGGACTTTGGCCAGTGGTTTCGTGGACCGATGCTCTATACGCCAGCAAGAATAGATGTAGCTGCTGGTCCCAATCTCGCTGGTGGTCTGCGACAACTTTTGATAGATACTTGATAACTGTCCTGTTCATGCGCTCCACCATGCCATCTGATTGCGGGTGCAAGGCAGTTGTTCGGGTCTTGCGAATACCCAATATTTTGCACACCTCTTGAAACACTGCTGATTCAAAATTCCGTCCCTGGTCGGAGTGAAGTTCAAGCGGCACACCAAACCGACTGAAAAGTTCTTTAACTAAAGTCTCAGCCACTGTAACAGCTTCCTGATTTGGTAATGCGTAAGCTTCCACCCATTTGCTGAAGTAGTCTACTGCAACCAAGATGTATTTATTTCCAAATTCCGTCGTGGGAAATGGTCCGGCAACATCAATCGCAATCCTTTCAAAAGGACTGCCAACGTTGTATTGCCTCATAGGGGCCCTCTTTCTTTGGGAAGGGCCATTGGCAGCGGCGCAAGTTGTACATCTCCGGCACCAGTCCTTCACGTCATTCTTACAATTAACCCAATAGAATCGCTCTCTGACCTTCTCTATAGTCTTGCGGACTCCAAGATGCCCTCCCGATGTTCCATCATGAAGGAGTTTTAAAACTTCGGGAATTCTTGCTTTCGGAACCACAATCTGAAGTCTGCTATTGGTCCCAGCTTCGTCTTCTAACACTCGTCTGAGAAGACCATTTTCCATTACCAAAGAGCCCCACTGAGCCCAATACGATTTTAGCTCTCGCGAATACGGTGCTACCGTTTCCCAGTTAGGCCGCGCTTCTTGCATCTTCCACTCCATCACACGCTTCAAAACTTCGTCAGACTCCTGGTCAGCTCGGATTTGGTCTTCAGTCCATCTATCATCTATGACAGTAGTCCTCAAGCAGGTTGCTTCATTTTTCTCTTCGGCACGACAGCAGTGCGTACAATCCTTGGAACAGGGTCTCCTCGATAGTGCGTCAGCGTTTCGATGACTGGTTCCAGGCCGATGTTCCGAATCAAAGTCATACTCTTCAAGACGCTCTATCCATCTGGCAACCTGCCCTTCCGGATTCTTGAAGCGTAGCAACCACATCAATGCCGCATGGTCGGTTCTTAACAAGAACTTCCTACCATAGAGATATTTATGAAAGTGCTCTATAGACTTAACTACGGCCAACAGCTCTCTCCTGGTCACACAATAGTTGCGTTCCGGTTTCGACAGCACTTTGCTGAAGTAACCGAGCACTTTTTCGTGGCCATCTTGAACTTGGGACAACACGCCTCCGATGCCCACGTTGCTGGCATCAGTATCCAAAATAAATTTTCCGTCAGCCTGTGGATAGCACAAGATGGGCGCAGTGGTCAGCATCTGTTTCAATTCTTCAAAGGCATCCTGGCAGCTCTTCTCCCAGACGTAGTCTCTGCCCTCTTCAGTTAGTCTCGTGAGAGGCTTGGCGATGTTAGCAAATCCAGGAACGAATCGTCGGTAATAAGTGCATAGCCCCAAGAAAACTTCTTATTTCATGCTTGTCCTTCGGAACCGGCCAAGACTTGACCGCTTCTATCTTCCCTGGGTCAACCGACACTCCATCCTTTGATACTACGTGGCCGAGGTAGTGCACTTGCTTCTGGAACAGGTTGCACTTTTTGGGGTTAAGCTTCAAATTTGCTCCTTTCAATCGCTGAAATACTTGCTCCAAGTTCTTCAAATGGTCCTCAAAAGATTTTCCTAAGACAATTATATCGTCGAGGTATACCAGCAAGTTTCCCAGGATAGTCCTCTCAGTACGTTTTCCATCAATCTTTCAAACGTCGCGGGGCATTACATAACCCAAATGGCATGACGTTAAATTGCCACAATCCTGTCCCGATCGTAAACGCCGTCTTCTCCTTATCCTTTGCCTCTACTTCGACTTGCAATAACCACTCTTCAGGTCGAGGGTCGAAAATACCTTACACCCACCTAGGGTATCTAAAGTGTCATCGATTCTGGGCAAAGGATAACTGTCCTTCTTGGTTACATTATTTAGTTGTCGATAATCCACGCAGAACCTAGTTGAACCATCCTCTTCTCTTCACCAGTACCACTGGAGAAGCCCATGGACTGTTCGATGGTTCAATTACGCCATCCTGCTCCATATCCTGTATAATTTGTTCTGCTTCGGCTCGTTTCGCCAATGGCAATCTTCTGGGGGCTTGGCGGATCGGCTGGGCATCTCCAGTGTCTATTCGATGTCGTACAACATTAGTCCTGCCCCTCGTGTTCCGGTCTTCTGCTTGGAAAAGATCTTGGTAGCGTCCAAGCAGCTGTTTCACGGTATGGCGTTGTTGTGTTGTCAAATCCTTACAAGACAAGTCAATGAAGTTATTTAACCATCTAGGAAGCGGATCTGGAGTTGTTGTTACGCCATCCTCTTTGTTGACAATCGACGACACACTAGCACAACTTCCCAAAGGTACGCCCTTCCTCAGCTTTACTGGATAACTATTGACGTTCATCAATCGGACGGGCAATTTTTCTCCAGCTTGTATCACTGCCCTTAGCAATCAGTATTCCACGACCTTGACCGCCAATCGCTCCCGGTTCCAGCATTAAAACTTGCCCCTTGGGAATATCTCCACTCACGCTCGCTTCCACAATGGTTTCACTGCGGCTCGCCACAGTTACTTCTTCTGCCAACACTACGCAGGCCGACATATTCTTGCTATGGTTAAGAATAACTTCTTCTTTACCAATCTTCAACACTCCTGCTTGCAAGTCCAGTTTAAAACCAAATTCTGTCATTATGTCCATTCCGAGGATTACGTCTTGTTCTATATCTGCAACTACTACACGATACTGGCATGCAGTATCACCAATACGGAAGTGGGCCATCGTCTCCCCCAACACGTTGACTGATTGCCCAGTTGCCGTACGTAGCGTCCACCTGGTTGGATGTATCCGGTTCTTCTTTCCCACTGCTTCCGGCCGAAGAATTGTCATTGTTGCACCAGTATCTATCAGTAAATCTCTCGATTTCCCATTTACATGCCCATACACGATGAGGCTGCTAGGTCTACATCCCACTGAAGCAACAATCACTGGTGTTACTGGGGCATCAGCTACATAGGTCGACGATCGCCCCTTCCCGTCGGCCCATTTTAGTTTTCCGTCGGCTTTGGTTTTCGTGGATCGGGACACCGACTACGTACGTGCCCCATCCTTCCACAATTCCAGCATCGTCTTCCTGGTTGCCTAGTTTGCACGGATTCCATTTTCGTCATCAATTCGTTTAATTTCGTGATAATTCTTTCTAATGGCTCTTCTTCCTCGTGACTCCCTAGAACACGGACGCGAGCAGGTCCTTTGACCGATTGCTTCACGGCTTCAAACTCTAGTGCTTGAGCTAAAGCCTGGTTCAACCGTTTGCGGCCGAGCGAGCTTCACTGCCTGTTGAGTATCCTTATCAAGCAGGCCATCCAGGAATTTTTCCACAGCGAGACTCTCGCACACATCTTCCGGTACCGTTGGGTACGCACTCTTAACCAGACGAACGACGTCAGCTTCATACTCCTGTAGAGTCTCGTTCGACCTCTGGCAGCGATTTTTCAACTGCGAGCGATATACTTGCTGCAGATGTTTATTACCGAAACGCATCTCCAATTGATTAAGTAGCGTTTGGTAATTTTGTCGCTCCGTCGAAGGAATAGCTTGGAGTACCTTCAACGCATCGCCGCGCAGAGCTACTGATAGCATGGCTGCCTTGGTAGTTTCGGTCCAGCCATATACCGTAGCCGTTGTATCCAGCAGCGTCATATAATCTTCTAAGGGCGTCTTCCCATCGAAGGTAGGCAGGTCACATTTACCTTGAACCGTACAGATGGGCACTATATTTCTGGTTCCAACTGACTGTTCTCCGTATTGGTTGAATTTCCAGTTTCTTCCGTCTTCGGTATAGCTCCAGAATGAATTTGTTCTTCTAGCACCTTCATGCGACCGTCCAATTCTTCAATCATTCTAGATTTTTCTTCTTGGAGTTTTTCGTCGATTCTATTCATTAGTTCCTGTTTTACGTTATTAGAACTTTCTATAACTTTCTCTTCTATGTTTTCAATTTTTTCTAGAACTTTCTCTTCTAAATTGCGAGAATTTTCCATAACTTTCTCTTCCAGTTTTCTAGAATTTTCTATATTCTTCTCGTCCATGTTTTCAAATCTTTTCTTCCAGTTTTCTAGAATTTTCTATATTCTTCTCGTCCATGTTTTCAATTTTTCTAGAATTTTTTCTTCTAGTTTTCTAGAATTTTTCTGAGAATTTTCTAGAACTTTCTCTTCTAAATTGCGAGAATTTTCCATATTTTTCTCTTCCATGTTTCTAAGTTCCACTAGAAGTTCGCCATTACCACCAGACACTTCAAACAAATATGTCTCAGGATCTTCACCAGCTGCTTCTATTGCTCTTCGTAATCTCGACTGAAGCTCGGCCTTCCTTCCACTCGTATCTTCATCCCTTTCTTCTAATTCCCGTTTGAGATCTACCACTTTCAAGTCCACTAATTTACAGTATTTCGCTGCCATTGTTTCTACTATTAGTCCACTAATATATCGCCAAATACCCCACACCTGACACCAATTGTTACGTTTTTCGGTTCTTAAAACGTTGTCGGGGTTTTAGAAAAACACACAGGCGATATATTTAAATTCACTTATTCTATTAACACAATTACGGTAATTAAAATCTATTAAAAATGCTTATTAACTATATCACTTAACCACTAATGTCTTTATTTATGTAAACGATATTTATATTACATGTACTAGTTCAATCGCGACCGCACTATCGAACTCGTATCGATTGACTGCCTCCTGGCCAACCCGACGCGTTATTTATAGCTGGCGCGAACGTCCAGATTGTTCGAGGGCCTTCTAGAACGTCCTCGAAGATTCTGGAGAATATTCTCGAATCTTCGACCCGGTGCTGCCCTCTGTTATTCGTCGTAGGTAGTTCTTCTTCCGCTATGCCAGCGCCATCTAGGGACGCCTATCGGAACCGCCAGTTGAAAAGTTGGCGCTCGTTACAATACGTTATTAGTTCTGGCTCGTTCTGTCTCTTATAAACCAATTTTAAATTTGATGTTCCTTTTAAATATCTTAAAACTCTTTTCAAATGGTTGTATGTCTCATCAGTCGCTCTGTCTTGATATCTGCTATAATAGTTTAATGCGTAACTGATGTCTGGTCTAGTTCCCAGCATTAAGTACATTAGGCATCCGATCAATTCTCTGAATGGTTTATTGGTCTTTTCAGATTCATCTTTACAGACATCCAATTTTAATTTCGGATCTATTGGTAAATAACATGGTTTACAGTCATTAAATCCAAATCGTTTTAAAATACCGTTTAAATACCTACTTTGATCAATACTTAAAATTCCCATCTTTTTATCATAATTAATTTCTAACCCCAAAAAATATTTAAGTTTGCCCTTATCTTTAACTTTAAACTCATTCTTTAGCTTACTTTTTATTTCATTACTTAAATCTTTACTGTTACTTGCCAAAATAATATCATCCACATACAATAATAAATAAATGCGATCATCTTTGTAGTTCTTAACATATAAGCAATAATCATTTTGTGACCGTGTAAAATTCAAACTTAATAAAAATTCGTTGATTCTATCATTCCAGCATTTTGATGACTGTTTCAACCCATGCAATGACTTCTTTAATTTGAGAACATTTCCTTGGGTAACTTGGATTCCTTTTGGCGGATATATGTAAACATCTTCTTGCAATTTTCCGTTTAAGAACGCCGTTCTTACGTCCATTTGTTCCAATTCGAATTCGTTTTGATTAGCAACAGCTAATAAGGTCCTAATCGTTGTCATTTTTGCTACTGGTGAATATACTCTGTCCATATCATAATTTTCTCTTTGTGCAAAACCTCTTACCACAAGCCTTGCCTTGTACCTGTCTTTAACATCGGGTTCCATAGCTTTGTAGGTGTATACCCACTTGGTATCTAAAATCTCCACATCATTAGGTGTTTCTGTCATTTCCCAAGTTTGATTCTCTTCAATTGCAGCTATTTCTCTCTGCATAGCTTCCATCCAATTTCCTTTATCCTTTCTATTTGAAATATCCTCATGGCTTTGTGGTACGCCTTCAATATACGATACCGCGTCAAATGCCATATATAACTCATAATCATCATATTTTGCAGGTGTTTTCACTGTGCGTTTATCTTTTATGGTATTTTCCGTTAAATTCTCAATGTTGTGTTGATCTTCGTTACTTCTACAGTTTGCCTCACTATTTTGATCTACATTTTCCATTTCATTCCTTTTATTTAAGTTTTCGTCGTCATTAGTTATCATTCCCACTTTCTTCCTATGCAAAAAATTATTTTCATCAAACTGAACATCTCTGGATATAATAACCTTCTGTTTTCCAATATTCCACAATCTGTATCCCGTTGAAGCATATCCTAACATGATGCATTTCTCCACTTTTGGATCGAACTTTCCTCCATTTACTTCTTTTGGAATATGACTATACGCTAAACAACCAAATACCCTTAGATTTTTAACATTAGGTTTACTTCCCAACCACTTTTCTGCTGGTGTCATATCAGGTAAATTACAGGTGAAACTCCTATTTATAACATAGGTAGCAAAATATATTGCTTCTCCCCAAAATTCCTTGGGTATGTTGGAATCTGCAATCATTGCTCTACTTCTTTCTACTAAGGTACGGTTCATCCGTTCCGCCTTCCCATTTTGTTGTGGAGTATATCTAATTGTATAATCTAAAATTATTCCCCTCTCTTTACAGAATTTGCTGAAATCATTAGATATGTACTCCCCTCCATTATCACATCTCAATTTTGATAGTTTGCAATTAAATTTTGATTCTGCCATATTTAAATATTCCTTAAATTTGTCAAAAACTTCACTTTTCTTTTTAATTAAATAAACTACAGTAAAATTTGAAAAATCATCTATGAAACTAACAAAATACTTATTTCCATCATAAGACTCAGGTGAGATTGGACCACATACATCCGAATGAATGATTTCTAACACTCTATTACTTTTTGATCTAGTACCAAATGGTAATTTTGACATTTTTGCGCTAATACATGGTTCACAAAATTCAACCTTTTGACTTTTAATATTTTTTTCTATACCATCCACCATATTATTTTGAATTAATTTTTCTAGCCCTGAGAAACCTACATGACCATAACGCTTATGCCATTTCATAAAATCATTATTCATATTTTCAACATTTAGACACTGTAAATTTTGAATGTCAAATGACAACTCATATAAATTATTTCTTTCCCCTAATGCTATTAAATTCATACATTTATCAAACAATTTTACATAACCCTTTTCAAACACTACAGTCATATTTGTCATTTCTAACTTTTTAACAGATAGTAAATTTTTTCTTAGGCTTGGTACATATAAGACATTTTTTATGGTACATTTAGTTCTACAATTTTTAACTACACTATAAGCTATAACATTTCCTATCCCTACAGCTAATACAAATTCTTTATTTTTTGCAACAGCTACTTTAATAGGATTTTCAAGCATGATTAAATCTGAAAAATAACATTTTTGATTAACCATATGATCGGTGCATCCCGAATCAACAAAGAACTTCAACTTGTCACTTGTTTCAATTTTACAGTTATCATTTTCAATTTGACCCATAAAACATACACTTTTGTTCTCACTGTCACTGTTACTTTCTTGATTTTGTCTGTCATTTCTATCAACAAAGTTACTTCTATAAAAATTGTTTCTATTCCTACCTTCATTTCTGTTTTGATTACCCCTGCTTCTTCCTGCACCTCTATTCGGCTGGAACTTTCCTCGGTTCTGTTCATAATCATTTGGTTTTCCTTGATGAACACCTTGCCCAGATCTTTCATTTTGTTGCTGTGAATTGTAATTCATATTCTTCTTGCAGTCTCTCTTGAAATGCCCAATTTGTCCACATTTATAACATCCTCTGCCACTCCGAATAAAATGCTGTTTGGTTATGTACCATCCGATTCGTATTTCCATTCCCGGCTAATTGTCTTTTCTCATATTCTGCTTTTAATTTCGTTTTTACTGCTTCATACTTTATGTCCGGTATATTTTCTATCACAGTTACAACTGTCTCATACGATTTTGGTAATCCTAACAAAATATTACATGTCAAATCTTCATCTTTGATTTCTGTTCCACTGTCTTTTAGTTGTCGTACTATTTCTTCAAATTCCTGTATATAATCATCCAAAGACTCTCCTTCTTTTAATTTCAACGATAGTAGCTTCTTCTTTAAAAATAATTGGCCCGGTAAACCTTTCTTCTCATATTTTTCTTCAAGTGTTTTCCACATCTGATGTGCCGTTGTTTTACCTCGTAGACTTTCTAGTTGATTATCTTCCACAAATTGTACTATTAGACTTTTTGCTTTATTTTGATTTTTCATACGTATTTCCTTTTTTTCTTCATCAGTAATACTTGCAATATCTATTTCTTTTTCAACTTCTTCGAGCACGTTATTTTCAGCTAATATCATTCGAATTCTAAATTTCCAATTGTAATAATTTCTTCCGTTGAGAGCTTCAATGCAATAACCTTTTGTAGCTTGTCCCGCCATTTTCCTATTATTCATGTTCTCACATTAAACACTGTTTTTTCCGTTCTCGGTGTCTGGGACCATAACCTGTTGTTTTGATTTTAACATACGAGATAGCTACAACACTTTATACTTGTTCATTTGTTTATTGAATACATAAAGTACACAATACACGTGTTCAATACAGCTTAACAACGTACTCTACAACAATGTGCACACAACGTATATCTCGTGTCTACCGTGTGTGTTTTCGCGCCTATTTCATTCGCATTACACGTAGTCACGTACACAGTTTATATTGTAGGTACCAACTTTTAGGAAAAAATAATATATAAAATCTTGGATCAGATATGACACACCAAACAGATTTTTGTATTACAAACAATGAAAGTATTTAATACTCACTGTATATGTTACTAATAGTTTCCGTATTATCTCTGGTTTCCCGTTTTGTGAAAACTAAGTGTTCCTTCCCTTCCAGTTATGCTTCACTGCAACGACGTCATGTAACAGCAACTAGAATAATTTCTTTTATACAAGAATCCAGATTAGAACCATCAGCATTCGCTAACCTATATATTTGAAAATAAAGTAAGAAGGTGGTGTATACTAGAAACCAGGTTCCTCAAAACAAATTTTAGAATATAGTAAATTTCTGACATTAGTGTTCTTATTTTAAGATGCTACTATGCTGTTTTGCCAATTGTGTATATGCATATACATAATTATACGTGCAATGTGCATCGTATATGCAAATATAACCTGGATAAAACTTAATTGATGGGGTACCTAGCTACTCACCGTTTAGTTAAATACACTGATTGTTGCGTATCAACATTTAATAATAAAACTTTGTTATAAACATAAATAAAAGTTCCAACTCTCGACTAGCGTAGTAAACATTGCGACTGCAAGTGCACCGTGCACGTTGCAGATGCGCAACAGGGTGGAAGAGTTTATTTGAAATGGGGGAGGGATGATACATTCATCAGTAGTGCAGTTTTAATACAGTAATTGTGTTACCTATTGTTAAATACATTGCATTCATTCATGCAAAAGCACATCTTATCTTAACAACAAAAATTTAGCAATATTTTATTTTAACTATACTTTACTTATGCGTGGATTGCAGTTAATAGTATTTCATATTTCAACGTTGCTTTTTAACGTAGAGTAGATGGTGAACTACGTTTTATTTTAGTTGTACTTGAACTATGCGTTACGTTTCAGTTAATAAATTTTTTCATTTTTCAGCGTTGTCCTTTTAAAACGTCTTTCAACGAGTAAACGCGTGAAACTACAACGTCTTTCTTTTAGTTATAATCTAAACTATGCGTTACATTTCAGCCACTAATTTTTCATTTTTCAACGTTGTCTTCACGTAGAATAAACGGTTAACTAAACGTTTTTATTTTAGTTATATTTAAAAACTATGCGTTACATTTCAGTTAATAATTTTTCATATTTCCACGTTGGTTTTTAACGTAAAATAAGCAGTGAAACTATAACGTTTTATTTTAGTTATATTTAAACTATGCATTACATTTCAGTTTAATAATTTTCATATTGTAACGTTTGTTTTATAACCTAATAAACGATGTAACTACACGTGTTAATTTTAGTTAATTTAAACTATCCTTACATTTCTTTAGTTTATATAACGTTTCTTCAATGTATAGTTAAAAATTGGTTATATAATAAACGTGTTAATTATAACCATTTAACGTTGTTTCAACCAATACGTCGTTAAATTCACGTAAATGTAACCACGACTTGTTAATACTGGTAACTACTTCTGGAAAACATTATTTATATATAATTTTGCCATATCATACACAGTTGACACGGAATGTAGTTGGTACTGAACACAGGCACGAAAAAATAGAAGCTGAGAACGAAATACAAACGAAATATCCTTTGAATATTAGTTAGCCAAAATTTCTAATGGCTTTTGTTAAAATTAAAATTTTTCTACGACACTTTTCATAGCGTTAAATCTATTTTTTATTTTATTCATTATAATATACAAAGCAGCATAACAAACACCAATCTTGGAATAATGTTCAACATCTACCAGCATCTCATCCTCACACAATTCTTCAAAGAATTTTTTCTTTTTCTTTGACGTTTAGAGACAAAGGAAGTATTGACTTCCGTTAAAAGGAGGAACTCATCTTTTCCATTTGTTTTCGTAAAAAATGCTTGATTTTTTTTCTTCAGAGTTTTTATTTTATAAACTAATTTTTGTCAAACCTTTCAATAGATCCGTATATCTGTATTTTAGTGTAACTATCGATTCGTACCTAGACGATCATCGTGTAAGATTCAGTTTCTTTTTTTTAAACGATGAAATGTGATAGTTCTTTTCGAATAATTTATTACTCTTCAACGGATTTTATTCTCATGAAACATGAAACTTAAAAGTTGCTTTGTTTTATGCATTCGTCATCCTACAACAGAATGATTAAAAGTATATTAAATCAGTTTTACTATAATTTGTTGGAGGACCCGACTCTATTAACTAGTTTGTGCCAGTTGATTTTGATTGTCAGGGTAAACTAATGTTTATGTTATTATTAAATATATCTTTCAATAGCTGTATTTTTAGAAGTTGAACAGGATCAAAAACACATTCTACACTTAAATTCGAATTTTAATCGACCATCAGCAATCCACGTCACAACTTCTTCTTGTAACTACTACGTAAAGTTCAAATTGGGAGACGATGCGTCAAAGCAAAAAAAAAAAGCTCGTTAGAAAAACATCTAAAACGAAGGACGTACCAAGGGCATTACTGCTCTACGTAACTAACTAATGCACGAGTAGTTAACGAGAAGACAATTTACTCGATAAACCGCCAACAGGGACAGCTATGTCTAGCCGTCTTGAATAAATTTCACTTTGTCACGTCTTCTTGCCATTGACGATAATGGAAAACGGGGAAAAATTCAATTTCGTTGCTTACTAACGCTGATGTAAATAGTTGCGGGCAGAGAGGATTTGATTAAATGTTTACGTCTGTATGTTAATCGTAATCGCCTTTAAATCGACTTTATTTTTAGTAGATAACTGATCTAAAACCGTTTCAATAGAGTAAAAGACAGTTATAATAAACTATAATAAAAATATATTTTATTGTGTTGCCATTTAAAAAAACACCTTTTTAGTAGCTACCTGGATATTTGACAACACTGCAATGAAATTATTTATTAATTTTTCTTAGTTAAGTAATTCTCTGCAATATTGCTTTTGGAAGTACTAGCCTACCTCTTCAAATAAAAAAGTTATCCTGACAGGTTTTAAAAAACTGCACTGTATATTAATTATGCAGAAGAAGGTTATTCAATTACATAGTTAAATAACTATGAAAATTGTAAGACGAAATAAAACATGTTATGTAAGATAGTTTAAATATATCCATCATGATTGGAACATGAACTTTAAAATTATTTAACATTGATATAAATCTAGTTGAAGTAGAGGATAGCATCCAAATGAAAACAAAAAAAATGTATATAATGGAACCGTCTTCGAAACTATCACGTCTTAAAGAAAATTTAACTGATAGAATCTATTCTATTTCCTTTTAAATCGTTAACGTTGTGCAATCTTGAGCTTAGAAAATGATTCTAAAATGGTGCTTGTATTTTCGCGGAAATCTGGCTGGGTGTTTATAAAAATAAATATTATGTTTCGTTTTCATCAGGTAGAATTTTCAAGATTTAATTGAGCTTTTCTACTACATTTCACAATTTCAAAAAAAAATCGTTTTATTTCGTGTGACATCAGGAAGTCGCTCACCAGCTTGCGATCTTTTAGGGACGACTTCAAAGCGATATTCCCTTACTAGTTATCGTGAATGTACTTCATTTCCCTTTACTGAGGCCAGATGCCTATTCAACGCTGGAAGCAAACTGTTTCGAAAATTTAATAGAAAAGTGCAGTGGACATCGAACTGTACTTTTCTATTAACTTTTCAATCTGTCTTTCAAGTTTTTTGTATACATGCAAATTTCCTGCAATTCTTGTATGTAGAAGCTACATCGCTAGCCTGGAGGGTCAGAGTGTATGATACCCCTTTACGACTCAGATTCAACCAATTTTGCATGTGTTGCAGACGTTAACGTTATATGATCCTTTGATGTTAGTTATCAAATTTCGGACCGTGAAAACAACATTCCTAATACCGCTCGAAGAAAAACAAAATGTTTTTTTTTGAGATTTTATTATTTTCGACTTTTGGTTGTAATTGTTTACTTCGGGATTTAAGTGCATCAAAATATCATATTTTTTTAAATATTTTGTTCGTTTTTTTGTAAATCTATTTTTTTCCAGCGACATTTCGACTGTCAATAGTATTTTCCAAACTAAACAAATTACAGTAAAATACAGAAATTACATTAAAATTACCTGTCAAAAGAATTAATGAAGATCAATTACAATATACTTTCAAAAAACAACACCAGTTTGACATAATCGTAAAACGATTTAGTTTAATTCATCTCACAATACGTTAAATAATAATAATAATAATAATAATAATAATAATAATAATAATAATAATAATAATAATAATAATAATAATTTTTTTTTTTTTTATTTTATAGGACGTAGCCGGCGCAAGCGATCCGGACAAGTGGTCCATCAGAAACCGCAAAACAGTAAGCCGTTCAGGCAGAACAAACAGAATATAAATCAAATACAATTACAACAATGTACATAAAAAGACAATAAGTCATTCTTCACTACCGTCCATTATCATTAATATATAAATAAGTAAATAAAACAAGATAATAGGCCACAAGTTATGACGATAATTTTAAACAAAAGGTTATTCCACTAAGACATAAGTCTTGTCAGTGGATTTTATATGTTATTGAGCGAAACCCAAAAATAAAAATTAAAAATTAATATACATCCAGGCTATACAGAAAATCAAATACCAAGTGATAATAATACATAGAAATTTTTCTAAAAAAGATAAATAAAAATTCGAAAATTCGAAAATCAAGATCGACGCTTTCCTTCATATGCGCTAAGTAATATAAAATTTATAATATGGGTACAAAACATACACGACTGAAATCAAACATCGATCTTTTCTTTCCATAGCAACATATGTTCCACGGGTGTAGTAAAAGATAGTAGATTTGGAGATTAAATAGAATACATATGTATATATAACTACAATAATAAAATAAAAGTTAATTTAACAAAAAATTAGCTAATTTATACAGTCTAATAAATGACAGTTTAAATTTTAGTATTAAAGCACAATACCGCAAGACTGAAGAACTGAATAGAAAAACAATGTAAACAACCAGGCATTGAACTTAAACATATGATTGTAGGATATAGGGATCATACATATTAGGAAAAAACAAAGCAGCGATGTTTTCTTACATATGGGTTAAATATACATAATATATGCAATACGGAGTTTTGATAATCTACGTAAAACTTGCTAACAAAGAAAGAAACAACATAATTAATGGAATTCTTGAAAATGGAATGTCTAAATGAAAAATTAACCATTTTTTTAACTCACTTTTTAAAACATTAAATGATTGAATAGCTTTTAGTTCTCAGGTAATAGGTTAAAAAAAGTGGGAATTAGCTTCCTTAATGTTCTATCTCCATATTTATTAATTGAAATCGGTATTCGGCACAATCCGGTTGTGGTCTGTCGAGTCCCGTAGAAGTGGCCTAACGGGATCCGCCGGTCCGTGTCAAAGTAATGCCTGACAACTGTGTTGTAGATAAATATTTTGCGGACTGATAGTATGCCGTTCTCCCTAATAAATTTCTTCAATATTTCTAGTCTTGTAAATATATTTAAGATTCTGTTTGTAGATCCTGTATGAGATGAATATACCCCGCGAGACGCAGAACCCCACGCCAAAATTCCATATCTTATTATGGACTCTACAAGCGCTGAATATATTATATATAGTGTCCCTTGTGGTAAGAAATTAGATATATAGTAAAATTGGCAGGCAATTACTCTTAGTCTCTTGACAACATGTAAAGTATGATTTCTCCACAAGAATTTATCATCGACTACAACTCCAAGGTAAGTATGGACATCTGTTCTGGTTAGGTAGTTCTCACACTCGCAAGCATCCAGATTCCTTTTATGCAAACAGTCAACATTATGGAAAGTCACTCCACTAACACATATTCGGGGCACATGAGGCGATGATATTATCATTAATTTTGTTTTGTCTTTATTTATTACTAGCGACTTGTCATGGCACCATCGTTGAAACCGATAAAATCCTTGGTTTAAGTTTGATATGGCAATTTCAAGATCTTTATGTTGTGAGATAATTAAAGTATCATCTGCAAATAACATATATTTAGATTTTCCAAAACATTGTCTAATATCGTTTACATAGAGCAGGTATAAAATAGGGCCCAATATGCTGCCCTGCGGAACACCCATACGCACATCACATGCAGAACTTAAACTTTTACCCACTTTAACTATAAAGCGCCTGTCTTTTAAGTAATTCTCAAACCATCGTAG
The DNA here is from genome assembly GCA_004143645.1 of Protaetia brevitarsis. Classification (NCBI taxonomy): domain Eukaryota; kingdom Metazoa; phylum Arthropoda; class Insecta; order Coleoptera; family Scarabaeidae; genus Protaetia; species Protaetia brevitarsis. Next base: position 460,724 of record RXPK01000296.1, read on the forward strand.
TGGAGACCCACGTACTCCAACATTATACAATATTTGTAACAATTTATGGTGATCTAGGCAATCGAAGGCTTTAGAAAAGTCAACGAAGATACATGCGGCGTACAATCCCACATCAAGTCCAGTATTTATAAGATCCACAAAGTCTTCCAAAAGGTCACTTGTGCCCTTTTTAGGTTGAAAGCCATATTGATAACGATCAAGTATGTTGAATTTTTTCAAATAATTCAAAAGCCTATCCGATACATACTTCTCAATTATCTTCTCTATGGTGGGTAGTATCGAGATCGGTCGGTAGTTATTGAAATCATCTTTTTTCCCCTTCTTGTATACAGGTCTCACAAGCGATATTTTCAAACTGGATGGCAATTTTTCCTGAGTTAGTGATAGGTTTAGTAGTTTTAAAATCGGTTCCTCAAAAACAGTCCAATAATTTAATACATTTGGAAGTCATATCATCTACTCCAGGTCCCTTGTTTTTATTCATCTTACTGACAATAACACGTAAGTCTTCAACTGTAGCTTGTAGAAGTACCATCGATTGTGGTTGAGGCGGCACTTCACTCTCAAATGTAACAAGGCTACATAAATGCGCAGTTGAACCCATTATATCATCAAAAGACCTACGGAATCCATTAGCGATGTCTGTTTCAGGGAGTTTAAAATTTTTAGTCAAACATGTATTGTTGTTGTTTTTATTTCCTCTATTAAGTGCATAATTTATATTTTTCCAGGTTTCTTTCATATTTCCCTTACATTCATTAAATATTTTATCATAGTAGAGTTTTTTAGCACGCAAAATAGATCCCGTAACCTGATTTCGCAATGAGTTGTACTTCTTCCGTAAGAGATTTTTAACAAGAGTATTTCCCCGGCAATGTTTCCAGTTTCTAAAACATTTATCTCTCTCATTCATTTTCATCAGGATGCTATTGGTGATCCATGGTTTTCTTGGAATTTTTCTTTGACATGATACTGGATTAATGGTAGTAACCGCCGCATCCCTTGCTTTAGCAACAATATCACGAATATTTATTATATAAACATCAACATCGTTGATACACAAGGAAATTTTCGCATTTGCTCAACAGGATAGGCCCGAAACACGATGATCCAATCTTTTGAGGCGGCACTTGACGCGCACACATCAACCCTTTCAAACAGCGCGATGAGAACACCAGTAAGTAGTGGTCCGAAATTTTTATAGGTATGACACCGGCCTGCATCAAATCGCGAGGACCCCCGGCAAACACATGATCGACACATGAACTATGTAATACGGACTCACGAAATTCCTCCCAAGTAGGTAAAAATATCATTTTAATAAGTCCATGCGATGCTAGAGTATTTTCATACAGTTGAGTTAACCGGGAATCAATTTGCAGATCTATATTCACGTCTCCCACAAACACCATATTATTACAATTAAATTGTGCCAATCTACGGTCCAAATCCATAATAAACTCAGTAGGATTTGTATTAGGAGGTCTGTAAATCGCTACCAGAGTTCTTTTTATATCACCCCATCACAATGTTTAGGGGTAGTACTTCCGCACCATTTAACTCGAAATTAAGAGTTCAGTAGAATAGTCCGACTTAACCAAACACCAAGACCCCACCACCCTTTTTTGATTACGACACTTATAGAAACATTGTAAAACAAGGAATATTTGTAAAACCCAAGAAGAATAATAATATTTAAATGAATTAAGTTGAAATTATTGTCTGTTTGTAAGCTAAAGTATCCATCAAGCGAGGGAGTAAACTCACCCTGCTGACTACCATCAATAATGAAATCAATATCACTAAGAATATCCATAGAAGTACGTAAAGTGTATGAAGTTGTGAATAAGTATATAGAGACCTTTAGTTTATTTTGCCAAGGTCACTAAGACGAGTAAATGTTTACTACTCTACTAGTTCAACCTTTTAGCAAGAATTCTCCCATTTTTTAGGCCATAAAAATTTCCAATTCTGTTCTTTAACTTTCGTTTAGCTTCCCATAATAAATTTTTCAAATTATGGCATAAACTCTCGAGAAGTATAATTTCTCCTGTTAGTTTCTCATCAACAATCATCGCATTTGTAAGAATTACCTTTCTCTTACTAAGGAATTCATTTCTTTTTTCTTCAGTTTTAAATTTCATTATAAACCGGCATTATTTTACCTTTCTGGTGAGGTGGTTTTGGCACCATCCTATACACATGCTCTATTGTCGTGGTCATGAATCACTATATCCAGTTCATCAGCGATTTTTTTTACCAATAATCTTTAAGTTTTCGTTCGGTTTGATCAGCTAATCCCAAGATCTCAATCTCATTCTTCTTTGCCTGTTGCTCCAATTCCTGTAGTCGCTCAGACATTTCCTCTATTACTCTATCTTTCTCAAGAATGGCCATCTTGAGATCCAAGATTTCTTTTTCCATGTCTTTAATTGATCACATGTTTCCTCTGTTTCTTTATAATGTCATCATACTGTTTTTGATATAATATTTGGCTATTCGTTTTTTCTTCAACCTTTTTTGTGTTCACATCTAAATCTATTTTCATATTTCTCATTAGATTATTTAATTCCCTTATTTCCTGAATAAGGGTGGGATCCCCAGTGTGACCTCGGTCTTCCCCTCCAGACACATCTCCGGTACTGGATCCATCCTGATCCCAATAATAATAATAATAATAATATATTTGTTTCCCTGTGTATAGGGATTGTCAAAAGTAGGGGGAGAATGGGACCTTATAAATTAAAATTAACAATTAAAATATTCATTTAAACTATAAAACGCGTTACCCAACAAATATGATTTTAATGTACATTTAAATAGAACAAAGTCGCCCAATAATTTTTATATTGTTTGTAAGCGCTTTAAAAATTTTGAGACCCATGTAGAGGAGAGACTTCAATGTTACATTATATTTACAAAAGGGAATATGGAAATCGTTATGTCCTCTAGTAGGGATTGCGTGTGTATCGTTTACTTTAGCAAATTTGTTTTTGTTCTGAAATATATAAATTAACACGTTCAAAATAAACGCGCAAGTCAACGTCAAAACACCATACTGTTTAAAAACCTGTCTACAACTCTGTCGAACAGACAACCCCAAAATAATGCGCATAATCCGTTTCTGCGCACTAAATGGGTGTTTCTTGATTGAATTTTATAATTGACTATTCTGTGATCACTTTCTGCCAACAAATTTCTGTAGTTCCCAATGTTTAGCTTTTCATTCACATTATACATGCCAGAATCAAAGATATAGATATTTAGGATTTGCCTTATTCTGACGATGCTTTTCGATAGCTTCTGCTTCTTTCTTGATAGCTTGAAAAGCACTGATTCAATCACCTTTATGTTAGCTTATAACCGAAAAATACCGGTATAATATTTTCTGTATTTCGGTAAAAGTCTCTGGTATACCATGAAATAACCGACTTCCAAATATGTGCATCGTAATCAACCCATTGTTTTCAAGGAATAATTAGAAGCAATCCTCATTATCCATACCAATATCTGACTTAAATCCTGGGAAAGCTCTAGTTTTAAAGGGGGGTTACATGAGGAGGAAAATAAGTAATGACTGATAGCCATGCTGCTATCGAGGCAGTCTTGCCTCAACCCTGTAACTAAGTCAACGCTAGTTAGAGACTGCAAACAATCTCTCAACACACTGGCACAAGACTTCACGAAGTCTTTGATTTGGGTGCCAGAACATGAGGATATAAGGGGCAATATAATAGCCGACGAACAAGCCAAGGAGGGCTTTAAAAGACACTTCATAGATCCAGAGCCCGTATGTGGGATTGCCAAGAACTCTGCAAAAAGGGAGATTTGGACCAGGAAAGAATATAGTTAAAGAAAGTACAAATAAATGCAGGCCGACTGAAGGTCAACTCCATACTAAAGCGTTAATAGGCGATAGGGATGCTAAATTGATCTGATTCATCTGATCATCTACTCAAACGCAGCTAGAAAGAAAGTTAAAACCATTACTGGGCTGGTAACTGGACATTGCCCCTGAAAAAGCATCTATACAACACAGATCGAGTAAGCGAACCGTGGTGCAGAAGATGCGAACTACGGGAGGAAACGAGTTTACATGTAATCTGCACATGTGAGAAATTGAAAGTACTCAGGCAGAAATATTTCGGGAAGGATCTACTGGAGCCCTCGAGGGTTCTCAAGTTTCCACTGGGCAAGATACTGGGCTTTGTAGAGAACACCAAGCAGCTCGACTGGAAGTAAGAGATTTAATAGGGACTGTACAATGAGCACCTAGCTCAGAGTACCTGGACTATAAGTGTCCACCCTAACTTCAAAAAAAAAGGAGAGAAAAATAAGAATGGTGCATTTTTTGATTCTCAAAGTATCCGAAGCGAAAATCTGCGCAAGCGCTGTCATTGCTAGATTATTAATTCCCTTTGTACGTCCAAATTATTTTCCAATCACCGCATTTCGCGCACTTAATAGAGGTGAAGCATAAATAGATGGCACCGCATCTGTTAATTGACTGCCAATAAATGTTTCAGGAACATTTTTAAAAATCTCAGACAACCATATTTAAATGAGCACAGTAGGAGTTTAAGGTAGCCATTCACAGTTACAGTCGACCAACTGTTATATCCATTGACAGGTTAAGCATAGCACTTTCCGCACCAACGTGGATATCTCTTGTTTATACATTATTCATGCTTACTGAAATACCTTTGGATGTATCTTAGATAGCGCGCGGCGTAAATGGGATTTTACGTTGGCCGAGAACGCCATCTAACAGACACACAATGGTACTTCCAATCGGTTGGATAACTATAAACATATATAAACAAGGGTGGTACCTACAATTGTGTTACTAGGAAAGATTAAATTATAATACGCCCCCTAATTGTATAGGATAGAAAATATGCAGTGAAGTGAAAGAGTTTCAATTACTACAAACAACTTACAAACGACTCTAAAGGGAACTACGAAAGCGGATTTTCGATATCTCAATTTTTAACAAATTCATCTTTAGTCAATTTGTTTAAATTATCGCCATTTGTTTATCTTTGACTACAAACGAAAGCAAAATCACTAAAAACGAAACAAACCTTTTTGCCAGAAGGCACTCTCTAATTTTGCCCTTTTAATTAGCTCTATCACCTTTGGGTTTCTTTATGTAGCTGATAACTGTGAAGTTCTCCGTGTCCATTACCAGAAACATTGTCCTCACCAGGCCGTCGCATTGATACAGCACGTGAACTGGTGTTTCTTCTTCCTCTTTGCGGAATCTGCAAGCAGCGTCATACATGCCTATATTATACACATTACCTATTTAGTCTAGAGTGACCAGTCAGCAAATCTACTATTACTTTGACAATTTTCTTCTCTTTATTCAGTAGGACTAGTAAATTCGGGCTTCTGTTCTTTAGAAACACTTTCACCTGTCTTTGTTCTGGTGATTTTTGCCACCACTCTCTGGTCTCTTTATGTAATCATTCATTGATAGATTTTTTTAATTTGCCGATTTGGTAATGCTAAAAGAACGGCTAGCTCCACCGAATTACCTTAACGAAGCTCGCCTAGCCAGATCGTCCATCATTTCATTTTCCTGCACGCCTGAGTGGCGGAAATCCCAAGTCAATATTAATTCCTTTTAGGTGCCAACCAACCTCATTAAGGGTACTTACACACTTCTGAATAAGCTTGGAGTCAAAGCTTTCGGAAATAATCGCTTTAAGTGTTGACTGGAGCTTACTGTGTTAATAAACATCAATAGAATTTCGCCTTTGACTTGACTACTTCTTATAATCGCTTCTATTGTTATGAAAGCGTTCATCGTATATTGAGACCTTTAGGGCACAAATGCAGGTTGTTTGAAATCCTCTCTTTTTGAAATCCTTATGTATATTCATATTCGTTTGATTACCCTGACTTAACTTAAAATAACTTCTCAACAACTCTCGCGACGAAGCACTCCGAGATGACATTAAAGAAGTAAACTCCCTACTTGTAAATTGCTAAAATGTCGAAAGTTTTCTTTTTGATCATCTTATTCCCGACGCAATCCAAATTACAATTTTTCCTTCTTCCATAAATTTGTAATTTAAAATTTAGAAAGAGGGGATCGAGTGGAGTTTTATTTATTACCATAAATTATTAGGTCAGCGCGGGGAAGTTTTCCATTTTCGGTACGCTCCGCTGAACTTCAAATCTGAAACTTTCGTATTATTAATTGAAAATTTCGCCTAATCCTATAGGACGCGATCCGTGACAGCCCGCTTATTGCAGCATTCCAATAATTCCGACGTCTGTTCGATGCCGCATGAAATCATTCGGAATCGGAGCGAGCGAATTCCATCAGATAAATTGGTTCATTGATTATTATCGACTTCGGCTCGTTAATAATAGGCATTTCGGTTTTGAAAAATAACAATAGAAATCCACTTTGTAATCCTGATGGGTTGTTGATGTTCCAGGAACCGAAGTATTTGTTCGTTCAATTTTCTTCACCTTAAAAGACTAAAATCAATACATTCTCTACACCACCCTTAGTATACCAGATCTGCATAAACAGTTTAATATCAAAGCAAATAAGGATATTCGGTTACCTATTTCCGTACATCAAAATCGCTAAAATACACACATCTTACTTTATATGTAGTATTGAATTACGGAGTTTTCTGTGAGCGACCCTTTTGTTATGTGGGTGTCGATAACGTTCGAGCTAGTGCCTGACAGACACATTAGCACTGCTGCATTAGTCGCAGAGCTATATGAAAGGATTGATTACAGTATATAAAATCGAGTGCTTTCGACGTCAGCTCGCCTACACCCATTATACCTACACTCTGTCATTTTGGCTACCCCTTGGAAGAGCTAAAAGTTACAAACAGCCAAATAAAAAAGGAAAGAGAAAATTGAATGTATCAATATTGTGCGCAGTAACTGAAGTATGTAGAAAAAAAATTGCTTCATTACCATCTAATTAGGTAGTAAATACCGTAGATCTAGGTGACTTGGGACACTTTTGAAGATTAATTCGTTGTGATTAAAAGAGTAGATTTGTTATCATTTTTAAATATATCATATCACGTCAAATATTTCCGATTATCATTGTGATAAAACTTTTCTACAGAAACAAGCGCCAACTTCAAGAAAAAATACTTGGCAGTGACTATTTATTTACACATTTTTGCTTAAGTAATGCTTACTCAAGATGACTTGGGATTAATATTATTTTATTGACGAAAACCCGAACAAGAAATAGAGAAATAAAACTTCTTTTTATGATGTCATTTACTGAAAATGATGGAATAGTACAACTGTTGTTTGTAAAGACCTAATATCTTTTTTATACAGGATTTTCCATGAAACCAGCTAGTTAAAAGTTTTTCGACTTATAATAATAAAAGCTTTAAGGCCGATTCACATTGTCGGTCAAGATCCCGATCAGGTCACTGTCAGATCAAATATTGAAACATTCATTTTATATTGTTAAATTCACATTAGGGTGCACGGTTAGGTCACGGCCAAAAAATATAAAATGTATGTAACAATATTTGATCTGACCGTGACCTGACCGGGACTTGACCGATACTGTGAATCAGCCTTTATTAAACCCGACCAAACTATAAAAAGCGTCATACTAGGAAATACAATGGAGTAATGCATAGGTAGGTACGATTTAAAAGTTGTTTGTTTTTAATTTCTGTAAACTTCAGGTCTATGCACACTATCGATTCAGTCAATTTTCAATGAATTCACACTGGCGATCTACAGGCAGTCAGTTTGGTGTTTGCAATTGTATAAAAATATTCTCCACTTCAACTTTAATCAAAATTGCGCATATTTTGGATGAAGAAGAGAAAGAAAATAGGAAGATGCGGAAGAGAAAACGTTTCTGAATTCATCAACTATTAAAACGTAGAAACATAGAAGGAAGAATATGTCACATTATACAATCAAGTCTTAGACGACGAAGTAAATATTTTAAATTAAATATTTCAGAATGTCAGTCAAAGAATTATCGAGCAATTAAAGATTTAATACTTTCTTCACAATAATATAAAAGGAAAAATAAGAGAAAATACTGGGTTAAGTGTTGGGTATTAAGAAGGAAAAGTACGGAATATACAAAATTCTACTTTCTAAATTGAGGCTGGAAAATGCGCAGCAACTCAAAAATTTTACTCGCATATCCGCGTTTGATTTAGAAAACCTGTTGATGATGGTGGGAAATAAAATTTAAAAGCAGGATACTCATACGAGCTTAAACTTCTACTGGTGAACGTTTGCATATACTGACTGCGTAAATTATGCAGCTTCTCTCACTGTTGTTTCAAATTTCGATTTAACGTTTAAAGTTTTTGATTACGAATTTTTCGCAGCAAACTCAACGTTTTTTCAGAAACACCCTAAATTCGACACTAGTGCTGTAGTGTATATTGGCATATTTATTATAAGTGTACAGTAGCACACAATTTTATTGTGAATATATGTATTTATGCATGTAGATAGGTTTTTGTCAGCATGCATTTTTATATTTCTTGTAGCCACCTAGTATGCATATATACCTAAAGTTTGTGAATGGTCGGTGTATTTGGTGCAATTGAATCAATTTCTTTTAATCAATGAGAATAGAAGATACATCTAAAAACGAGCGTTGTTACTAAATTCCTGTAATGAAGAAAGCTACCGAACTCTATCCAATCTGATGTGTGAACCGGATAATCCAGCAACGAAATCATATGCAAGTTTAGTGCAACTTTTAGACAAACATTATTCATCGAAGGCAGCGTATTTTGCAGAACGATGCCAATTTTATAACGCTTGCAAAAATAAAAGTGAAAGTATACCGGAATGGGCTGCGCGAGTAAAAAATTTAGCATCTAAATGTAATTTGGGAGAGGAATTGAAAGTCATGATTAGAGATAGATTCATAATGGGGATGGAAAAAGGTCCGATTGATGGTCGTCTGTTTAAAGAAGATGTTAGAAATTAGAGTTTGAAAAGGCAGTGGAAATTGCAACATCCAAGGAAGCGACCAGACACTATTTTGATTTGAGGCAGGTAAATGTGAAACTATATACACATACTTCGAATTCAAAGTACACCGAAAATACCGCCAAGGCTTCGTCGAGACGTTGGAGATCTACAGGACGGGCGACCGACGGCGCTATCCGTAGTTTTGGTTTCTATTTCACTCTAATATCAAATTAAAAGCTTGTGATAGTTAGCGATAAGCAAAATAAGGGAAGTAAATCTTGTTTTGCAACGATTAGACAATTAAAGATAAAAAAAATGTGAGTTTTATCATAAAATTCGGCATACAGGGTAAAACTAATATTGTGAGGGAGAAAAACGTTTGTCTTTTTTTTTATATTTGTACTCAAAGTAAAATATAGAGAATTTTCCCTGTTTGCGATGTTGTAGTATGAAGAGTTTCAAGTTCACATTTCAGTTCAGTATCGCAAAAATATGGCTTCTCAATCTCTATGACAAAAAAATCAAACCGGTACTCCTTCGAATAGAGCAAATATAAAGATGTCTTCATCCTAAACGCCACATTCTGTATAATGATTATTTAAAAACAATATTATTTTTGTGTTTATTTGTGTTTTGTAATGAAATGGTTATAGTTAGAAGTTTTCAGGTTTAAAAACTTGTGCTTGAAATAGTTTGGTACTTAGCTTCTTTTTCAAATACATTCAAGTCTTCTAACACTTTCAGTTGACCGGATATCGCATCGGTATGAATTTTGTTATTTTAAGTAGGACAAGCCAGTTTCTAAGAAGAATCTTCAAAATAAACTTTAATTTTCACTTAAAAATATGTAATCTGTCTTTAGTCAGGTCTTTTTACTATGGACTAATCATAACTTGCGCAACTTACTTCGTGACACCTCGCGAATTAATGGTTGCTCCACCAACTTTACCCGAGAGCGCGTTTATAAGAGGAAGCAGTAACTTGTAGATAGTACTTGCGCCAATCACTTCTACTAACAGTATATTCACTCTCTGTCACCCTTTATACGAGCGAGTTTAACTTACGGAAGTTTTAGTTTAGCTACCTTAATACGTAGATTCCTATGATTGCGAAAGCTGGTAATGAACAAGGTAGAAGTTGTATTATCATTATTTGTACTTGGATATTAAGTTTAATCGCTCATTCAATCTAGTGTATTGGGACTCTAGAACTAATAGTTGTAGTACAGTTTAAGCTCTCGCTGCTGTTATAATATCGAGGAAGTTTATCTACTGCTACCATTTCTGACTAATTGGAATGTATGCAGCTAGTAAATTCGTAAAGTAAGCAAACTTTGATGATGAGGAGAACAGTTAAAGTGAATTGATATAATTTTTCTTTTCTGGGGAATTAATTTTAACTATAACTCATGAAGTTTTGGATTACATAGATGTATATGCTTTTTGCTTGGTGGGAGTCTTCAGAAAACGGCGGCTTCTTGGCTTTTTCTATTTAGTAATGCTCCTGTTTTTTTCTGCCTTTTAGACTGAAATCTAGTTCTACTATAAATATAAGCTCCCTTGTCATTCCTCGCAGCAAGTTATGGTCATCAAATTAAATGTGCCAATCCGATTGTTAAATCCTTCGACATACATATCTTTGTCTCATGGCCTATTTTTCCTGCAACTAAAATTGGTTAACGCTGGCCTTTTTAAGTATTTCTGGGAAAGTACTGGGTACTTTCTGACTTGAGGTTCTACTATAAACCAGCTTACATCGGATACCCCCGACTCTTTAATTTGCCTTTACTAGTTCCTGCTGATCTGGATTCAGGGCTGACCTCTTTGGAATGCCCCTTCAAAGATTCGTTATGGATGCCTTTGGCTTGAACTAGGTTATTGTATCTTGGCTGTGTAAGGTGATTTAGAATGCTCTTACAGTGAAGATTTTCTTTGTAAATTGCGTGAAATTGATACTCTCACTCGAAACAATCGTACATCGAAATTACGAATCATTTTTGAATCAGATTTATCTGCTCTTGATTCACGTTTCTTCCAGATGACGCTTGTCTATTACGTCATCTGTAATGCTGATCCTGCCTCATATTTTTTTTTGTTTGGTTGTTCGAGGTTTCTTCGTCAGGTCTTTCTAACCCTCATATCTGCAATTTATAAACTCGGTTATTTGGGATACTATTAATTAGTGTAAATAATGATATTAATCGGTTTACATAAAAACTAACTAAATAATACTATTGAGTGAGTTGAGGTGACTACTAAAATTTTGAATCGATGGTTTTCGGATACAATCGAGTGCGACCGACATCGACAGCATATGGGTTTAATTGTTATAGAAAGGTGATCCTACTATTTATTTACCTCATTCAACGAAGTGACACGATGAAACAATTAACCTGCAGTGACAATGTATGGGTTGTGTTGCAGTTATCTTTTATGCTAAGTTGTAAATTATTATAAAGTTATATTTTTATGGTAGCTATTTTTAGAGTAGTACATAGCGCATGCATAAATGTATCTACCTACAAACAATAAAATGTATTATTATTTAATGTAGCAGTTTTATATTAATTTTACACCACCTCAATAATTTTTATACCTAAATATTATAACATAATCGCCGCTGATGAAATATTAGTCCTTTTGAGGTGAATAAAACACCTTATTCTAAAAGACCTACGGTGTATTAATTAACTATTATTCCTGTATATGATCTGAAAGGGACCAATATTTCATATAAAAATACTTTAAGTCTGACAAAGTTAATTACGAAACTATACAAGAACATGCCTTCAAATAAATAATTTATGGGTAGTAAGTATTATTTTTACCATACATTTCACAGTTTACTTATGCTATTTAAGTAACAGTAGTAAGACAAAGCATCCACTGTAAGTAATATGGATATTTATAGCAATTAATACATGGTATCTAATACCAGCAAAGCAAATATTAACTTCATGTAATGTAAAACATTTTGAATAAATAATGTTTTTCATTTACCAGTAAAACTAAAGTTATTTGCTGTTATATCATTGTTAGGAACACGCCTTTACTTGCTGTAAGCAGTTTGATCATTTGTCACATATACAAATGAATTTTTTAGTTGCCTATACTAAATTTTCACTTAGGGTTACTAAAAATTTTTCTCAGTGTTGCATACCTAAAACGGTCCCCTCCATTCGCATTTAATTTTAACATAGTGTACATCCAAAAAACTAATCATTTACGAACTGATTTAAATAACAATTAAAAGCCTCTTCAAGTTCCCGTCATTACGTGAAGTATAAGTCAATCATTATTGACTTATGACTGTAGCTATACTATCAATAGAGTTCCACATTTTCTTCTCAGTTGCGTACACCATCATAATCCATTATATTCAATAATAAATAATCGATAAGACGTATAGACACGCACATAAATTTCATGCATGACCGTCCCTATATGATTCAACAAACAAAAAGTACATGTTGTAAATCAATCCATTCATAGCTGGTGTGTCGCTAAGTGGAAAAGACACACACACATCCCAATCAACGCTTCCGTTTGAAAAAAAATCTGCTACCATAGAAAGGGATGATAACAAAAGCCGAACCACAATACTCGGCTTCCACCATTTGTCCAATCGAACAGAATAGTAATAAAAAAACTGCAACTCTTACGCGGAATCTCCGCTTCCACGTCATCAATTTTCGTTGTAGCGACACGAACCATCGGAAGCATCGGGCTGCGTCTGTTGAGCGCACGGTGGACAATACTTTCCCCTATTACTTTTTTTTCGCATAGCTTGCGATTATGTCTCTCCACTGTCCGGCGAAGTTACACGTCGGTTACCACGCCCGCTAAACAATGACACCTATACATCGACTGGTTTTTTTTTTTTTTTATCTTGTAACGGACGGGCAGTCGAGCACATTTTAAAACATTATTTAAAAACGTTCCGACTTAATGGACGTAATTTTTCAAAACAATTTCGCGCTAAAATGCCCCCATTGTGATTGCCGGGCGCTAGAGTCGGGGCAGCCGCCAGAGAATACAATGCGGAATTTTAAACTGGAACGATTCGACTATCATATCTGGTGACCAGAATAATGGATGGCGAATGGAATAGTCTGGTGACCGTCAGGAGCAATGTGACACGACGATAATAGGACTATGACTTGAATGCGAGATAGCGTGCTTTTTCTAAGGTGGATTTCCTTAGAGAAGGGTTAGAATTCGGATTCCAATCTCACTGTTTGCAGAGAATGCCAGACGCCTGTCTATTATAATACTGTAAAGCTGGCACGTAAAGAAAGCTATCAAAAGATGACCATTGTTGTATTCACGAGGAGAAACACGGTTTGAAATTTTATTGCGAAAATATTTCATTTTAAAAATCCAGACTTATTGAAATACTGTTAGAATGTTGCAGCAATTAATAAAAATACCAATAATACACTGATAAAAAAATATTCTTTCCTCTAAACAAGTTATTCTAGCCATTCCAATATCCTGGTACCCTGTAGTAATCCGTACAAAAGTCTGGCTAGTTGATCAATGTAATTCTCTGGATTCATTTTTGTTTTGCCAAAAACTGCTCGTACTTTTCTATGCAGAGCTTAGCATTCACACAAAATGTGTAAGTGCCAATTATACAGTCTGCAATTGGTATCCTCAGTGTTGACCCGAATTTTATATAGGTGTCCTCTCAGTCTACAATGTCCAATTAGGAGACCTGTTATGGTGTGAAGATGTTTCCTACTGAGCTGCAATAGTACTCCAGTCTTCTTTTTTCATAGTTTCCTACTAAAAGCTCTTGGATGGATTTGTCTGGCTTTATTGTGTCACTGTTCTTTGTGTTTTTCTTTGATTCAATTTATTATCTGCTTCCATGCTGTGCTTTTCGACACTTCTAGAACATATTCTGAGTCTACATATAAAGCGGATGATTACCGAATGCCCAGACATTCTCCATAGACTTCTCGAATACAATTATTCCAAACCAGTTTTGATTGTATCTTACGGTTCGCTAGTTCCCTTAGTATCACCTGACTCTATATTACAATATAGATCTGCTTATTTTTAAAAGCCCTCTGATTAACTTCTATCGCACAATATTGGGTATGCCTCTGCTTGAAAAGCCATGGTATATTTCCCTAGTAGGAGTGTAATCGTTATGTTTCTCATAGCGTAATAGATTCCACCACCAAACTCTTTTTTTGTGATTCTTCTGTAAAGCAGATCAATTCTTCGATACTATCTGTGTAGCTGGATTTATTCTAGCTTATCCAATCCATAATTTCCACTTTAAAATTTCTATTAAAAAATATTTCAAACTCATGTGGTCTGAATTCCCAAAAGGTTGCCTTCCACATGATGAATAATATTATTGTGTTCCAATCCTGCGTATTTGTCACTTGGTGGTTCTTGTAATCTGGGATGCTCCATTCTTGCCTTCCCCGTTATCACCAAATGGAGAGGAGGGAAGTCAAAGAGGCATTCCATTGTTCATTCATTCCTCCTGTTATTCCTAAACATACAAATTTCTGCTGAGTTCAATTATAAGTTATCGCGGATCTGGCCACCGTATACCCAGTACATCATATTTGGTCTTAACTCCTATGTTTTTTCACAGATTCTTTTAGCCAATACGTTCTAGTTTTAATCCATTGAAGCTATTGATTCCAAGTAGTTTGAAGTAAAGGTTGACCCAAAATATTTCCCTTTCTCTGGCAGCTTTATTTCTTCACTGTGGAGTTTTAGCGACGCAAGACCATTTAAGTTCTCCCTCCTCATGGATACCATTTTAGTCGTTTTGGAATAACTGGTATTTAGATTCTGCTTATACAACATATACAGGCTTCTGCATTTTGTTCCAGACTACATTATTGAATTTATTCTGAGTCAAAATGATCATTGATCAGATTCTCTAGTAGCTCGTCCACTACCAAGTTCCACAACAGAGGAGATAAGACAGCACCCTGCGGGTTTCTTTGGTTATTGTACTTCTATCTAAAGACATGTGACTCTCCTGTGGTAATCTTGTTAATAACTAGCGACCCATATCGATTTTATCAAATTTTGCCAAAGCTTATGAGAATTTTTTATTTCATCATCTATATGAGCATCTTAAGACTTTTATCTCACGTCATCACCACGGTTTTGTTCGTGAGCGATCAACACTTAGTAATTTGGTCAATATCTCGCAGTTTATTTGTAGGGAGCTGAACAGACTGAGCCAGGTTGACGTGGTGTATACGAATTTTAGTAGCGCTTTTAATAGTATGAACCACAACATTTTGCTTGAGAAATTATGCTGCTTTGGTCTTACTACTTCTTTGCTGCAGTTAATAGAATCATATTTGAGTAATAGATCTAACTATATGTACAATATAATGGTTTCAAGTCTTACGAATTCTTTCCATTTTCAGGTGCTCCGTAGGGTTCTAATCTAGGACCATTGCTTTTTGTCTTGTTTTAAGTCTACGGAGTAATATCGATTGTATGGTTGATTGGTGTACAAAACACAATTTAAAGTTAAATATTAATAAGTGCTGGTTTGTCTCGTACACTCCAAATATTAATCCAATTCTTTCCGCCTACTTGTTAAGCAATGTTGTATTGCAAAGAGTTACATCCGTACAAGATCTTGGTGTACTGTTTGACCATTCAATGAGCTTTGCCCCATACATCACTAACCTTGCTTGTCAACACCTAAAACTCTAGGATTTCCGTTCCTGTAAATCTTTCTAGATTACTCAAGTACTGAGTATTTTAGTTTTGTTATGACCAGGTTGAAGTATGCCTCTCAAGTGTGGTCCCCCCACTATGTCTATCTTCAACTGTCACTTAAAAAGCTCAACGTCTTTTTCTCAAGTATGTGTCATTTAAGGAAGATGAGCATATCCGCAGCGTAGAATTGATTGCACGTCTTTATTAGAGAGACATTCAATGACTTCCTTAACTTATCGCTGATGCCATGACGCACATTTCATATGGAAGTTGGTTCATTGAGTCATTGATAACCATTCTCTTATTGCCCCTTCAGAGTTCCGCATTTCCTAGCCCTTCTCTCGTTCTACTTCTTCCTTTACTTTACCCTTTTCTAGGACCAACTTGATACAAGCCTCGCTACTGGTCACAATGTACCGCTCCGCGGGTGTGCACTATAATGATATTTTTTTTATTATAAGATGAATGATTTATTATATTAATTAATTAAATTTGCTTTGTATTTTTTGTTACTTTCTAAATATTGCTGTCATGTAACTAACAATCTCTTGGACAATAAACCAGTATTATTATTATGTAGGTATATTGAAATCACCACCAAGTTCACTTAGCTTAGAACGATTAGTTGTTACTTCATTCTTTTTCTATATTTAATTTATTAAAATTAAAAACCCAAGACTAAACACTCCTTCTATATTTTGAAAATGAAAAATATATCACAAATTTTAGAAAAATTAAATCATTTAGCTAGCCCTCCTTGACAATCAAATCCTCTCAAACTACTGTCCCCATTTTGCCTCTTTTCTGTTTTGCATTTATCTTAAGACTATCAGAACTAATTCAGTCCACCGCAACCATTTAACCCTCCACTCTGTACTTTCCCATCTAGGCAACCCTCCGACCTCTTTCAACGGGAAGCTAATAGCTTGGACCCGAAGTTGTCCGTAATTAAAGGTTAAAATTGCCTGTGTTCGAATTAATTAGATCGTGAGCGACCGGGACGGGATTATTACAGTAAAATGCAATAATTATATTCATCACGGTCGGCCATGAAGCTATAGTACACTGAGTAAATAGGCCCCAAAGGGTACAGTACGTGAGAAGAGAAGAAATTTTCCGTTTGCCTAAATGTATATGAAGGGTTTGAGGGATAATGTAGCTAGTAGGATAATACTGATAAGGTAAACAGTGTGTGTTAAGTAGCCGAAATTGTGTTGCTTAGTGTTGGCAATTCAAAATCCTTAATCTCCGTATCAACTCGCTATTCGACAGTTACATCCTAAAAGCTTCAGCATACACTCGAGATTAGTATAATACTGTTTCCGGGATAAACGGAAGAATCGGTTAAATGATGCAAAAGTTACGCAATTTATAGGCATTGCTTATAACGTTTGTAAAGTGTGAATTTGAATGCATGTGATAGAAATGAAGAGCTTAATACAATCATCGCTACAAATGTATGAATACTTTCATAACCCGTCGTTCACACTCCCATTCATACATGAAGCGGTAGATACCTACCGTTTGTTATATAAAACAACTTCTATTGTGGGCAATCCCAGATGAAACTAAATTGAATACCAAAGTGGGCAAAGGAAAGGATTTACATTCTATTTGTCCTACAACTATTCAGAACGAACTGGCTGGACCCAGTTAAACCCTGTGCCTTCGAATAAAATTAGATTCTGTTAGCTGTTAAGCTCGGTATCTGTTGTATAAAAGGAATAGATTTAAGTATGTAAATGTAGTTATCAAATTTAAATCCGAACTTCCAAGTAAATAAATGTTCTATTCCAAAGCATAATAAATAACCCAAGCATTGTTGTCTCAAAGTGTCTCAATACTAAAATACTTGTTTTTAAAAAATCAGTATGGAAAAAGTTTGATATACTTTGAAAGGACTATCAATAAATAATAACAATTTCAAGACAAATTGTTTTCCTATTCCCTTCGCTTGATGAAGAGAAACTTGCTGTTGAGAAAATCATGTCGTTTCCGTTGAAGACAATGTTATAAACGCTGAAAATGTTTATTCAAAAACATAACCACATATTCACGAATACGGGTGCATATTAGAGATGAGCGTAATCCAACGGAAAAGGGATGATTCGATTATTGATGATCATTCGTGAACTCCATTAGGAATAATCACTAGATTATATTTAATGATAAATATAATTATGAATGAAACATTTATAATCGATTATGAAATCACCCGTAATGGATTAGGAAAAACATTCATACCCATACCTCCCATCCGTATTACTAGTAAGGGCTATGAAATCCGATAATGGTATCGATTTAATTGCTCTTCACTGTACAATGTATGGCGTAGCCCAAAGAAGTGTCTTGGGCCCGTTCTTATTTTTAATTATTATTAACGATCTCGTTTCAAGTGCCACTATTGAACATAAAATAGTAATTTTACAGACGACACAAGCCCCCTGTTCTGGGGTGAAAACTTCATATCTCATCAACATTCTGGAGCTATTCTTTATATAGTTCATTTATGATAGCAAACGAGGTACTACGTGAGTCAGTTCGCTATGACGTCACGGCCATGTTGCAAATTTTCTCTTTGTCAAAACGTAATCAAACCGTTAGGTTATTTAACTGTCAAACACTTTTGACAGGTGAATAAACAAACTCTTCAAAATAACTTTTACAGTTAATATTATTGATGATTCTTTTTGAAAAGCAGGATTTAAAGTATACTAATCATACTGAAAGTGAAAAATAACAAAAAGGCATAAGTGAGTACAATAAATTTAATCGGAAAGATTATCACTTAAAGTATTCACAGTAACTGTTAGCATGCAAGTTTCTTCTCTATCTAAATCAATATCTCTGCTTCACTACTTCCGAATTTCGTTGCCAGTATGTTACACACCAACTACGTCAAATTTTCAGACTAATTTAATTCAATCTCCTTTATACAATCGTATGCATCCCTCCGATCTGCCATATTTCATCTATCGTTTCATAACAAACTTCCTTTTCTTTAAGAACACGTAATAATTTCCACAAGGATGTGTTTCAACCATAGAAAATGTCTTTTTGTTTAAGAGCACTGCTCAAAGTATTTAATGTGATATTTTGCTCTGAAAAATGTATGTGAAAAAACTACTTCGATAGAGACTGTTTTTGAAGATATCATAAATTATGTTTCCAATAGCACATTGACAATGACTAGATTTTTACAATATTTATTTCGTGTGCATTTTTGTTTCAGACTATTGGATGTAATTCCCTTGTTTGCTCATGGATGAAATTTTGCTCATGGTTGCAACATGAATGCTTAGAGCACTCGCTACTCTCTAAAAACGAAATAATGTTAAGAATAACACGCATCTCGCACGAAAGTTAAAGGGAGTAATGGCTCGTTGTTCTCGCGTTCTACGTCGAAATACACGATTAACGAAACTACTTCGATTGTTTACGCAATGGTGTCGGCATGGTTCACTTGTAATAACTACTTATTTTAAATAAATATATACCAAGTAAAAACAGAAATTTCCAGACATTACTGAAAACGCAGAATATAACCCTTTAACAATTGACAGCAATAACGAAATTGGTGGGAATACATTGGGAAGGTGTGACAAGCATGCAATTTACAAAACAGTAGGCACCAACATAGTATCTTTAATTGAATATGAAAAAAATATATGTTAGTTGGTTATTTTAATAATATGGTATTGCATGGCCCGAAATTACAAGTAATGACGTAACTCGTCTGTTATAGTAAATGACGTAAAATAATGTTAAACAGTGGTTTAGCACAAAACGAACTAGTGATTAATGTGGACAAAACAAAATGCAATTCACCCTGCGGAATTAAAAAGTATTACTTATAACAAATTAACAGGCACTTTTAGAGAGGGTTTAGAAATTTTTACGGATTGGTCGAAAGGTGAGGGTGGTACAGGGCTGGCGTTTGTTGTTTGTAATAGGGGTATTGAAATACAAAATCTAAAGTTTAAATTAGGGGATTATTGCAATATTTTTCAAACAGAATTAGTTGCAATAATTCAGGCAGTACGTTATATTAGGCGCGAGTGGGAATTTATACGGGACGTGCGAATTATAACAGATAGCTTATCTGTATTAGAGGCGTTAGGGAATTTAAAAAATTCGACTAATTTGTTATTAAGTACTTGGGATATGTTGCGTGAGGGAAGGGTAAAACTTTTTGGACTAGGGCTCACGTAGGTACAATCGGTAATGAGAGGGCGCATCAATTAGCGAAAAAGGCGGTGTTTAGAACGAATAGTGTACGAATAATGATATATGGATAAATGGATTAATTTCGGCTAGCGTAGTTAAGAAAGCGTTTAGGAATTAACGTGATAATGATTGTCAGAGTAGGTGGGATATTACTTTAAATGTGAGGTGGACTAGGAAATTTATCGGTAGCGCTACACGTTTTAGGGAAATAAGGGTTAATTTGTCGTATTAGGCAGTAGAATTAATAACGGGTCACAGTAACTTTAAATCGTATTTTTGTAGAATTGGAAGGCTTAATGAATCGCATTGTGAATGTGGTGGGGTAGATACAACGAGGCATGATCTATTTGAATGTCCACTCTCTGATAAGTGGCGGTCGCGTACGGAGGTTAGGACGTTAGCCGTGACGCGAAACAGATATTAGAGATAATGAGTCGGTCGAATGGTAGGAATTCTTTAGTAATGCTGCTAAAGAAGTAGATAAGTTACGACATGATATTTAGATAGTTAGTAGAGTTGCACGTATTTAAGAATCAATATTTTATGCTGCTTGATAGACAGAATTAGTGTTAAATTATAATTCTAGCATGGCTGGGGTATATAAATAAGCATTTAAAATATAAATCTTTAATTGAATTACTATTGGTTAGAATAATTAGGATTAAGCTATTGTTAAGTATTAGAATAGATACCACTGTTGTTTTTGTTTTTTTTAAATCATCATCTTTCCAGTTCAACTTCGAATGCGTGAAAATGGAGGCAGCTACCTGAAGATAGCACAGCTGTAGGAATTGAAGGACCGTGGAGGCTGCCTCTTCAATACTCAGAAGGTTAATAATACTTTTCCAGCTATCACTAACAAGGTCTAGGACTTCTTCCCAGATCCTGCTCCCAGAGTAAGGTTTTTGCCATGGTTTTCCCTTACTCCTTGGCGAATGCTGGAAAATAACTATAGATAACACAGATACATTTTCCAGTGCAGTTATTCACCATAAAATTATATCAAATATCCTTAATGAAACCAAAGCTGATTGATTTATTCTAATAAGATTCCATGTTTCTTCCGCAGTTGTAGTTAGTATAGTTTATAAAAAATCATGCTGCATGTTGGCGAAAACGTCGCTGTAAATTTTCTGTTTGACGAATTGATTTTTTTTCGCTAAAACATGAAACAAGAGAAAAAATAAATAAATAAAATCTTCGGAAATGAAAACACAACAAGTTTTTCAAGGAAATACTTACTGCTCGTAATCTATGGTATGTTTTATTATTTAGCGTGCTTTTACAGTTGGTAGTGTCTGCTTGGGAAGTATCCACTCCCTTCAAGCTGCTGACTGAATTTTTGAAGATCATCAACCACTGTTAGAGTGAACTTGTATCTTGCGCAAATTCTAAACATAACCTCGACACAACTGGATATTTCAATATTATATATTTTTGTCGTGTTCTCTCTCTTCCGGAGAGTTAACGCTGAATACCACATTGACCGCACTTCATACCGGCTGTAGATACTGGCTGTGACTTCGAAGTTTCGACAAACTCCGGAACCGCTCATATTTCCTCACGTATGTTCATATTTACTCACATATATGGCGGTTTTACTTACATGTTTGCATATCATATGTTGTAACTTTGTTGTCAGAGTTGGTAACAGCGCTACATTTTGTATACATAATACGTACACTTACGTATATACAGCGATAGCCCTCTTGAAATAAAACGGTTACTTTGACAGTATGTAATGTTATAAAATGTATATTTAGTGGCCAGAACTACCACCGAAAGAAAAGTTTTTTTAATTTAAATTTTTGAATTAAATTAAATATTTAAATTACTTCACTTAAGTTTTTCATAAATTTATTGCCAATAATATTGATTATGAGTGAAACGCAAGCATTCTATTCGAATATAATACTTTTAAAATAAAGATACGCTTCGAATACAGTATTTGTTTTTAAATGTTGTTGCGTGGTACCGATTATTTTGTATTTATTTCTAAAAATCCACTTTATTTTAGTTTTGAAGTGAAGGAGTTATTTTGTGGTTATTTAATTTCTTATCTACCTCTTAATTAATTGTTTTAGTTGAACAGTAAATCGAGAAAGTATATCTTTCTCATTTACTGATTCATCGTAGGCACATTTCCCAGGATACGGACATTTTGATCAAATAGCGATAGGGATTCAAACGTGCCGATTGCGTAATCTTCGAGCTCGTTGATCGACATGCACCTTACTCGCAAAATTCGATTAAGCGGAAAGGTGATTTCGCAACAGATATCCTATGATTTCCAAGAATAAATATCATTCGATTTCGGAAGATTATTTATAGGGATTTTCTTCGACATTGGACGGATATTAAAGCGAGTGCTTTTACGGCCAGAAGTTCTTCTAGAACGGATATATGGGTTGGGAAATTGAAATCTATCTTTCTAATCCGAACGAAGACGTTCTCAAACAGATTACTTTTACGTTTCTTTTTTATATGAACACGTACATGAGATATATATTTTAAGCCGAAACAAACCGTTTTCTGGGAACAAAAAACAATTTTAATTCTATTTTATTTTTCTTACTTTCTTAATCAAACGCCTCTATCAAGTGGCGTCAATCCAATACATTAGGTAGGTAATAGAAGTGTCCGAAATCATTTTTCGAAACTTCAAATTACAGATGCACCGGCATATCCCTGCAAGAAGACTTGATTCTTTCAATCATTGGCAGAAAAAATAAATAAATCAATAAATAAAAAAATAAATATAGTAAATGTATTTTTTTTTAAATATATTTTTCTTCATTATTATTCTGCTGCTACGATTATTACACCCATGCATATTTGAGTGTATGCTTCTACTACTGAAAAAACTGTCATTTTGCTCCATAAATCATGTTTTTATGTACCGTAAACACAGGTGACTCGCAACGTTTTTTACTACCTGTTTTAAGTTTTAATATAAATCTACTGAGGTGCGTTCAAATATCCACTCAATACCTACTCCGAATTACTCTTTAATGTCAATTGGACACATACGACAACTTGTGATTGGTCAGGTACTACCTACTTACGTCAAATTGACGTCATAGAGTAACTCGGAGTAGATAGCTAAACGCATCTTTGGATTTTATATAATTAATGCACTTGACGTCTACACCAATTAACCATTAATGAAACAAATTCTGTTATTTTCACAATAGCTGAGCTTTTTTTAAAAGAAAAGGTTACTGTCTCAAGTCACCTGCAAGTAGGCTACTTGAGACGCTTCACGTTTTATTGAGTTTTCAATGATATTTTGATATATGTATAAGATATGCAACAAAGATGACTTGAAAAATATGGTACATTTTTGAAAATGTCGGAAGCTGTTACAAAGAGCATGCAAAATGAACAATAACCCAAAGAAAAACAGCTGTTTGCTAGATAACTTAACAAAAACTGCCAGTATTAATATTGCAATACAAAAGTAGTCTTTGAATGTCCGGAAAGATAAATCTCTCTGTATTGATCAGTAATTGTTGATTTTCAATTTCAATTTTCTTTTATTTAAGATTGACCACTGTTATTAGCGCATATAGGACAACTCAAACTGATTATCATTAATCATTTTTCCTTTTTGGTGTCTTCATCATACATAAAACTGCTGAGAATTAAAACTTTCTAAGACTGGTTCCTATGACTGTATGACATATTGTGCTATTTGCTTAATTACATATTATTTTGAAATTCTCTGCTACTGTTGCTAAGTAAAAGCCTGGCTGGTAGTCGAGTGGCTTGCACGCTTGGCTATCAGTGCGGAGTCCGGGGTTCAAGTCTCGCTCTGGTCAATTACGATAATCGGTTTTTTTCCGGGGTCGTAATGTTGATTAGGAGGGAGTTTGGCTCTGAGGGGGCCTGATAAGCTAATCATATAGCTTAGGCATTACCACCCCTTTTAAAAATAAAAAAAATAAAAATAAGTTCTTCATTTTCATTTTTTCCCTATTCTTTTAAATGCTGTTACTGTTGACAATAATTTTGTTCGAAGGCCTTTTGTGGTGGTTGTCATTCCTAACGAATGGTGAAGTGACTGAACCTGAACTTTTAGGACTTAACTTAAAGTTCCTAGAAGCTTCAAAATCTAAAACTTCCACAAATGCGGCTCACCATTCTTCTCCCTTCGTAATTGATGATGTTGGAAGTCTTGAAGTTCTTGATAGCTTGAGTCCCACCAATAGGAACCCATCCGCAAGCTCTAAATTCTCCTTGGCCTTTTATTACCACGCTGGCTTCAATTGACTTTAGCGTCTCTCGAAGTAAGGCCGAAAAAAATGCCTTTGGCAAAGTTGCTTTATTTTTTTCTCCAATTCAACAGGATAAGGATAAAAGGCTAAAAATAAAGCACAAATCGATTTCAAATTATTTATTTTGTTTAAAGGGCGACGTTTAGTCCAAATTTTAGACTTTATGAAGCTAAAAAATCTATTTAATTAACCAGTTTAAAAAGGTATAATATAATAAAAAGTTGCCATTAAACAACCCAAATTAAAAAAAAAAAAGAAACTAGTTATTAAACGTGTTAAAAAATAATTGCCCATAGTATTGAGATTTTATATAAATCAGAATAAGTTTTAAAGGTAATAGTTGGCCAATGATTGTCGCATACATACAAATTGAAGACATTACTTTGATGACTAATGTGAAATGACGTAAACCTATACAGAAATCTAATCCATGTTCATACGTTAAACTAAAACAAATACAAACTAAAACTCTTCTTTAAAAAAAACACAAACAAAGTTACAAATAGGTGGATCCTGCAATAGTAAATGCTAATAATTAAATATTATTGAAGTCTCCATTAAAAAAGTAGTAATTAATAAACGCTTACAATAGCTAATATTTGTTGAAGCTATAGTTTTATGAAGTCTTCCTCTGTTTACGCTTCTAAAACAATTAATACACAAGATTTACTATGAATACCATACCGCATTTCCCCAAACCTGTATACAGTGTGATTCTTTAATGAGATATTATAACTAAAAGATATATTATTCAAGCCATTTTTTAAATTACATGTTTCGTTTAATTTTATGTTGATCTAAAACAATAGGTTCGTGGCAGTTGAACTGTGACCACTTGTTATGGCATGAGCAGATAAACTTGTGGACTTTTTCTTAGTATTAATGTCATAATTTAATTAATTAATGTCATTTATTTTATTCCGTTTTCTAGTAATTGAGAACTTTGACCTATGCAGCAATTATCGCAATCATTAAAATTAATTTTGTAAACAACATTTCTCATTTTTAATGTTTCAATTGTGTCTTCCATACCGTTAAAAACACCTAGATTCTGTGTAGTATTAATATTATAATCAATAATCCGAATAGATTCGTCCTTCAAAATTGTTTTCTTATCTTTTCGATACAATGTACAATAAATCTTTTTTTGAGTTCAAGATTACGATTAATGTTAATTTCAAATTTTCTGTTACTCTGAAACAAAATTCTGTCTATTATTTTTGTGGATAATTATTATGTAACAATCTACTAAATACAGTGCTATTTCACATAAAATATAGGAATGAACATCAATGAGATCAATATTGATAGATTTGATAGTAAAATACATATAATACATATAATACTTCTTAAACTTTGTTTTCATCAAAACTTGCATCAGATGAAGTGAGAATTTTATGTTTTAAGTTGATTATGATATTTAGTTTCGGGTGAATAGGATGGTTAGAAACAAAATTTAATAGTCTATTTGATGATGAATCTGAAATGAAAACGTTCTGATATACTGTTGAAAGAATAAAAGCAAGCAAAGTTATTATCATATTTTATATTATTATTATATTCTAGAAACACCGCGCTTATTGTTCATGAATTGCCAAAACAGTTTGGATTACCAGTCATACTAGTTTCGAGTCTAGCTATGTATTGTTCATCCTAAACTGGTTTTTAATCAACCAACGTAGTTTAATTATGATAAATACCGCTTTTAACATTTTTTTTTTCCACATTTTATAATATACTCTTTAACCTTAATATATTTTCTTTGGGTATTGATGTATGAACATGATGAGATACACGAATCACCAAAATTAGAAAAAATTAAATCTAATAAATTTTTATTACAGTTTAAAACTTAATTGTGCTGTTTAAGATCTAAAGAATACATAAAATTCAATAAAATATTGCTGTGTTTAATACCTACATATTTAGTAGCTTATTTCTACTCTAAAAGTCTTAGATCCACACTATAATTTTTCCATTCTAGTCATGAGACGTCCCGTAAAACCAAATTGAGAACGTAGAATATTTCGCCATATTATAATAGCATTAATACATGTTACTTTATAAAGTAATTTTAGCATATCAAAAGACTTTTATGAGACATACTCCGCAAATTAGAAAATAAATTCCCCTTTTCGATCATAACTTTTGCGATATCTCTACTCGTTAGTCCTGCACTTCCTAGACTTTGATTTTTCCGCTCTCTAATACAATCTCTCTCTAATGACCCATCAATAAAATTTAAATTCTTCCAGTGTCGACGCTGAGCACCTCTCCGACATTTTTCATGTCAGTCTTTAGCGTCAACGTCATTTTGGTCGAGATCCTCCCCCTCGTTGCTTCAGGAATGATTTAATTAAATTGGATTTTCTTATACTCCGTCGCTGGGATGATAAAGGGGTTAGTAAGAGGAGTGTTCGAGATGAGTTCCAAAAGGAGAGCGCCTTTGGAAATGATTGATGTCTGATAATAATTGTTGTGTTAAGATCGTACATAGCTGTAGAGTTGCGAACATGAATAAGTCCCGTAATCGACTATTATATATTATGATGTATTATATAATAAAGTAACTTTGAAGAGGCATTGTGGGTTTTGTTATTTATGGGGATATGAAAGGGGCAACAAAATTTAAGGGTTAGGTAAATAGATGATTAATACAACAAGTTTACTTTCTAGTTCAGTTATTTATACAGGGGCAATAATAATATATACTTCTCTGTATTTTCAGATTAAAAAGGCCGTAAACTTCAACTTTTGAATTTATCTTGAAAAGGAACTATATGGCAGCATCATCCTAAAAACTAATCCAAAAATAAACTGATGTGATGGCTGAGATAGTTTCGTTAATACTCATGTATATGATCGTCAGATACAAACAAAATTGTTTTAAATTCTTGAATGTCTTCAGTTTTAAAAACGTCTGCTCATAGCTACATGTATTGATTCAACCGCAACAAGAGCTCTGAGATCTCATTTTTTTTGTTAAAAAAAAAACTATATTTCGGAGATTACTGTTATATGCATCTTGAAGGAGTGTATATACAATTCAATAAATTCTAATTGAAACTTTGTTAATACGTCTGCAACTCTACTCTAAATTTATGTTGAAAAATAAACAACAAACACTACATTTTAGTTACCTATATCTTAAAGCAATTTTCATACACAACTCGCAATTTTGCGGGTAAATTTATATATTTTTGGTTTGGAAACAATTGCATTTTTATGTGGATAAACAATTGAATGAACATTTAAGATGTAAATCTCATTAACATCGTAAAACTACTAATACTTATCTATAAAGAATAACGATAACTTTGGATGAAGGTAAGCCACCAAACATGGATTAATTAACTGACGCTAATTATTGTATTGGGTCAAATTAAAAGTATGTAACATCCGGTCGATATTAGCATACACATGTGTTTCACCCTACTAAGAATCATCAGGACCACTGGTTAACCTAACGTATTAAAGGGAGAATCCATATATACACTTAATACATATTCAATTATCAAACACATGTATATAGCTATACAGGTAATTCCACGTAAGTGGTTCTTTAAAAGTTTATGATGTTCTTTTATTTACTTATATTTGAGATTTTGGCACCATTGTCTAAATCACATCTTCATATTCACTACTGTTGTTATCTTTAATAAACTCTGAATCGATTATGAATGCATGAAATTAATCTGAAGACATTCATCGAAATTAAGTACGGTCACTTTGCAACGTAATGCCTGTTGATCTATCAAGCACTATATCTCATTACACAAGCTCACGATCTTTAGTTTATTTAAAAAGATTTTATTTTGGCTCCAAATCTCAGTCTCGGGACAGTCATATTCATTGAACCATATTTGGTAATTTTGAAAAGATTTTACCAATCTAATTTCTATTTGTCATTGATGAAAAAAGGTATACTTATTTCCAAAAGCATGCGCTTGCTAGTATAATCCCTACACTTTACATTGTAAATTTCATGTAAGTACAAAAACTATACAAAAATACCCCAACACTTGCCCAATATAAAAATCGTAAGTTTTTCAGCCTAATTGTAAATAATACAGCGTGATTGCTCCCAATATTATTAATGTTTCACATTGATAAAATGGTAAGCAGTAGAATCAAAATGATTCCTAATGTTCTTTTATTACCAATGCAAAGAGAGCTTGTAGAAATACAAATTAAAAAGTAGTGTTACCCCAAGTTGTTACCCATTTAACATTATAGGAATACCTTACATCTCTATAGGTATATGTATCTACACTGCCCGACAAAATTAATGTCGTCGTCTATAGTGCAGTGATTATCAAAACTGCTCATCATTTGAACAGGCGCGTGTCCGACTGCCATCAGCATATGCAGGAAAGAGGTTTATTTAGATTATGGCAATTATAAAAACTAGATAGAAAAATATGAAAATTCGCTGTGGACGATGACATTAATTTTGTCGGGCAGTGTACATCTAGGTGAATGCATGGAAAAATTATATCTGTGAAGAAATAAATAATTTAGATGAAGATCTATACATTCACACTACTAATAAAACGATACATATAGCTGCACTTAAGCACTAGCTACGCAATAAAGTCAACATCAAAGGTGTAATGTAATTTCTACTGTAGTGTAGCACCGTCACTCCACACATCCAGATGTGTCTCTTGTACGTTACACATTCAATTATATCCGTTTCCCTTTGAATAAAGCTTTTTGCAGTATACTCGAGTATATCCCATGGTTCTCGCCTAAGCGTCATTGGCGTATGCAGTTGATGGCTGCGTAGAATCCCTCGTTCCTTTACCTTTCTGGCAGTTCGTACCTCAGACCTATTCTCTACATCTATTTTTGCTTGTTTTAATCTCTTCTTGTGTTTCTTCTTCACATTCAAAAACGCCATTCGTATAAGACGAACCGGTAATTAATGAACAGCGAACCAAGGTCGAACAAATTTTGCTGGAGAATTTGTGGAAGCGTTCTGGGTCAATCAGTTTAATTGGTGCATATCTAATTAAGAATGGGAACTGAAAAAAAAACTTATTGTTTTACCCTACACCCCAAAACGCAGGCGAGTGGGATGAAATTCATAATATGCCTATTATGAATTTCATCCCACTCGCCTGCGTTTTGGGGTGTAAAACAATAAGTTTTTTTTTATATGCCCCGCTTAACCCAACCCGTATGTAGATCAATGTTTCAAATGAATGGCTGGGTCTGTTTGATACACATTCACACTTTTCATGAGTGAAAGCTGAAGTTTGTTTGCTACCTTAATACATATTGTGTCCAAATTTCGATGCTGAGTATTGATATCCCGGTTATTAGAAGTGTCCTGTGTGGTTGTTATTATTTCAAAAAACGCTCAGCGTAACACGTGCAAGTATTCTAGTTTCTATTTGAAATACAGTTCCAAGATATCAACTCTTTCTTCATTTGAATATTTATGTGCTACTATCAATATTAATTAATTTTAATATTTAACATTTTTTTTAACAATAACTGTTAAAAGCAACAGACCATTGAAACCCCTAATAGTTCACCGCTTTGATTCTGCTTGACTTGAGTAAAGCTTTTTATACTATTAACCATGAAATATTATTGTCCATAATACCTTAATAGGTTTCAGGAACAACACAGTGGAAATGCTCGGCCGCGATTTCAGTGTGTACGCGTCTCGAATAATATCTTATTTGGTGGCGTTATTTCTACTAGCTTAGATTTTAATAAAGGTGTACCTCATTGATCCATTTTGGACCCTATTTTATTTTACATATATACTAGTCACATATTCCTTACTCCAGTGTCCAAATGTACCCCATTTAGCCATTGGATGGCACTTAAAATAAAAGATTTTATAGCGACGATATGGATGAGGTTGTGGATCTTATTAATAATTAATTTAAATAATCCCGGTTTTTTTCTGGAGTATTTCATTCAAATTTCATTTTATAGCTTCTAACGTGTGGTATACCGTCGGAACCGCCAGCATGTTGCTTGCTAATATCTTGCAAATAGCTGTGAGCTCCAGATGGTTTGCAACGTCGATTTATACCTGGCAGTTATTACTTCCTTTGCTTGTTTGGAGTTGTGCATGTGCTTCTGGGAAATTCCCAAATATCGTAGGTCTTCTCCCTTCTCATCGGCTCTTCCCCTTTTCAAGTGATATGTCGCCCATTCCATCTTAAGTCGCAGCCATAATAACTCATGGCTGAGCCGATGCCTCCTGTAATTGGCGAAAGCTGTTGGAGGATGTCAAGGCATGAATTGTTATTATTATTATTATTATTATTATTTGTCGGTGTGAAGGCTCATCCCAGCCTCTGAAGCATATGTACTTGTTACTGTATTCAACATCTGTTTTAGTTCTAGTTCATTTTTTGCGTATATTTTCAAATCGTCGATATACAGAAGGTGTGTAAGTTTATGCTTTCTATCATTTTTGCTTTCCGAATTATAATCCTATGTTTCCGTAACATGACTAACAATGGCTTCACAGATACGCAGAACAATGAAGCCCCCTGATACATTCCTTTGCGGATAACTATTGGCGCGCTTTTTTGCATTTCTCGGCCCTAATCAACACACACAATTATTCTATTATTCTAATTATTATTATAATTATAAACGAACCAAATTTGAACATTTACGTGCGTATTTAACAAAGGATCGATTACAGATCCAGCACTAATACTTACTTCTTATCCGCCATGAAACCTTGTACTGATAAACCTCAAACATTTTGGCATTATCTGGCCGCCAAACGAGTAAATACTTACTGAACCTATTCATAAAAAGAATAATGATATTTCTAACAACTTACACAAATGAAAAGTTTGTTTACCATTTAAGTATATAGATAAATAACTCCGTCGTTGCCGTTATGATAAAAAGGGGGATTATTATAACTAACGACTTTCCAAAGTTTTCGATATCAAACTTGGCGAAGCGTTCAACTCCTAAGAAAAAGCGTACTTTAACTTGAAGATTTCCATATACACATTCATATATGTTCGGCCATTATGCTTTTCGCCCGGATCGCTGTAAAATATGGTTTTAGGGACAAGAAACTTTGTTACAAGTGTGTTTGTTCTGTCGGCGCGTTCGATAAAAAACATCAAAAGTTATAATGAAGTGTAAGGATGTTAGCTCGAAAAACAAAAAAAATGTTTGTAGGTAGATACATTTTAAAGTAAATAAATTCATAGGTCAACATTTAAAATTTATAAACCCTGCTGAATTAAAAACAAACAAGGCGTGGTGATCTATTCCTCCAAGGGGAATTAAGTGCCATCAAAGCATAACAAAAAACTTTCTTCATTTTCCTTCCACTTAAATTTTTCCGCAAGCTTCTACTGCGAGAGCTACCACTCTCGACGTTCAGAACTGAATTTCTTATTAGTTAAATCAGAGTTGTTCGCGCTTCACCTTGTTACCGCTTTTCTTTTGTTGTCTCGAAAGCCGCCTCCTATAGCGAAGTTTCGTTATTAGTAATAACCCAGAGCGATTTATTTAATCATAAATACGAGGTGTAGCTATTAAATAACCAGAGCAACAAAGTGTGGTTCGTTGTTGGGATTGCGTAACTTTGTAACTGTGCTTCGTTCAGCAAACGTGAAAATAGGATTATAACTCACATATATGTACTATATCTGTTTTATGATATATTAAATGTGTAATAAAGCCTGCCGAGCTTCTGGGTTTAGTATTTGCTTTTATGAACAACAAACAAGAGGATAACAGCGTGGGAGCAAATAAAACGCAGCATAAACAAAAGATAAAACCTTGTTTTTATTAAATATGATTTTAATTGTTTTACGACACAAATCTCTGCACACAAAACAATCAACAAGCAATCATCCAACCGTGTTTTCCCATATGTACACACCTCAATTATTTTTTTAAATATTTGCTTACATAACAATTATTTTAATTAGTATATAATTCGCTTTTAAAAAACGAAATTCTTTTAATTTTCATTGATGTTCTTTTTCTTTACAATTACAATTTCTTTATTCGAGACTCAATAATTTTTACATCGGATATTTTTAAAGTCCTGCCGATGGCGAGCGAAATCGTCAACGTCGGTTCTGTTCTGTTCGTTAACATTCCCCCTGTTGCCGCAGCACTTGATCCCAACATAGCACAGCACACGTTTTTGCATGAACACGAACTCGTATCACGTAATGTTTGTGGGGCTTTCGCTCGGTTCTCGGTCTAATGCCGCGTCACCGTCACTATTGTCCCAGCGCACATTAAACATCTCTTTGGCCTTCTTGTCCCAGACGTCCTTTTCACGTTGGATGTGCCGCGTATTTGCGGCTACGACCGCGTCTGGCTTCCCGTAATCGGGCGGATTGGCGTACGGATCGTAGCCCAGCACGGACAACATCGGAGCTAAGTCGGCCATGTCCTTGATGACGTCATCCGGGATATGTCCCCACCCATTTGCTAAGCGCCTCCAAGTTCACCGGTTTTATAACTTGGTCCGACGATCTTTCAACCCTGTAGCAAAAAAGGATATTATTAGATACAGGTATCAAATCAAAATGATATTTTAAAGATAAAGACATGCATATAATGAATCTTAATCTCTTTTAAGAGCTTTAATCATCTATTTTATTAACCCTTAATTATTAGTATACAGGTGTCCCATCCAAGACTGGGTCTCTGATTACAGCTCTATTTTTGATTTTAAGAAAAAGTATTTTATAAAAAAGTTTTACAGAATTCAATGCTGCAAAACTGAAAAATATTATTGACTATACATTGATGTTCCACAAGTTGGAAAACGCATACTTATTCCGTTATTTCAAATGGAACACCCTATAAATTATTCCATTTTTAAATTCTGCGAAGAAAAATAGCATCACTTTATATGTCTATCTGTAATAACAACGGTGTTATTACGCTTTTGTAAAAAAGGGCCCTGCTGAAAGCTTTCGGTTAAGACGGCGTAGTTTGTATACAGGGTGAGTTTTTTTTTTATCTTGAGACAACGGAATATCTCTAAAATACTGTATCAAAGAAAGATCTTAATAAGTCATAATGTAAGGGGTTCACTGAATGGTGCCGAACTCGATCCCCCACCTCCCTTCCCCAGAGTGGGAGGGGGGACAACTTTGAAATCTTAAATGAGAACCCCCATTTTGCATTGCAGATTCCAATTCTACGTCATCAAGTATGTAGTTTTTGTTTGAAACTTTTTTTCGAATCGTAACAGATTACGCTGTAATCGCAAAAAAAAAACATGATTGTGAACGTCTAGAAAAAATACACCAAAAAAGAGAAGCAAGCAAACATGATTTTGTGTTTTTTTTTTTTTATTTTAACATTAAATAACATTTCAAAAAGCCATTCAACAAAGAAGAACTTTACTTTATCATATCCTTCATAGCCTCCATTACTGTTCAAATATTCAACACTAATATAAACAACTAATTTTACAAACTTCTCCTAGACCCCTCACCCCTGAAGTTTGCAGCATTACCAGTACCACCGTTTGGAGTATTTTTCTCACTAACTAATTTGTATTGGATTAATAATTAATAATCTAAATGGGGATCGGACAATCTGTAAGCATTCACAGCTTGTCAAGTACTGAATAAAGTACGGTTTTGTATCGTTGAATAGCATTCCAATTGCGAATAAATAAATGTATCTAAGTGAAGGGGCACAGTTTCGAACACATGGCTTTTTGTAATGTTAGTTTATGTTAAAATAAAAAAAACACAAAAGCGTGTTCGCTTGCTTCTCTTTTTTTGTGTATTTTTTCTAGACATTCACAATCATGTCTTTTGCGATTACAGCCCAATCTGTTACGAATCAAAAAAAAAGTTTCACACAAAAACTACATACTTGATGGCGTAAAATCAGAATCTGCAATACAAAATGGGGGTTCCCATTTAAGATTTAAAAGTTGTTCCCCCTACCACTCTGGGGGAATGAGGTGGGGGATCGAGTTCGGTACCATTCAGTGAGCCCTCTACATTATAACAAATCTTATCAAGACCTTTTTTGATTTGATGCAGTGTTTCAGAGATCGTTATCTCGAGATAAAAAACTCGCCCAGTATGCATTTGTTTTCGAAATTCATATTCGAAATATCGTACATACATATTTAGCTTGATACAACAGTGAAATTATAATCGGTATAATTATATACAGGCGTACACTATAGTACACTATAACTTTAGCCCAAGGTAACTTGATTTTTTTTTTTAATAGCATATAGATAGACATACAGCAGCTAATATTAAGTGATGTTAGTTTTCATCGTAGAATTTAAAAATGGAATAATATATAGGGTGTTGCGTTTAAAATAACGGAGTAAGAATGCGTTTTGCTAGTTTTGAGACAGCCTGTATAATCAAAAATATATTGTAGGTTATGCAGCATTTAATTCTATAAAACTTTTGTGTAAAATATTTTTTCCTAAAATCTGTATCTTTGACTATGGGACACCTCTACACCCTCGAATGCCATATGGCATGGGAGGGAGAAGGCACAGCCTAGAGGACGCCCCATGCATTAAAAAATTACTAATAGGCAGTTTTTTTTCAGTAAAACCGAGGATGCTACGGGGTTCTGTTGTCCTTCGTCCTCTGCTCGAATATTCAATGTTAAAGTTATTAATTCAAGTGAAATTGTGCGCATGAGACTTCTGTCAACCATGTATCAATACTGATGATCGACTTTGTAAGATAAAGAAAATATTTAAGAGAAAAAAAAATAATAAAATAAATAGTGCGAAATAGTTAGCAGTGTAAAACAACGCAAATAATAAACGAGTTATCTCAGGTAAGTAACATAAGTTCGCTTATACAATAACAATGACGTTTTTTTTTAGTAATTCCAAGTTTCGCAATATAATTTAATCACAGAATTATAAATACGTTAAATTTCAAAATTATCACGTCTTTCTAATGTTTATGTCTGTTTGATAATATGGTTTTCATGACGGATAGATATCAGCACATGCAAAATTTAATAGTAAAAATTGCTGAATATGCTGTGCGAATCCGAGCGCAGTAAGAATACATATAAATATTAAAATTCAAAGTTTCCACCTCATACAAATATTTACACGTAATCTCAAGATGGTAGCGCGGCTTTTCAAATTTTGCAAACATATCAAAATAAAATTTCTTTTAAATACTTTGAAAATTAGATAACAATTAAAATAATACGTTTATTTTTAGGTTTTTTTCATTTGTTAGGATTTTGACAATTTCGTTTACCTTTATATTCATGAATTTTTGTTCTCAATTTCAATTTATTGTTTAATTGTTACTTTACTTGGCATGCTTATTAATTGTTGTAATTTTTTACCATCCATGACAAAAAAATTGTTTACTAGGCGGCTGTACTTAAAATTGCTATTGTTTCCGATTCAGCTTCAGTATTACGTTATTTTGTTATGTTGTATTGTATGTTATGATTGTTTTCACTTTGAATTTTCGAATTATATAAATAACTATTATATGTTTCTTTTTATCTTTCATTCAGTCATTGTTTTAGATTTTTCGGCCTGCAAAAGCCAGGAGAAAATAATATATTGCCCATTTATCCATTGCTTCTTATTAAATAATAAATAATCCTTACTAAACATACATAGAATACAAAATATTGACATTAGCGTTGTATTCCTTCTGGAAAATATCCTTTGTATTTTTTCTCCAATTAAATAAGGCATTAAAAAAGATAAGAGACAACAAAAGAATCTCCTATATTCCCAATAACAGACATTTTAACTACTAAAAAAATACAAAGGTCGGTCCAAGATGAGAAACTCAA
This sequence comes from Protaetia brevitarsis, assembly GCA_004143645.1. Classification (NCBI taxonomy): domain Eukaryota; kingdom Metazoa; phylum Arthropoda; class Insecta; order Coleoptera; family Scarabaeidae; genus Protaetia; species Protaetia brevitarsis. The sequence goes on from RXPK01000296.1 coordinate 496,698, forward strand.
ATTTGATTATCCATACGGCCGCCGCAAACGAGGGTATGGGAAGTAGGGATATTCAACCAATGCTCGAACCGTTAGCTATGCACGTAAAACGCGGAATTTAAATTTGAAGTACAGAGATAAAGGTTCTCCTGTTCTTTTATCAGCGGATTGCGATCTTTATCCCCATCCCTTTCCGAGTCTTTCCTGCGTAATCCGTAGGAACGCGAGGGCATTTGCTTTATCGAGAAAAGATTTTACTTACACTATAATGTTATTTTATGTAGAATAATGAGCTAGCGAAAACAGTCTCCTCCGGTTTTATGGCCAATTTTGAAAGTCAATTCTAGTTCTAGAATGTAAGAATAATTTCCATTCTGCACAAAATCTGTAATCGTGCTTGTACTACCTCTTCCTATTATCGAATTCGATTTAGTATCATTTCTGCAGCTGTTGACGTTAATATTCTCCCAGTAAATTATGAATTTATTGGGCAAAATTATGACAATTAGAATTTGTTAAGGACAAGAGACAATATATCATAGAGTGAATAGTGCTTTCTGAATTATGAAAACACAAAATGTTATTTTCCTGGACAAAAATATGTTTTGAACCAATTAAAAGCGTCGCACCCATCTGCATATATACATCGCTTTTGTGCAGCTTCCGCTGATGACCAAGAAATTATACATAATAGAGTTATACTGAATACAAAGGGCATGTCTGTCATTATTTGTGTGCAATGCTGTGAGAGGACGTAGGAAAATTTAATTTATATTTTATTTAATTTATAATTTAAGGCAAAATCAGATGAAGCTGCTTGTGTTGTTCAGCGATGGAATCGCCGGACAATGTAAGTAAATTGAATCGACTAGACGAGGCTGTTTAGAAACGGTGCCATTATAAACTGAAATGAATTATTATTTTATTATTATACAGGTTAGCGCAACACATTCGTATCGGTTTATATACGAAAAGCTATAAAGTATTTTCAAAATACTTTTTATAAAAGAATACATTAATAAGGCGTATGATTTAAAAGTGACTGTAAATATGCAGAGTGATCCAAAGAAGATTACAGAGCGGTGCTACCAAAAAATAAAATAGAACATAAATACATTGTGACATATTTCGGTAACACAAACTAAATAAAGGCAAGTTACTAGTTATATTAATTATACGGATTTGTGACAATAAAGTCCCATGGTTTCTTGGTCAAACTTCGTTATGCTTATATAAAACTCCTGAGGTAGTCGCCTTTCATTTTATTTTCTAGTCATACATGTTTCTTCTTAATTATTTTGACGTTTCGATGTTTTTTTATCATCTTCAATAAAAGCATTTTCTTTATTTCGACACATCCATAACGGTTTTTTTTTTTTTAATCGCTCTGCGAGATCGATGATACTGCTACCGCGTGGTAGAAACCGATTTTAGCAAGTTCGAGTATCAATCCACAGAGGGCGCAAACTAGCGTTACAAAAAGAGCGGAATTTGAATGTATAACCTAATGTTTCCCTATTATACGATTATTGTTTGAAAATTTAATGCATTATTATGGAAAACGTAGGTAAATAGTATACAAAAACATGATAAATTATCCCAATAATACAATCAGTAAGTAATTCCTGGCAAAAAATTTTCAATTTTGATTGATAGATAGATAGATATATTTATTAAAGTTACAAAATATGTATATAACACGTCAAAAAGCAAAGAAAAATATCTTGTAATAATGTCAATATAGTAATTGATAATACAAAACGTTAAAAAATATAACAACCAAATTTAAATGTACATATATATTAAACAAATTGTGTACATAAACTATATTGCGAAGTATTCATCTAATGAATAAAAATGGGGCAGCGTCGATTAAGCTAATTTTTGGTATTTATAATACATGCTACGCGACGGTAGTACTCATTCGTTTTAATTTCAGTTCTATAGCTTTAGGGGCACGTTTCAGTAGCTTATCGGAGTAGAGGCTTTCGAACTAAAAAAAGCCTACTTTCTTCTTTTGCTTTTTCTAGAAATTTTGCGGGCCAATATAATTGTTTATTTATATTTATATTTCCATTAAAGCACTGTATATTTGCTCGTTTAAATAAATACATTTCATTTTCAAATAAACTGTATACAATATTATTATTTAGCGAATGTAACTTATAAATAAATGAAGATAGTACATCAAGAATATACGTTAAAAACTAAAATGAACGAAAAAGACATATCATCCTCATTTGTAAAGCAAGCTTTGGTATAATTATGTACGTAGCACAAAATATTTTTAAATAATACGGAGAGCACGACACGAGCAGTTACTTTGTTACTGACAGGTTTGAGTGGAAAACAACAAATGTGTTTTTCATTTTTGCGCGCAAAAACGAAAAAAGTTGCTCCTCTCTGCTAAAGCTAATAAACATAGCAGATATATCTTGCCTTTTTGAATAATCCCTAAAATGCATACCCTACGTACACAAAGTAGGTGCTATTACTTATTATAACCTTAGTAAAAGACAGTGCTTATCTCTACGCTTACCCTCGCGTTTTGGTGGAGGCGCCGGTTATACCCTGATTCTACGGACAAAGCTCTTTATTAGAGACTCCAAGAATAGCGCCTCGTAGAGTCTCTTACCGAGGATTTTTCTCAACAGAGAATCCCCAGCGGAAAGTGCTTCATAAACAGTTACAACTATTATATATTCTAGCGCTCTGTCCAGTCTTGAAGTTTGACTTGTGAGGAGTTGATCAATCTAAAAATCGGCTAAGAAAGACATGCACCATAATATCTGTTAACCTAAGTTATATTTAATAGATTTGCTCCGATTTCTCGAAGATGTAAGTATGCATGTATGAGTGGGGAGTGACATTACACTGCGACCTAAGAGATCTATTGTGTTCCCTATCCTTCTGTTTTACAGTTGGCCCTCTAATCATATTCCTTTTAGAAAATAAGTACCCAAGTTTCCTCTTCGATTTCACATGCTTCCAGGTGCAACGCCCTTGAGTTGCACAGTGCTACGCAATTTGAGAGGAGATAAATGGGTGTTTCATCCTGTTCCTCACAAAATCCATATTCAAATTCCTTCGCTAATCTAAGCTTACTTAGATGTCCTTTCAGCTTGCAATGGCATGAAAGTATTGCTATTAACATGCGCATATTCTTTTTACTCAGGTTGATGCATTATGTAAACTTCTTCTGGTTATAGGTCCCCAGAAGAGTTTTACCTTTAGCCTCATTCCCTGGAGATTCTCCCAATAATGGGATCTTCTCTACTCCATTTCGGGTTTAAATTTCTTCAGAACTGTACCGCTACTTATTCCACAAAAGGGTTCAGCCCTACAAATGGTATTTCAGTCCATTTTTTGCAAGATTATCCGTTATCTCATTTCGTTCCACTCGTGTGTGACCCGGAACCCACAGCAAGGTTGCTTTATTCCTTTTGTCCAGCTCTTTTAATTTCTCTAGCCATTGCCATAACGGCTTGGAAATGATTTTATGTTTTGACAATTTGCTGACTATCAGACATAATGGATAATCTCCTGCTTTCGACAATTCCTGTCAATATTGAACTGGGGCCTGTTGCATAAAAGTACAATTACAATTTACAGGTGATACTTTTGTTACAATCTGTCAAAATTTGACATATATATATATTTTGCAACGCCCGTAAGTCAAATTTTGACAGATTGTAACAAAAGTATCACCTGTAAATTGTAATTGTACTTTTATGCAACAGGCCCCAGGACGCATCTTTCAATAACGTGTTTTGCCGCCTGGAAGATATTTCTCCAAGCTTTCGAAGTACTTCAAATCCCATGTATTCCTATTCCAGTTCCCTCTGTCGTTTTGGAGCCATCAGTGGACCACCTGAATGGCATTCTATCCAATTTCGAGGCGGTGTTTTGAACCCACTCGCTCTTGTTACTAAGCTTTCTGGTGAATTCTTTCACAAAACTGAAATTTTTTGACATGTCATTCCGGGGCATGTTCCAAGTGTGATCACCGCCAGGAGATTGAGGCCTACGCCTAATTGTTCCTTCCTTGATACCATCCTGAGAGTGAAGATGTAGGTAACAATATAACTAATATACAGCAAATATACCTAATTTTTAAGTTAAACATCATCGTTTTCATTACCCCTTATGGAATTTAAAACCTGTTGAATTTGCAATTAGCCAAATTAGGGTCACTTATTGTATGCGATATGTTTTTTTTAGGTTATTTTTCATCTGTGCCCTCCCATATGTTTACATACATGTGCGAATAATGTGGCACAAAATATGGAAACATGTAAAAGCAATGCGGGAAAACAAAGATTTAATTACATTCCCAGACCCAGATATAATAACAAGTCCCTATTGGAGCATATGGTTGTTAGTAAACCGTCCTCTGTTATTGATTATTCCCTCGTAGATTTACAGAACGTAAAAAAACTGTTACTTAATCTCGTTTATATACATTGCAAGTAAATATGTTTATAGATTCTGAAATTAAACTGACTAAGTATTAATACTCTTAATAACATAAATGTCTTTAACAATTTTAAAGGTAGAATTCTTAAATTGTCTACTGAGGATATAGTCTACAAAGTAAAATATTTAGGGTAAAGTCAGGTAAGTGTGTAAACGGGGCAAGTGTGTAGTTTCGCTATATTTATTTCTAAAATTGAAACTAAACTTCATACTAGTTTTACAAATAAAAGTTCGCATCTCCTAACATGTAATAACTTGAATATCTTGTGAATATATCATACTTTATAAACAGGCATCAGCTTAGTACTACACTCTTGGCGGAACTAAAGGATAATGCTATTAATATATAAAATGCGGAACTATTACACACTTGCCCCTTTTTGCTGGGTAAGTGTGTAGTATTGACAGTGTTTAGAATTTCTTTTTTTTTCTAGTAAACCATTGATAATTATAAAAGGCGTATCCTATTGAAGGCTTACTACTGGGCATATATTACGTACTTCTATGTGTAAAATTTATCAAAATATCTTATTATGTGAACAGTGTTACATTTTCTTCGCACTATGTAATTTTTGCTACACACTTAGCTGACTTTACCTTAAATTATAGTGTTTGTCACGTTGGTCGAAATACTCAAAATTTAAATAAACGTTTAAACTAACATCATCATGATTATGCTAACATATAAATGCTCTACCGGTCTCTTCAATAGTGCTATAAACAAAGATATATACGTTCGATCCTTGCAATCCGAGATTATTAACTTCGAGAAATGCCATAAAAAAGTTCAGTATCTGAAATGATTCCTATTAAATTGAACCATGCATGTAATTTTATTACTAATAATAATAGTATTAGCGATTCTTATAATCTGTTTTCCGACCGCACTATACAAACTGTGGACAACATGTATTTTTCTGTTCTGTTTGTTTTTACTTGTTTTTATTGTATTTTTACGACGCTCACTTGCTTTGCACGTTTTCTGTTAGGCGTGTGATTTAAAATTTATTGTATTTTGATAGTGCCGAGTATTCACTTAATGTCCATGGTAAGTATAAATTTATTACACTAACTATTTAGTCTAAATATTTGATATTACGATATTTATTAATATGAAATGGATTCTGTATAATTAACTTTACATAAATTTAACATATTTTTGGTTTTTTTTATAGCTTAAAAAGGATGCAGGTTAGTGTCGAAACGTTGTCTGTTATTATGAATTAATAAAAGTAGATTGATACCGCTCATGAAAGCTGGCATTTTACCATCACCTGAAATTTTGAAACATAATAATTTTTATGATTCTATCTCTTTTGTTTAGGGATATTTTTTTTTTTGATTATTTGTAAGAGCATTTTCAGTCTCTTGAAAGAACTCTAGGCATTTCAATAAATAAATATCCGTTTTATTTTATACTTAACAGTCTTAGTAATTTGCATATTTATCCACAATAAAAGCGGATTGTTCCCTAGCACCATATTAAATTAGCAAAAACGGACATTTATTAAAGGCCTTTTAAAACGAAATCGTGAAGATTTACATAAACATCTACATTTTGTGAATTTTCATCAGAGAATAACATTGTTCTTTCCTTCAGGCTCTAAAGGAGCCGAACAAAAGCTGAATTTTAAATTTGTATTTTTAGCATCAATAAATTTTGTTCCGTTCGAAATTTATTCGATATTCACACAAACTGACCTGCGATTTTATATGCGCGCATCTACATGTGTACCTAAATGTGCCTTTTAATAAGTTGACCGCAATAAAATTGGCTTTTATTTCGGTTGATTTACATCCCGGAAAGCTGCTGAATAATTATTGGGAACGGCCGACGCTTTTGTTTATCGAAAAGGTATTATATTCGAAAATTCCGGTCGCAACGAGATACGCAAGCAATGGCTGTTTAAATGATTAATAGGCGCCGGTGGTTACTAATTTTTGTTGAGCTTGCTATTATGAATAGGTAGTCACATATTAATAATAATTTGACAATCATAAACAGCGTTCTCTTGAACAGACCCCATTAGTTAATTATTGCTTCTATGTAATACGGTTAAATTTGTTTTAAATATTTAAACATACATTCAAAATAAGAGTAAAAGAAATGAAGTGCTTGATTTAACAGTTATTGGAACCCTAAAATATGAAGCATTAATTTAAATATACAGGATCTTGCACGGAAATGGCTAAAAGTTACAAGTATTCGGATTTCACGAAAATTTTGGAAAATCTAGGATTTGTAATAATTGGTAGATCCTTCATTCAAAAATATTTTAATATTTTTTACATCGTCATGAACTTTGCCATTTTAAACAACTTTTTCTAACATACCACATATTCTTACATTTTCGAATCCAGCGCATTTTCACAGCACACAATTCTATTACTAATGGGTACAATTAGGGTGTTCTATAGGTACCATCTTTCATAAATTGAATGCTAATTAAAGCTCCACAAATCTTCCATTATTTATGCAACCGAAACTACAAATACTGCGTACCATGCAATGCCTAATTCATAATTGTTTGCAAATAATTTTTAATTATGTATTATTGCAGTGTACTGTAGCTTCGATTAATCGAATAATCGAATTATAATTATTAATGCAATCGAGTAATAATAAATAATAAATGGTGTGTGGTTTGTTTTTTCCATCTTTCTAAAGCTTTCGATACGGTTGGCCGCGAACTACTGTTACCTAAACTATCTAGATACGGAATTAGAGAGCCTGCTTTGAGTTGGTTTTCTTCTTATTTGAGTGGTCGCTCTCAGCACGTTCATGTAGCAGGTACTTCTTGAGATGCCTTTTCTATGCCCAAGGACCTTACAGTGGGTGTACTACAAGGTTCTGTCCTTGGATCCTCTCTTTTTGTGTTATATGTTAACGATCTTAACTATTCTCTTTTCGTTGGCAACCTTTGCCAATATGCGGATGACACTACTGTTATCATCTCGGGTGTCAATGATAGTGAACTCTCACGGTTTGGTAGCGAATGTGCATTGGCAATGTCTGGATGGTGTAGTGATAATGAACTTGTATTAAATAAATCTAAAACTTCAATAGTAGCCTTCACTTCGACTAAATGCCCCGTCAATAGATCACCAATGGTGCGACTAGGGACTGTGTCTGTGCCTGTGGTGTCTGAAACTGATTTTCTTGGCTGTGGAATTGATAATCGTTTATCTTGGTATAGTCATGGGTTCCAATTATGCTCCAAACTATGTTCACCCTCATATGCAATATATAGATTGCGAAGTATTGTATGGTTGGAGGGACTCTTCATGTTCTATCACGCGAATATTTCTTCCAGATTGTGGTACATATAGCATTTTGTTTTGGGGTGCAAGGTCTAGTCTATCGCGTTGCTTTGTTCTGCAAAAGCGAATTGAAAAGAACAATGTTTTCGTTGGGTGCAATGGAATCATGCCGTCCTATATTTATTAAAGATGGTATTTTGTCCTTGCCTTTTTATGCTTCAATGGGACGACAACTCTTCTTCAAATTTCTAACACTAATCTCTTTTAAATTGAATAGAAAAAAATGAATTCGAGTATAGGCTTTAGGGCTCTTTCAGACGAGGCGATTAGTTGATACCACTACCTGAATGGACGGTTTTTAAGGAGCATAGTGATGTACCAAATGATTCGGAACCGCCTGAACCCTTTCAAACGGACAGAACATGTAAAAGGGTCCAGACGGTTCCTAATCATTTGCTACATCAGTAAGCCCCTTAGAAACCATCCGTTCAACTAATGGAATCAACCAATGGCCTCATCTGAAAGAGGCCATCTTCTTGAGATTTGTTCTATCTTGTGATGTCGATAACATCGAAATTCTTTGGATGTCAGCATCCCCAATTTGTAAGTCTCTTCAATATTAGACAAAAACCGTGCCTTTCATCTCTACGATGGGTGAAAATTCTGAAATTCAGGATCGCGGGATAAAATCCTCGAAGCTGATTTTTTTTCCAGATTATAATATTTCTGTGTTTCAGAACAGAACTAATAGCAAAATTTCTGAAAACGACTAAGGCCTTGCTCGTCGATGGCCGACGCTATTCTGTTTGATTGTGTTGCAAAGCGATGCTATCTATCTGCTGTTTGAATCTAAAGCCTACTTCCGCATCTGTCCTTCACGCAATCAGATTCACTTTTCCCAACCACGCGTTCGGGCAAGTGAAAGAGTTTTGGGGTGGCTTGTACAGAGTACTGCCCAAGTTTGAAACGTCAGGTTTTAAATTTTCATTCAGAAAGAAAATTAATCTTGACTTAAAACTTACTAATAACCCCTTTTATATTGAGGAATTTTATAATTCATTTGAATTAACTGAATTTTGACATGTACTCTAATTCATTTCGCATGTGGTGCACATGATTGACAATTTTCAATGTAAATGGCGTTCATCTGAAAATTTGTAGAGCAATTTTTAATTTAATTGTTTTGAATTGAATAATTTTATAAATAGTTTGTGAGTTACATTCTTCTTTTTAATATTTCGTTAATTGTTTGCACTTTCCTATGAAATTTAACAAATGTAAGCTTTCTATTTGAAATGTCAAAATTTTAAGTTTAGCCAAAAAAATAATTAAATTCTGATGAGTTTAAATAAAGAAATTGAAAAAAATATTAAGCATATAATGTGGTTCTATCGCAGTATACATATATGGATTTCATCTTTCTGAAGATAGCGGCTATTATTTAACTTTAGTGTATTTTTTCTTTTAGGGCTCATACTTATGTAATAAAATATTATCTACGTTTCGACAATTTTCATTGTCTTCTTCTTCAGAAATGTTCCATGTTTGTTAATATACTTTTGTAGTGATCTATAATTTTAATATTAATCAATATTCTGATATGCTTAATATTTTGGCACACTTGTATTCTCTTTACTCTTCTTTCGAAATGTAGAAATTATTCGATAACATAGCATTTAATTATGATGAATTAATATGTAGTTTTAGAAATTTTAAACTTTTAATATGTTTGTGAGGTGAACTAAATATATGTTTAAGTATAGTTTTTTTTAAATATTAAGCATATCAGAATATTGATTAATATTAAAATTATAGATCATTAAAAGGTATATTAACAAACATGGAACATTTCTGAAGAAAACAATAAAAATTGTCGAAACGTAAACAATATTTTATTAAATTAGTATGAATGCACGTAAAAAAATACACTAAAGTTAAATAGTAGCTGCTATCTCAAGAAAGATGAAACCTTTTAAATACAATATCGGCTAAGAATAACATTTCACCAAAATATACATGTATGTATTTCTCATAAGCTCTATATTGTCAACTGGGAGTAAACTTTAGACCTGTACTCATAAAATCGCAAAGCTTTCAGAATAAAAATTTGAAAGATTATCTAACTTCAAAAACATCACCTCTAAAAGTAAAATTCTCATAGGATTCTATGGACGCGAAGTTGCTATAAATTCCTATCACAATTTTGTCATTTCTTTTTTTCTGCGCATGAGGCATTAATCATCCACACATCCATAAACTCGCGTATTTCACTGTCACATGCATGAAAAAAAAGTGATTGCCTCCCATAAAAAGCAATTAAATCAAGTCCTCTGCATTTAATATAGCAGTTTTGCAACCAGCGTAAATTAGATGAACACGATTTTTCACATGTTTAACGCCAACAAGGGACGCAACCATTTTCGAGCGTGTACGAAATATGAATTTTCGCTGAGCGAACTCATGAATATTTCATTATTTCCCATAGGAAACGTTAAAATTATTATCGTCGTCTCATATTTTGCTAAAGCGTATTAATTTTATCTCTTAATATTTGGTGTTTACCTCGCAAAAATTCGACCCTTAGGTACTACATCGAATGTCCTTTACTGCTTATAATTATTCGACTCTGGGTGTGTATATGGGCGTATTTTCACGCAATGTTTGCTCTGGTAAAAAGCGGCATTTGTGAATTTAAAGCAAATTCCTTCCATCGTTTGATATACACCATATTTGTTTTGGTTCCTTTTTCAATATTTATTTTGCCAACGGTAATGAAAGATTAAACTAAAGTAGAACAAAGCGTTACTTACTTGCTTAATTCAATTCCATTATTAATAAAGTCTTGGTGGTGAAGTACAGCCTCGTGCCAACTAACGTTAAGGAATTTGAGAACCTTCTCCATCCAAACCCTAGGGTGAAGCACCAATTGTTCGTAAGGTACCCGCAAACACTTTTCCTTCCCCAATTCCCTGCACTGCTCGTTCATTGCCTCGACAGCGGTATTCCACTTCTTCATGCACTGCCTATAACTGGTCAGGTCGAAACCGGTGATAGTCACCTTCCTCGAAATGATTGAATGTACCGTCGCTCGGCCATCGCGGATCATAAAAATAAATTTAGCGTTGGGGAACAGATCCACGACGTACGTGCCCATCTTGATCGTTAGCGGGTCTTTGTTGCACAACCTTGGAGCGGGTTCGCCGTGCTTTGCAATTATCTCCAAGATAAAAGCTGCTATCGCCGAATCCAAAACCGGTTTGGTAATACCAGCTTGGTCTAAGCGCACGGATTCTTTTCCAGATTTCAACCAATGGTAACGCATCTGGAGCAGTCTTGGTATAACTCTGGTTTCTTGACCACACCTGCAAAAAAATAGACACCTCTTTAGTAGACAGTTTAGGAAGACCTTAACGATAACGTAAAATTTGTCATCACTGCGCAAGCATGTAATTTTAGCAATTTTAGTGGTATATTTACGTATGGGCTGAATGGGCTATAGCCCACAGCGGCAAATATATCTTTACTTAAAAGTTAAAAAGAAACTGTGATAAGCGCAGACATATAATAGCCTAATCAATTTTCTATTGATTTATCGTCTCCATTGATTACTCAGTTATTTGCCGTAGGATGAAGATATGAAAATTTGGAAAGTCACCCGGTATAAAGATTTCTGTTTTCTTTCCCAAGTTGGACACAAAGCAGAAGATTTATACAGTGCAGTAATGGATATTTTAAAAATGAAAGAAATAGATATTCAAAAGTCGTACGCCAACGCTGTTAATATACTCTGGCCTTCAATAAAAGAGGTATAATCAACGACAATACACACCCCATGTTTGACGCATTTTCTTAATTTAATTGGACAATATGCAAGTGACAAGTGGCAGTGATTTTTTTTCTCTACAAAACTTGTACACTTTTTTACTGCATCTATTCATCACTGGAGCGTGCTTAAAGACCATTTAAAAAGTATACCAATATGTTACTAAAAAAAAACAACTTTCATTCTATATAGTCTTCCGAGTCTAATTTTATTAAACATTCAACCCATCCTAACTTTAACTTATATAAACTCAAACCCACATTTTTAGTCAATTTCAATGATTTCAAAATTTCTATTTTACTTTGGGACGGTGTTTTGTAATCATAATAAATATCTTTCGTTACATGTTTTAATATTACAGTGATTTTGTACTTACATAGTCGCAATAATTTAACAACTTACTTTAGATCACATAAAATTTGTGTACAATTTGTGTACAATTTTTATGTAAAATTTATATGTAGACCAACAGACATTCCTTCCGGCCAATATATATTTAAACTTGTATTTTAATAGCATTTTCTGCGAAACACATTACACGACTGCATACATGTACCCTGTCTTATTAATCTATCGTTCACTAATAAAAGCCTATGAATTATTTGCTTAACTTTATAAACCTTTGTCGACATTCAATAACCATATAATTTCTTTTTTTACTTTGTCAAAATTCCAGCATGTACTGGGGCAGTATATTATTACAATTCTTTACTATACAGAATCAACCCCAACGTATTTTACATTTACAATAAAACGAACTTTGTTGAATTTATGCGTAAGTTTTATTACCTTTATTATTATATTTTATTGGAATTGAATTTAACGGCCTTTGGCCAACTTTGCGGTAACTTATCCCTTTTATTTGCGAACTTAGTGTCATTAGGCTCTTGGCATTTCGTTATTAAATTTTATATGCTTCGGCACTTTATGCGAGCCATGGCGCCCACATCCTGAGATTTAAACCAACACCCTAAGATAGCCCACTCCCAACTCTATTGAGCTACGCCGTCAACATACTGCTCTTACTGCAGCAGATACATCGTCACCGGGAATATAGTCCCGCTTGCTGCAACTGTTGAGCGAAGAATTACCATTTCGAGTCGACAACAGGTAAGTGATCTTCTGGATTACCCGCGGGTCGCGCTTTTGGTTTTGGATGTGTTTAGGTTTGGTATTCAAGAATTCGAGTTCGCGGCGGTAGCAATATATGGAATTACCTTTAGGATTTTTAGATGCTCTTAAATTGACTTTCAATACAAGTTTTACAAAAAAAATATTTGGCTGTGCAATAGTATTCCAATATCAAGCACACTAACTCAACTAGTCTAGTAGATTTAGAAATTATTTAGTCTGCATACCTGAAAATTATATTACACTATTCTACTACCAATTTAATTAATTCCCACCGTACTACAGTTTACGCTTGAATATGAAAAACATAATTGCTTAAATTATTTACATCTCACTGTTATTCAAGAAATTAAAAAAAAAAATCTTTCAAAATTATATCATATTCATTCTATATTTGGACGTTATATGATTTTTTATTCAAACTAACAATTTGCCAACAAAAAAAAAAAAACGTGATGTTAGTTCATAATTCATAAGGCCAATTATTCAATATTTGCTTAACTTCTTTCGACACAGATTTTTATATATTATAGTAAACTGCACTAGCATGCTTATACAGAATTTCGCATAGTAAGTGGTCTGCCTTATTGATCAGTACGTAAAATATGTGGCCTATTTTGTAATTCCATATGCCGAAAGAAGGATAAACCAAAGTTTGTCAACAGACAATATTGAATGACGTTTTTAATGGTTTCACTATGGCGCATAATTTGCTTAAATTCTCTAATAACAAATAATAACTACAAGACTATATTATGCTTTAAAATTGATGAGTACTCAGGCACCTAAAGAAAATGCCAAAGCTGATTAAGTAGCGCAACCACAAGAGGCACCATTTTGCAATGCTGGGGAAATTCTTAAAAACATACCTGACTGACGCAATAGAAAGCAGACAATCCTTCTTAAAACGAAAGGAAATCATTATTTCCCTCGAGAATAACATTCCCAATACAAAACTTTTATTCAGATTGCTTCCCATTTTCACCAGAGGAACATCGTACTTAAGGAAGACACAGTACAAGATTAAAAAGAAAAACACTTAGACAGAGACACTATACTTCAATCTTTTCCTCATTATAGTTTCTCGCCGATTTAATTCTAACTATGAAACAGAAACAAAAAAAACGAACGAGGGAGTCAGAGAAAGGGGAAGACTACAATAACGTAATCACGACTGCGTGAAATTTTCATTCGAACCTTATCGACTGAGTCGGTCCTGCAGGGATCGCTGCTTACGATTCAATGCACATTCTCCAACGTCGTGCCCTTGTAATAATAAAACGGACAAGATAAAGGTACGTTTTAAAATAATTCCGGTATAATTGAAAAGGGGATGCTGCCCTTAAAAGGACTGCGAGAGAGAGAGGCGCCGGCGGCACTTAATAGACGTAATAGACCGACCAGCTTTAGGCGGTTGTCATCGACGAAGGAGAAATGTTTTCTTTGAGAGTCGGCTATCACAATACGCATAAAAAGAAAGAAGAGGACAACAAAAGATTTCGATCTTCTTGATTGGAAGGCGAATTCGTTGCGTGAAATGGCGGTTGTAGGGACTTTCGACAAAATCTCGGAATGATAATCCCTAAAAGAGCCCTCTTTTTCTTTACACAGTCGTTTATTTTTATTGACGCTGTTGCGTTCATTTCAACATTGAGAATTGAATCCCATGTCCGCTACTAAGGAAAAATGTCGATTTCGTAGAGCTTCGATGGCGATAATAATAAAAAATTAATGGTGTTTCCTATAAATATTCGGACGTGCTCAATATTGCTTTACAAAGACTGTTATAAGGAATACTTTATTGAAATAAAGGTGCGTCCACACAATCGGACTTCGGCGAATTACCAAACTGTACACGAATAGCGTAGACGCGACAGCCCACACGTTCGAGCCACTGCGAGCACATCAACGAGAAAACGCCGAGCGTTCGGAATGAGGGTTTAGTGTGGTAGCAATGGGTAATATGCATAAATAAGATAAGGTTGGTGTTAGTACAGAAATTATGGCGGTTAGGGATGATGTGCATTTTCTTATACATAAACGATATCCTGTATTTGGCTTTTAAAGGGATTATGTTAATATAAGCTGAACTAGGACCTATATACAGGCTGTTTGGCAGAGCGATGCAATGTTTTGTACGGTCAAAAGATAAGGTCATTTAGAACCATATTTATCTTTGTCTAAAGTGTAATATATTTTGAGATATTTGAACTTTTAGTAAATTTTGATTTTCTGGGGAACTTTAACCATTATACAAGAACATTTTTTTTTATTTTCGTCATATCACGCTAAAACTTGTTTTTTTTTCTATAGAAGTTTAAAGCATCTTTATTTGAAAAGAAGCAATTAATTAAAGGCTGAAATCATTTAGAAAAAAGTATAGACCCACATATCTGACTTAACGACTTAAAAAATATTACAATTCTCGAGTTTGCACACCCCCAAACAAAGAAATCAAGAGGAGTCAATCTTGGCGTTCGCGATGACCATGGAATAGGACCACCTCTTCCGTTTGCTTTATTTATGTTGAATTTCTTGTTTTACAATAAAATACTCTTCGAAAAGGGAAGTTTTTAATGTAATTTTAACATTGGAATTGTTTCATTTAAAAAAGAACAAAATCCTCACAAACTTGAAAATTATAAATTAAACCGTAACATCATTGAATAGTCTGTCGAAAAACATAAATGCGTGTTTTAATGTTTTTTCATTCTTTTGATTTCTATTCCATATCTTGTGACAGCATCTGTGGCGAATCGAAATAATATTTTCGTACAAAATCGTACGTCATTTTCGACATAGAATCCGAATCTATGATAAAAAATAGCGGTTCCTACTCAAGATTTCAAAACTGTTTCCCGCCCTACCCACAGATGGTGTGAGAGGTGAACGCAATTTAATATTAACGGATGTCTCCTCGGAGATATTAAAGCATAGAATAACTTATATAGAATGGCAACTGAAGCAGTGGAGGTACCTGTATTTGACGCCCTCTGGCAAAACGCGCCGCCAACTAAGTAAGTGGCACGTATTTAAATGGGTTCAGGTATTTTTTTTTTTAATTTCGAAAGCTCGTACACTAAAGCAATACTCCATTATAAATATATATGATCCATATTCCATAATGGTGTACTACTTTAGTGAACAAGCTCTCGTTTTGTTTTATAAAAACACAGAAATATAAGAGCTCATTCTTTATTGAAAAAAATATGTATATCGACAAATGTACAACGAATATAGTAAGTATTAATGTACTACACCTCAATAAAAAGTGAAATTATAGAATATTTAATGTGTTAAAGAACAGCATTTATTTTTATCATGAAACCGTTATACAAACTACAACCGCAACATAAAACCAAAGCTTGAAAGCATAAAAATTGATTTGCATCGAGAAATATTGGCACAATTGTAATTTTGAGAAAAAAAAACTGCAATTTACTTAAATTGAACAACTGTTTCTCGGTAATTATAATAATTTACCATATTTTGCATCACCATGTCTATTATCTGCGGCGCAACTAGTTTATGATTAAATGTATAAACTTACTGTGGGAATGGGTATTCTTGACTACATTAGGTCATATTAAATGTTTACATTTCTTAGTACAATAAATACATTTAGAGGACGAAAAAACTAAATATATAAACTAACCAGCAAAAATACCGCTACCTTCAACTCCATAACAAATGAATTTCCGTCCCTATTAAAAACAATACAAAATGAAACGAATTAAGAAGCCAGCAATATGTACTCACCAAAATATTTCTCGTATTATTATATAATTTAATGGCAAAGAAAGCTGTAAAACAACGGTATTACAACCACGACGCCGTAAACAACAATGGCGTTCGATGACACATCCGACCATAGATAAGGTAGGTTGGTATATCCGACGTTCTTCTAGCATGTCGATAATATCATGGTCGAAATTATCGATTGCGACCCACTTAGTTATGGCGCATTTGGAAAGAGGGCTGCTGAAACTTATTCTAGGCGGGAATTAAAGTTTTGATTTGCCATTTTTTTCTGTACATAAACCTGTATAGCTATCGCGTTTTAGGTAATGAGATGGTATCGCTGGATAATAAACAATCCAGTACAATTAATAAACGCTCTGTTTTGCTTTGCCAGGGCTTACCATTGGTACTAGGCCTTAAATTCTGGCCTCAACTGTGTACACAGCATTAACTATCAGCCATTGCCACAGGTTTATTTTACTGCCCCAAAGCGGTAGCGCACACTGCATTCTCTTTTTATTATTATTTCACAGTTTTAATTTAGTTAAAACCAACATTTACCGGAATTTTTATTGTTATTGTAATTGTTATTGACGGAAATACATAAAAATATAAACCTGAATGGATGTTAAATGAACTGTTAAACACTATGTGTACAATTTATTTCCACCACACACTAAATAGATTTTTAACGTAGTACTGGGTATATATGCAAATGCACGATGTGTACACAGTGATGCGTACATTAATCAGTTTGGGTAGTTAGTCATTATTGTAGACGATCAAAGCAGATAGTACTTTGTGGGTATTGGTGTATATACTGCTCTATTTTTCAGAACAAATGCCTGGAATTTAAAATTTTAAATTTTTAACTTCAGTAAAATACGATGTTGTAACTATTTTCATATATTATTCGATTCAATATTCAAAATTTTAATTAACTTTATAATTATTTTATTTATATGTATTTTTTCATTTTTTTAACAACAAAAATAAATACGATAATTTAGCTGTTTTAATTCATCTATCAACCTCTCTGATATTGTTAGTGAATATCATAAACATTTGTGGGAGCACCAAATTTGCTGTCAAATTAGCTCTTCAGCTGCTTGCTAACGAATAGTTAGTTTTCATACCTAAAGAGCGCGCCCTTCGCGGGTTGTTTAAAATTGGAAATATATAATTATCATATATCGTTGAAAAAACAAACAAAACGTGCAATAAAAGAATGTTTTAAAACAATACAAGCATATTTCTTAATTTACCAAATAATGGTATGCTTTATCAATTTAGATACTCTCAGATCACAGATACGCATATTGAATTCAAACACTAAAATAGAATATTTCAAACCAAGGCAATAGCAATAGCACTTTCCTCACGTGGTTTGAATACTGTTTTTTCCCAGCCAGTCCAATTTTAACTAAATATCTAAAAATAATAAAAACATACCTCTGAGTGACATGATAGATAGTAGGCTAATCTGTCAAATATTTTTTGAGAACTGTCAAGTTAGCCGCGCTTTAAAAGTGTTTTTATTGAAATTTAATACCGAATAATTTAGCAATTATCTCATAAATGGGCTCAGACTGGGTCGAATATACTAATGTCATCCATCAATAATGTCACATATTATAAGATGTAAGTTTCATCATGTCAATGTCACTTACTTTTCCTCCCTCGGGAGGAAAAGTTCAACTTTCCTCCCTCAAATGAGGGAGAAAACTGGACATTTTCCTTCCTGCTGGGAAAAAACAAATTTAGTTAACTCAAAATACGTATCCAAACTTGTCTGACACTTTCAGTAAATATTTGATAATCAGAGCCATCTATCAATAAATAGCCAAACCATTTTTGTACGGAAACCATAATATTTAAATACGCGTTTCGTGTCGATTTTTATGACAACCTCTAAATATTAAAATTCCTAATATACATAATAAAAGTAATAGCGCTTCATACAAACTTAACCCCAAAATTAAACTTATGGTGAACATCTAATTTACTGGTTCAAATTGACTTAAAACTAATTAATTATTTTCTTTTTTTAGGTAGAGGATCATAGGTGAAAATACCTTGGTACGTACAGTTCAAAATGCAGGTGTGGGCAGGTCAACTTGGACGTATTCGAGGACTCCAGCAATGGTCAAATCTTGACAAAGTTTTATGCATGTTGAATATTTCTAAACGTGTGGCGTAAAAATTGTTATAGGAGCTCACGATCAACCGTCATCTCTCGTGGCCAGAGGAAAAATCCTCATTTAAACTAATTTGTCAGTAATCTGCCTTCGATTGTTATCGCTACCATCAGGTAATCCAAAATAGGATTAAAATGGACGACCAGTAACTGGCATTAAGATACCGTTAGTAATAAATGTGTAATTGAGCTTTAAGTAAGATTTAAATATTTGGATGCATGCAAAAGAATGCACAACATTTGTTTGAGATTTTTTGGCCGAGAAAAATATTTAAATGTATGTTAAAAGTTATTAAATGGGATCGGTGAATGGAAGTATAAATACAATTATTCCATTTACAAGCTGTTTATTTCGTTATATTTTAAATCATATGTCTCGGCTTGAAATGAAAGCCATCTTCAGGTTTAAAAACGTCATATTGAAATAATAGGACAAAATATAGTCAAAATTCTAAGAGTAACCAGTAGGTAAGTATAAAAATACAATACAAACATATTAAAGACATAAAATAAGCAGTCTTGCAAATCACTTGAAGACAATATTGTTATTTTGTCAAATTCTTGAATCTGTAGAAATGGTTTAATGGTTGTTCGAAACTGTTATAATTTATTTTTTAAAGCTATTAGGCAAGTGATTGCACAATTTAATTAGTTGAATAGATTTAAGTACGCACTAGTTCCTCTAATAATAATAATATCAATTTACTGGCATCACATAAATACATGCATATTACGAACACATATGTCAAAAAGACTAAATTACCGTAAGTTGCTCTTCCTTTAGCTTCAGCACAAATTTTCATAGTTTTTGCCAGAAGCATAAAATATACGAATACGATAAACGTCCAATTTATCCTTTCGTTATCAATCAAGTCCTATTCTTTGATATTAACACTACATATACAACGTTGAGATATATACAAGCATACTTCCATTGCATTTTCTAAAATTCCCAGCAATTTAAAACCAAAAACAAGACTCCTATCACTCTGTGTATTGTTTGAGTTTTATATGACTTTGTTCTATAAATCTCATTTTGTACTTCTTTGTTTTTTAATTCGTTGCCACCAATACTTTTGTAAATAATATATAATAATTTTCAATTCTTAAAATTTGTGCAATACATATGCAAGCATTAAGGCTGCTTTTAAACTGTTGAATGTCGATATCTAATTCATACTCATGCTTTAGTTTCTATAACTTTAATGCATCTTTAAGGAGAGCTCCTATTGAAGATGGTCCTCAAGAAGTTGCAAAGATATTTGTACAACTTAAAGGCATTCGGTGTACAGTGCGTACACAGAGGTAAATACATTTGGTTAGTTAATTTGACAATAAACGCTCGTACAGCTCTCCAAGTTACATTTTGAAGAATCTGCTCTATTTCGTCGGTTGTTTTAAACAGATTCTAAGTTGTGTGTCGCGAGGATTTTGTAGTATCTGATAAAATAAATATATTAAGTTTTAATTAATCTTTTTTTTTCGAATGCAAATCGTAGACACCTTTTGAAATATTAATATTATCAATGTGGTAGCTACGTCTCCACCTGAGGTATTAACGATTAACAAGAATCATGAATTGAAATCTCGGTATGGCCAGTTATGATCAAGCTAGAAAATATTTTATCATCAAGTTGCAAACTTCAAAACCAATCAGTTTTCTTATCTATCTATTTATCTGTCTCATATTTTACCAACAGGTTCCAGCATAATTGTAAATAAGGAAGATTTAATGAACATTCCACATACAATTTCGTTTTCCAAATAAATAAGTCGTTATTACAAAGATTCTCTCTGAAAACTAAAAATTATGTTTTTGTTTCTGCACTGACCCTACATTTATTGATCAAAGCCCCAACGTGCGTAGCGATAATCAGATTTCGTGTATGCAGCATAGCTGAATTTTTGATTACCAAATTCGCGCTGTCGTAGTCTTTTACGCGTACAATTTATTTTCATCATACACTAATGGATTTTTAACGTAGTACTGATGGGTACGTGCAAATGTATGATGTGTACACAACAATGCGTACATTAAGCAGTTTATGTGGTTAGTCATTATGGTAGACGATTGGAGCAGATAGCACTTTGTGCGTGTCGGAACATATTGAACAAGTGGAAATGCCGCAGTGCATGCTTTACATAAATATATAGTGTAGATATTAATTCCCTCACTTGATTTGATATTGTTCTGTCTTAAATTGTAACAAAATTATGTTCATGTAAAGTTTTTAATTGAATTTCAAGTTCAAATTCTATAACCACTATACATATATTCAGTTTTTAATCACTTTAATGTTACACTGTCTGCTGTATATACTGCCATTAATTATTCTCTTAAGGAATTACTACGACTTCTACCCATCCAATACTTCACTGTTAATTAAAGTTGCTCCCTCTTAGGAAAATAGCCTTATTTTGCTCGGAGTAGTGCGCAAGAGGCCTTCCTACCTTCACGAATAATTTATTTCACCCACTAAATTCGGCCGCTGCCACTTAAGGGCCTTCTCTATCAACCTGATCGGCCACCCTTCCTCCATCGCAAACGTGGTGGCTTCGTTCCAATTCCGATTCCCATCAGCACCATAATAGGAAGTAATTACCTTTACTTAATTGTCTAATCGATACATAGACGATTACGTTGGAGCCTAGAGCCGATCTTCACGATAGCGATCGACCGTAACCCGTAATAGCGCAAAACTACAAGAACATATATATATATCTTCTAATTCCATGAGAGAAATAAGAGGCTTTACGTACCTAATAGAAATTCAGACGGTGGCCATTATTAATAAAGTAAATTAATTTAGTATCATAAAACTAAAACCTGATTAATAGGAAAATAATTCTGTAAGGAATAAAAGGATATTATTTTATCTATTAACCTTATATATACAGTATCGTTTGAGCCGGCGTGTTAGATGCACGTGTGTTCGAATGGTGATTTTCTTTCTGTCCATTGTGAAGGTTATCGTTATTTTATCGATGTATTTTGGCGCTGTGAATTATAGTTAATTTCTGTTAATAATCACGGCTAAATTTTAATTTTGGTTTCGGAATAGTTTGAGTTTTAGTTTTTCTTCTTTTGGTTTTTCTCACAGCTCTTGTGTTTGCCCCTTCACCGCGCTTGTGTAGCGTGTGGGGGGGTCTCGTGACCTCGCTGCTTAGCAGGCACTTAGCCGTGTGCGTCGACGCCGTATTGGTGTGTACTCAGCATGAGTGCTGATGCCCAGATGACATTCATCGCGCCTACTTCTGTTGACGGAGGTAGTCGCAATATAGAGAGTTCTCGTACCGTTTCTGTTGATTCTCCTGCTCTAGGAAATATTTCGAATACTCAATCCTTTGCATCCGGTTTAAAAGACGTAAACGTAACGAAATTTGTTTTCCCTGAAAGGGATCAAGCCATTGTTTTTGACGCCGTCGATGATTCGCAGAAAGATGATTATATTATTGGTGTCGGAGAACTTATAGGACCAAATAATGTAATTTTTGCTTCCCGTATTTCAAATAATAGAGTCTGTATATACCTGAGTTCAAAGGAATCTGTTGATTTATTTATGGATAAATATGGCGGTGTCACCATTAAAGGTTCTTTTGTGGCGGCTCGTAAATTAATTTCACCGGCTAAACGAGTTATTATTTCTAATGTTTCGCCTAGTTTGCCACATGAAGTTGTAGAAAGAGAGCTTAAGCGTTTGGGTTTAAAGATAGTTTCTCCCATCAAGTTTATCGAGCGGGTATTAACAAGGAGGGATATAAGGCATTATCTTGAGTTTTCGACGTCAAGTTTTCATTGTCTTGGATCAGCATAATAATCTGCCCGATTCTGTAGTCATTAACTTAAAGACAATGCCTTTAGAATTTTCCTAACTACCGATGAGATTGAAATGTTTACGGTGTAAAAAAACTTGGTCATTATTTCATCCAAATGCCCCAATAACGTAAATGTGCCAGTCAGTGTAATTGCAGATAATAACAATACAGCAATAACTCCTTCAGAAAATGTTGATAAGTTTCCTTCGTTATTAGAAGTTAATACCGAAACTACTAGTACTACTAGTATCAACTATATCACTATATTCAGATCATTCCTTCTATTGATATTGCACCGCTGTCGCAATGGTTACATCGTTTTCAAAAAACGTCAGGCTTCGTCAACAGATTCGGTCCCTACTTCCGTCCTGTGATAATATCAGCCCGGTGCTACCTTCGGAAGTGCTATCGCTGATAAAAAAAGAGGTGATTAATCGAGTTAGAGAACCTTTTATCAAGCCTACTACTAAAAAGAAAAGAAAAGACACAAGTAATTCAGATGATAGCTCACGGTATAGCGAATTCAAAGAAATTTTTGATGACCAAATAGAAGTTATTAATTTTGATAATATGTGCAGATTTTTAGAGGAAACTAAGGGCAAACCAGAAGTGTTTTTGATTGCAAAATCCTTTGCTCAGGACATTCATTCTTTAGTGGAGGTATTAATAACTATAACTAGGACAGTTAAAACTAGTGCTCTAAAAGCTAGAATTAAACGCTTAGTTAAAAAAATTAAAAGTAATCCTGAATTTGGTGATCCACATATTAATTCCTCTCAGGAGGATTCGGATTGGTGGGCTTCTCAGGAGTGTTCAACCGACACGACGGATAACGGGCAATAAGTTTTTATTCATACATTTTCTTTTCATGTCTAAGTTAAATATTATTCAATGGAACGCGCAGTCTGTGCGTGCTAAAAAAGAAAATCTAGAAAGCTTAATTCATAGTTATAGTGTAGATATTGCGTTAATTTCAGAAACGTGGTTTAGGGTAAATGATAAAGTAGATTTTAAATATTATAATGTTTACAGAAACGATCGTGGGGATGGTTATGGTGGGGTGGCTATTCTTGTTAGTAAGACTTTGGTTAGTGTTCCTTTGACTTTTAATGCAATCCCGGACAATGTAAACATTTGTGGAGTCTTTATATCGCATCTTAATACTTCTTTTATAAGTTTCTATAGACCTCCTCACGCATGTATAAGCGATCAAGATTATGATAATCTCTTTAGCCAAGTTAGGAGTCCATTTATCATGGGTGGGGATTTTAACGCACACCACTATGCTTTTGGGTCAAGTAGGGTGGATAACGCAGGGAATGTAATTTTAAAAACTATTGAAAGTAATAATTTAATTTTTTTAAACGATGGCGCTGCAACGAGACTTACTAGACCAAATGAATGTGTTTCAGCCGTTGACATTACGTTGGCATCACCTTCATTGGCTGCTTTATTAGATTGGAAAGTCTTGGACGATACCTTCTGTTCAGATCATTTCCCTATTCATATCACCATGTATTCTGCGCAGTCTGGTAATGAATCCGTAATATATCCCAGTAGTAAGTGGAAGATTGTTACGGAGAATATTTCTGAGTTTCAAAAAGATATAAAAACAAACTTTAAAGCGGAAATTCTGAGTTCACCAGTCTTAGAAAGGTTAACACACTTTTATGAGCTTGTTGAAAATGCAGCTAGTAGGTGGTTCAAAATAAAAAAACCTTTCAACGTCGGACGTAGGTCGTCTCCAGTTTGGTGGGATGAGGGATGTTCTCGTGTTGTGAACGAACGTAAACGCTTCTTGCGACAGTACAGGAACCATCCTACTTTTGAGAACTATATTGCTTCCCAGGAGGCCCTGGCTTACTCTAAACGTTTTTTGAAAAAAAAGGAAAGAGAGGGTTGGATAAACTTTTGCAATGGTCTGAATAAGGATATGCCCTGCAAACACATCTGGAGTAAGATTAAGAGTTTTAGTAAAGGCAAAGATTATAAAAATAACAGCGTAGACGAAAGTTATGCTAACTCTATATTGAATTCAGTTGCACCATCTTTAGCGAATCATAGAGTCTCTGAGGATATTCAGAGGGACATTGACCATTGGTTGTCCAGACCTTTCTTGTTTGACGAGTTGAGCGCAGCACTTCGTTTTGGTAAGAGCACTTCGCCAGGGCTTGATAATATTACATACGATATATTACGCTTATTACCTTTGCAAGCTAGAGAACTGCTACTCTCGATTTTTAATAGTTTATGGATGGAGAACGTAGTTCCTGACCAATTAAAGCAAATTGTGGTAGTACCCATCCCAAAGTCTAATGGCGACCCTTCAGCGTTTCGTCCAATATCTCTTCTATCCTGTGTCTTGAAGACATATGAGCGCATGATTAAAATCCGATTGGAATGGTGGGCTGAGCAAAATAATATTTTTCCGAAACAACAGTATGGGTTTCGAAGACATATGGGAACTTTAGATGCCTTGACGGACGTCATAACAGATATTCAATTGGGTTTTACTAAGAACTTTTATGTTGGCGCAATCTTTTTGGACATTCATCAAGCTTATAATTCTGTAAATCTAGATATTTTAGAACGTATTCTATGTGACTACTCTATCCCTGCTAATGTTGCCAGAAGCATCTCCAATATTTTTCGGGATAGACGGCTATTTATTAGAGTGGGGGGGAACAATTTGGTGGGTCCTAAGTGTGCAAAAATAGGCATCGCACAGGGATCGATTTTGAGTCCTCTTTTATTTAATTTATACACTGCCCATTTTCATGATATGGCGAATCAACGTCTCAAGACTGTACAGTACGCCGACGATTTTTGTCTGATGGCCTCCGCCAATTCGCTAGACGCGCTGAAGGACACTCTGTCGAATGCTATGGATCAGTGTAACCAGTGGTTGCTGTTATACGGTTTTGATTTATCTATATCGAAGTCCAACATTGTTATTTTTTCCCGACGTAGATTTCTCCCTATCGGCAGCATGACCCTTGGCGGTATCGAATTCCCGATTAAATCAAATGTTAGATACTTGGGTTTCTATCTTGACTATAAACTTAATTGGGGATCCCATATAAGTCATGTTATCAAAAAGGGAGAACGCTTCATAAACATACTGCGAATGTTAGTAAAAGTGAAATGGGGCGCTGATAGAGTGGTAGCTAAAACTTTCTATACGGCTTGTATACGGTCCCACTTAGACTATGGTTGTTCTCTTTTCGGTGCTGCTAAAAACAATCAACTTCGCAGACTGAAAGTGCTTCAAAATAAGGCCCTTCGCATGTGTGTTGGCGCTATGAGGTCTACGCCGGTGGAGGCTTTGTATGTTGAGGCGGAAGAGCCTCCATTAATTTTACGTTACCAATTTTTGGCTTCGAAGCATGTCTTGAAACTGCTTGCTGGCAACTCCAATCATTTGTTATTTAATATTAGAAGATTGTCGGTTCTGCTTGAATCGTCAAGATACTGGGCTAATAGGAGTAAGCCGTTATTGGTGGAGGCACTGAGGTATATCTTGCCACTTAAACCTTTTGTGCCAAAGCTATGTTTGTCAGAGGTCAATTATTATCAAAATCTCAGGACCATGCCCATTAGTTTTCCGCGCTATGGCGATATTCCATCCGAGAATAAACTTATTCACCAACAGTTAATTGAATGTTTAGCTCCTTCTTGTTTAATATATACTGACGCTTCTAAGTCGGAGGAGGGCTGCGGATGTGCTTTTTTGGATTTGACCCGCAATGTGTATTATTCGTT
Organism: Protaetia brevitarsis; assembly: GCA_004143645.1. NCBI lineage: Eukaryota > Metazoa > Arthropoda > Insecta > Coleoptera > Scarabaeidae > Protaetia > Protaetia brevitarsis. Next base: position 522,884 of record RXPK01000296.1, read on the forward strand.
CAAACTGAATAGTGGACTTACTATATTCTCGGCGGAGGCGAGGGCTGTATTAGAAGCATTGAATTATGTAGATCGTCATAATATCCAAGATGTCACAATCATGTCGGACTCGAAAAGTATCCTAGAGGCCCTGCGAAATAGAAGCCGATTTTTAAAATACCATCCTCTGATATGGAATATTCTTAGAAAATTTGATGTTCTTGTTGGTAGGTCCATATCCATTAGGTTTTTTTGGGTTAAAGCCCAGTGGTATAGCGCCAAACGAAGGGTGACTGTTTAGCGAAAGAAGCGATAGGGATGAACAGGATTGTGTGCCAGGATCTGTATGTACAGGACATCCTCGTTTCTGCAAGAAAGCATTTTTTAAAAGACCTATGGGAGACACAATGGCAAGGTTTCCATCAAAATAGTTTAACCCAATATGCGCTGATCCATCCATCAATATTTCATGACCGTTGCATCATGAGCGATCCATTTCCAGGTTACTGTTATTCAACCATCGCTCGTCTAAAATTTGGACACGGAATATTTCCTGCACATCTGTATAGGTTGGGGCTTGTAGATTCACCGGTCTGTGAGTGTGGGTACGAAGTGGCCGATTTAGATCACATAATTCTGGGTTGCCCTAAATATCAGCATTACAGGTCTCAGCTGATTCGCGATTTAGCGAATCTGTCAATAACGTTTCCTGCGAGAGTGGTGGGTCTTTTAGCCGAAAACAGCTTCCAAGTGTATGAGGTTTTGCTTAAATTCATTAGAAGCGCGGGGATTCGAGTTTAGCAATAGTGTTTTAGGTGTTTTGTTACCTCCGTTATCTCTCTTACCGTGATACCTTTGTGTGTATGTCATAGTTCCTTAACTTTTCATTCGAACCGCCAATAGGCTTTACTTCAAGTGGCTAATGGGCAGAGATCCCGAAAAGCCAACAAAAAAAAAAAAAAAAAAAAAAAACCTTATATATACAAAATGGACTACTTACAAACGAAAACTTTATGGATAAACATATTCAACTCTATTTCGTATCACGTATACGCCGATTAATGATGTCTTTAAAATTGACCGTGAATGATTGCTATGTCGTTTACTTAATAGGTTTTCTGCATCCAACCGCAATTGAACTATGTAATTACCTGTCTTCCCTGACTCGTTTCTGCAGGTATTAAGTTATTAACGACTCGTTCAGTAAATTTAAAATGCCGGTGGTGTTTGGCAATGTTTTAAATTTGAGGAATTAGCAAACGTAGACCAAAGGTAAGATTTTGCTCTTACTTTATTAATTAATAATGATCATTATAAATAATTAAACGTTATTTAGACAAACTTAGATGATTTTATTTTTAAATCTTTAATAAAAACGAAAAAGAATGATACTCAATCTCAAATCGATTTAATTAGGCTTGCTTATTCTTTTGTGTCTTTCATATATTTACCATTTATTCAATTAGACAAATCATGATTTATTTTTCTTCGCTTCTATGAGAAACGGAGCCAGATGCTAGTTTCGTATACAAAGCGTCGGATCAATGGTAAAAAAAAATGTCATTAATCCGTGCATGAACCTTTACTATGAATTTTGAATTTTTGCTGCGAATTATGAATTTGTATATCATTTAACAAGGGAATTACTCGTCTACCGCTGAATATTACCACAGAATATGACTTCTCAGATACAAAACAATGCAATATTCCAAATGAATTTTCCAATTTTCTTGATGAGTGTATGATTTTTCAGATATAAATCAAGGCGAAGATCCAACTGAATTTTCCACGCACTTTTATCAGTGTACATAGTAAGGTGGTAACGACATCTCAATCTATCTTTTTTGTTTCCATTCAAAACTCTATATCTTTGCGTCGTAGTTACAGTCACAAATCAATGTATATGCTATGTAAACAAAGAAATACGACAGTACAATATTTTGTTACAATTCTACATTATCACCAAAGCGTGGTGTTCCTCACGACACCATTTTGGACCCTTTACTTTTGACGTTATATACTAATGGTATTGCGAATTGTATGGAAGGATGTTATTTTTATATGCCGATGATCTAATTATTGTGACAGCCTCAAATAATGCAGAAATTACCTGCCAACAAACACAAATACCTATACTTCAATACTTTACAAATATGAGCTCAAAATAAAAAAAGAATGATTAATCATAATACAACCATTATGCTTATCAAATCACCCCATATGACATCTGTACCACCTCCACTTTAAAACAATATTTCTAAAAGTGTGAGATGTCAATGAATCCTCCAGACCACTCCGAGGCTTCTGTTGCTTGAGATGTGCTTATCCCTAGATGAAGTAATAAGTATGGTGGATATTATTTGGACATTTTAATGCCAAATGAATTACCAATTACTCTTCGTGCAAGAAATATACAAATTTGCTAAAGAAAGAACTGAAGTATATAGAGGCATTTCAAAATCATAAACGTGTTTTGCTTTTACAATCTGTTTATTATTATAATACTATTAAATGTCTTCATTGATATATGAAGTAACTGTTATATAGTAAATAACTGTTACAGAAATAAATTAACACATTAATTGGTGTAGATTCAGAAATACCCTAATGTGAGGGTCCATGTTCTACCATCTGAGCCACTAAGAAAGAACAAGTTATACTACCACAGTAAGATAATACAATAAATACATTTAATGAAAATCTAAATTAGCGATTAAAAAAATCCTCAATTTGAATTCTCTCTAGCAAAGGTGTAGGAAACATACATACCAGTTTGCTTCTGTAGAAGTAAGTCTCTTACTATTCGTACTAGTATACATGCAGTTTTTAATGATAACTGTTACATATGTCAACGGGTAACAGATACAAATTTACTTACTGCAATATGTCGTATGCTGAAAATGACAGCTTTGCCAGAGATAATAAACAATCCAACGTGTATATTATGCTCGTGGATAATTGGATAAAAAAAAATTTGAGTAAAAATATTTCTTTGATTGACCTATAATTTTTACGACCAATGCTTCAATGATAACAATCAGGTTGGTCGTAAAAATTATAGAATGTCAATAATTTTTTTTTTGCCCGAGTTTGTTCGCCATATTTTACCCAATTACCCATACATTTATCATGGTAAACTTGGAAAATAACAGAAATTAAAAAATAGCACAAGTAATCGTAATTGTCAATATTTTTATAACCTAAAGATCCGTGATTCATATTAGGTTTCTGTCATGCTCAACCAAAAGAACTTCAAATATTTATGATTTGCCGTTAAGGTTGCGCGTAACCGAGAAAAAGAGATTTAGTTATGCAGTGGCAGTAATGAAACATAACCAGTCATAATTTCTGTAGCAACACCAACTTAATTCAGGCAAATTATCCAGTACTACCACACTAAACTCTCATGCCGAACGTTCGGCGTTTTCCCGTATGTGCTCGGAGTTCGACAAACTCTGAATCGTATAGACGGTCGCGTCCACACGATTCGTGTAGAGTGCGGTAGTTGCCGAACATTCACAATTCGGCGAACTCCGATCGTGTGGACGCAGCTTGAATATCGAAGATTATATTTTTATATAACTTATTATTAAATTGGATAACACGAATGCCAATAATGATAGTACTTTATTTTGGAGCAATTAAAATTGTTATAGTCTGTCGTACATACAGTGTGTAATGTTTAAAACATAAAAAACAATGAGGAGGGCTGTCTCTTGTCAGGACGTAATGTAGGTATTCTTCTGTTCCAACTCATCTAAGTCGAATCTCATAAGGATAAAGAAATATAAAAAATTCATAATTTTGTGGACATCCATATATAATTATCTAAATCATTATATTATAACCAATTTCTGAAATTCGATCAAATAAGTATAATAACATAGGTCGTTCCGTATTTATTGTAACCACCCTGTATATAAATAGCTGTACCAGTCGAAAGGACTACATAAACGGCGCAAGCCTTATTGAAACTTTTTTTTTAATTTCCACCGTTTAGAAGTTATTTTAGGTAAACGAAATTTGAGCCAAATGTCAAAGTCAAATTGTACCCTTTAAAGTTGAACTTCCGCAGCAAGTGTCCTTGACAAACACTCCATACGGTTCGCACACTGAGAGAGTTTAATTATAATCTGCAATTTACAGTTCGGGAGGTTCCCATTACACCAGTGCAATTGATCTCAATAATCCGAATGTTTTAATAGACAGAATAAAGTTGCTTCTAATTGATTTAAATTCGTTACAGACTCTACTTTGATTTAATCCATTTTGGAAAATTCAAATATATTTAATAAATTAATAGTGGCTATTATTTCAAAAACCTCTGTATATAAATGGAATGGTTTTATTTTGGCTAACAGGAGGCTTTCAATTCACAATTTATAACATGACTTTCCATTCAATACATAGATAAAAATCCAATAAAGTTACTGCCGATTAAATGGAATTACTTACCAAATATGTATTTTATTTAATTCGTTTTGTAAATGCTATTAAATTGTATTAATTCTATTCGGATTTATTATTATCTATAAACACCTATGTAAGATAATAATAAATCAGAATGAAATGAACACAATTTGATTGCAATTATATATTTATCCATTCAAGCAGAATACATCCATCATTTTGTAAAATTCAAATATACATATTTACAAAATTAACAGTGGCTTTTATTTCGAAAACATCTGTTAATCCAAGGGCTTATTTTGTCCGAACAAGAGGCTTTTAATTGGCAATTTATATCATGCTTTAATCGAATTCAATTAGAAAGGGTCCCAAACCGAATTAACAGAAATATCTTTAAATTCCAATCAATATTTGTTCCAAAGAGCTCTTTCAATTCAATTACTGAATTGGAATGGAAAAACACCATAATTTATATAATTTGCATGTTTGGAGAAGATAATTGCTTCCTTTCTATGTATCAAACTGTATGCAAAATTTGACTCCTGTGATTCTTCATTATAACTATATATTTTTATTAATGGTCAGAACTCCAGAGGAGAGGCAAATATAAGTTTGTATATTGTACATTTCGCAATCCGCAGGAAGTTCTTAGATTATCATTCTAGCAGGCGACGGCGACAAAGAGCCTAGAGCGGTAATTCAATTAACGCGGCCATGCGTTCGTCATTATACACACGAGCTTGGTCGTGATTTACTTCGCCAACTACTACGCACCGTTGGCATAGTCTAGATCTCCCGTCGCCTGACCTGTCCGATTGTCGGTCCCTGCGATACGTCATGGAATTCCAGTCGGAATTTCGATTAGGACTTTACGGTTTGTCGCGCGACATAGCCGAGTTCGACTGAATTGTACCCCTCTCCGCGACGCGAGCATGCTTCGCATTTCATCCGGCCGACAGGGTCAAGTCGGGGTCGACTATTCCGTTGTTCGTGAATGTGATGCGGGACGTATGCGATGAACACGGTAGCATTAGAGATAGGAGATAGTGAGTAGGGGTCGTTGTAGTTGCCTAACGTTATATTATTAATGCCACTATCGGTCAAGTCTGATTAATTTGTTGTTTGTAGGCTTGGGATATATCAATGATCACTGCGCTACGCGTACCGTATTGGGAAATACAGGGTGTTTTGAAACATCGTTTAAGTTTAAGGGCATGTAGTATCGACGAAGAATAAGGTAAAGTCATAATAAACATATGTTCACAAATCAACGTTTACAGATAACAGCGAGTGTTCCTAGTAGTACATGGATATAACATATCCCAGTAAACAGGTGCTTATCAGCTATTGTTTTATGACAGTTTAATTTGACGTTTTGTGCAATTTGTAGTAATTACAATGGTTGCGTATTCCAATGCTGAAATGAGCGATATGGTGTTCATGTACGGTCGTGCTAATGGGATATCTTTACAAGCACGTCGCTTCAAGCTGAAACGTTTCTGATGCCAACTGCTTCGCATGTGATGTTTCAGACGGTGTGTTCAACGACTAAGAGAAACTGGTTCGTTTGAGAAGCGTCTTCTGATACGGGATGGCAGAGAATAGCATGTACTCCACAGATAGGAGATCGAATTTTAAATATTATTGATGAAAATCCCGAAATTAGTGTTAGAAGAATTCGACTCAAGTGGTGTAAGCAGCAAACTTGTTGGAGAACTCTTCATGAGCAACTCCTATACCCTATCAATATCCAAAGGTAAAGCCTTACTGCTCCGGATTATCAAGCGAGAAGGCTTTCTGTGAGTGGTTTTGCGAACAGCTGCTGATCGGCCAGATTTGCTGATAACATCCTTTCACTGATGAAGCTGGTTTCTAAAAATGGGATATTTAATTTCCACAACAATCACGTTTGGTGTGACGAGAATCCTCATGTTACCGTTGACGCCAGGCACCAGCAATGTTTCTCTAAACATCTGTTAGGGATGATAGGGGAACGCTTTTTAGGACGATTGTTTTGCCACAACGCTTAACAGGTCTTGCAATACCTCGAGTTCTTGGAAAATACTTTACATGAACTTTTGGAAGATTTACCTATAATTTAAGACTGAACCTCTGGTTTATGCAACATGGAGCTCCACCGACTTTACGCGTGCTGTTAGGGAACATCTTAACAATGAATTCCTGGGAGATGGATAGGCGAGCAGGTCCATTGCGTGGCCTCCAGTCTCTCGATCTAAACCCGTTGGACTAGATCTGGAGTTATTTGGAAAGTTTAGTGTACGCAACACCGGTAAACGATCTTCCAGAGTTGCGCCAACGAATAGAACATTGTTGCCAGATAATACGAGAAAAACCCTTGTTTTTTTGGAAGAGATCATGTGTCGAAATGGAAGGACGGTCATTTGAACATCTTCTTTTAGTATAATCTATTTATGTTAAAATGCAACATCTAATAAAAACCGCTAAAGCAAACTTATTCTGAATTGCGATAAAATGCTGTTATCTCGTAACGGTTGATTTGTGGACATATGTTTATTATGACTTTTAACTTTATTTTCGATCGTACTACATGCCCTTAAAATCTTTAAACGATGTTTCAAAACACCCTGTATAGTTACGAAAGTGTGCAGTATTAGATAAACATGTGTGAAAATTTTGTCAAAACTGACTCGTCTCCACGCGCGCGCGTGTTTATACTTGGCGCGTTGTACTCTGAAGAAATCTACGTTTCTTGAATGTTCCAGTGGATTCGCACCCAGAAATTTCCACTGCGAATTAACGAGAAAAACAATAACGCCCTCTATGAGCAGTTTCGTGATCTCTGCTTTAAAGAGGTGGCGCCATCTGCTGGCGCAACAAGAAACCCATGATTCAAAATTTAAAAATAGGCGCGCTACAATATTAAATAAAAATATTACTTAATATCACTTTATTAAAAACTGTAAATTTTTATCAGATAAATAAGTAAAAGACGAATCCGCACCTTTCAATTTAAATATCCTACTTCATAAGTGGTAGTTTGTTCTTTCCAGTTTTTCTCCTCGTCTCAAATCATTTCATGCTAATCATTTCAGAATACACGAGACCACCTGTCTTCAGCGGCTTCATTACTACACTTAAATTGTATTCACTAGAATAGGTTTATAAGCATAAAAATGCCAATCCAATAAATTCCGAAAATATTAGTTTACAATCAAATATGCCTACATTTATCATTGGTAAGTGTATAGAATGCAGGCCGCTTGTCCGATAAATTTAGAACGATAGACTGTGACAGTGCCCTGGACATATGACGATCGACCATTATGCGTGATGGTGATGGTAACTTAGTTGTATAACTTAATTTATATTCACTGTAAGGCCACACTCACATTACGAAAGTGAATTACCATGACATTAGTTTCTTCAAATCCGATAGCTGGCGCTGGAGGCACTTGATGTTTCGGATTAGTAGTCTCGAACGCCATGATGTCACTTTTTTGTTTGTTTTTAGAGGGGCATATAGTGTATGGTTATATCTATTCTGTTTATCACCATTTAACAATTTTTCTTTTAATTTATTTTGTTTTATTTAAACCAGATTTTTTATTTATTGTACTTTCCATGGATTTCTTCGTTGGCTATTGGCAGCAGTAACTGTAGTAGGGAGTTTAGGTTAGGATTTGGTTTAAGAATTGCTGGTTTCATTTATTTTATTTTGAACCGTCCGGTGATTTTGTTTTATTGGACTAGTAGTTCAATATAGAATTATTCTGGAAATCCTATCCTTGCTTTCTTTTCACTTCTTCTGAGTGTGTTATAAATATATGATTGTTATGATCAACAAAGAATTCTAGTACGCTAATGTGTTTTTGCATTCTATCTTCACTTAGTAAGCATTTTATGTTAGCAGAATAATAGTTGGAGTACATCGCGCAGTGGAAGGATGTTTGGCTAGTGTGGGGGTAATTTAAGTAAACATTATTTTCCTATTCCAGAAAATATACACATGGTGTTATTTATAGATTGGGTTGAGATATGAATAACTCCACAGAAATAAAAAATTGTAACTGCAGAGTTTGTCACAAATATTCCAATGCTCACAGTGATAAAATTACAAACCTAAAAAATTACACTACAAGTGCCTTAAAATACATTTCAATTTCTTTAATGAAAATCGTTTGGCAATAAACGTATAATAAAACATAATAAATATGAAATATAATATAATAAGTAATAAATATTTACAGAACTTTATCAAGTAAAATTAATTTCACAAGTTCTGAACATAATAGTGGACCTAAGTTAATTAGGATAACTTTGTCCAAAATACATCAGGTATGTACCTTTATCGTATGTTTAGTCAATTGACTTTGGGTGAACCTTTAGAAAATAAATTAATACGTCCCTGGTAATAATTCAAACTGGGCTTCTAAACTTTAACAATCACAAAAATTTACAATATTTAGTACTAGCAACATTACTGATAAATGACTTTTTTACTATTTATTACTTTCAGTGGGTTCCAATATGAATTGTATTGTTCTACCTTAACTTGAAGTATATGGGCAATAACAGTGAGCCAGATTCTCGTATTTATTAGAGCAATAACACGAAATGCACCTGCAGCATACTGAAATGCGCACGAATGACTCGAAGGAGCAGGAAATAGCCACCAAAACATCGACTCATTCGCAACGTTGAAATATTTTTCAACGTTAGCCGATGTTAAAGGCATAAATCAAGTAAATCGCGTCGTTACGGCTACTGTGTTTTACTATGCGTCTAGAAACTTTTAGACTTGCTACGTGGCCACCTCGAACATTTCTTAAAAGCAGGCTGATGATAGAAATTTTGCTGCGCTACATTCGAATACTTAATCAACACCACTTCCATTAATCCTTCATTATAATAATTTAACATTTGTGGATTTAAATGTTTTATTTTCCTTTAATATATGGTTATTGATATATGTATATAACTTTTGCACGTAGGTAGTTGGAATGAAAAACGTGTTGATAGAGATGAATTTTCAATTTTTATTCCTTTTCTGTAACACCGTTGAAATTACATGTGTCTCAATTGAAGTACAAGTTGTTAATTCTCCTTTATTTGTGTCTTTTCATAAAGCGACCTTATCTTCCCCCGGTAACTTAGTTCTTACGGGTATTATGTTACCTTCCCAGGAACTGCATGTGATGACGCATGCATCAGCTTTAGCATTTTCTTACGTGAAGTGGGAACACAGATAAAGTTGCTTTACAATTACATCATAATATATTATACAGGGTTTATTAAAAGTTAAACAATTTGAATTAAGAAGGTAATTGTAAAGTAATAAGAGAGAATACATTAATACATAACATATATTATTGTGATTTCTATAATAGATTTGCCTGGCTAATGTTTAAGAAAAAAGAAAAACTTTCTAATTAAATCTTTTCCATTTTCCGTATATATACCGTATATGCCCAAGATGTATCAAATGAGCTTTTATTAATAAAACAGTGTAATTATTAATAACATGTGTAATTTATTAACAAGTTTATATCAAAAAGATATAAAGAGTACGAGAACTCTTACCCAGGTGACTATATTTATTTAGAATGTTCAAAACAAATATTATTAATTATCATCCAGTATACATTTGGATTATTAAATTCTCAAAATAACTTTTAAATATCTGGCTATCATAAGAGAAAGAAAACCACCAACATATGCACATTAAAATTTCAGTATGAACTGTCATCTTGCAGACACGAAAAATATCCACAAAATGTTAAAAATATTAAATACAACGAAATTTTTACCAAGAATGTTGAGAAATTACAATGCCACTTATGTTTATAGGAAGTACATCAATTTTTCAAGTAGTTCCAAGCACTTTTGGAAGGCCAGGAATCGATTTATAGACAAAAGATAAAATCTACAAAGAAAATCAATGTTGTATTGTTATTTTTGCACAATAATAAACAGATCTGCCAGATTTCTCTCTAAATTATGAAGAGTAAAGACCCTCTCGTAACTTTGTCATGATGAGTGTTTAAGATAAGTGTAATGATCACTTGCAAATATCGTTTTATCCAATTTACGAGCATTCAATCCGACATCTACAACATAAAGGAAATAAACATACTTCCACGTGATGCTTTATTACATAAAAGTAAAGATGTCGCGTGTCCATCGTGTGTCTTTTGCATATTCCGATTGTTAGGGGAGGGTGGGGCAAGATGGGCCCACGAGGCATGATGGGGAAATCGTCTTATCTACAAATCGGCAGTAAGCATCTGTCAAATAATATTGACAAGTGCTGTTTTATGTTTGTTGTAATGTACGAAACTTTACTAGTCGTAATAACAAAGTTATTGCTGTTTGCGCGTGAACTTTGCAATTTCCAGAATTTCGTTATTATTTTGATGGTGAGTTCAACGGCCAGTATCGAAGCATAAGTAATATTTACAACTAACTTTTTGTGCTCATTAATTGACATGTATTGCATGTATTTTCTATACTGCGTTATTTGTTTATTTCAAATAATTAATATGTTATTATACATAACCAGAGAATGTCCAAAAGAGCAAGATGGGGCTATTGTATGGGAAACATGGGACATCACTATCTCACTCTTCAGTCTGGTCGTTATGCCTGGATATGCCATTATGCTTTCTCGAAGACATAATGCCTATTTTTCATGTTAGGAATAAAGTACAGGTTCAATGAAAGCGTAACAAGGGAAAGACAACAATCTTTACAAGCACTACGTATAAAAATCCGCTACAAGAAAATAGAAGTCTGGAGAATCCCTAAGGCAACTAGAAGTGCTGAGGGAGAGTTAAAGGAAAAAAAATGACAAAGAAGAAAACAGAAGAGATCAAGAAGCCGAATTTTGTAAGGAAAGCAAAGAGATAGAGTTTTAGAAAACGTCAAGGAAATAATCAAGTTCTTCTGTTGAAGAAGATGACGCTCAATGTTAGTATTGTAAAGCGAAGTATTGATACAATGCAATGGATGGCGAGGTTAGGTACATGGAGGCTGTGCGAATAACGTGAATGAGTTCGTCTTCTATTGTCTCAATTGTCAAGATTAAGTTTAATATTGTTATCGTTATTGTATGTTTTTAATTTTAAGTAGTTCCGCTTTAAAGAGTTCAAGCTTTGTTCCTGCATGTTTTTAAGGATATTTTAAGAATCTATTTTTTTACCTATTACCTAGCTTTATATGACCCATTCCTAACTCACCTGGAACCCCATCTTGCCCCCATGGTGGGGCAAGATGGTGTATTTACACATTTCTTTTCAAAATTTTCTCACAACATCAAGAGTACCCATCGAAAAATTGTAAATTCATCCATCAGCAGATAAATGATCACAACAAGCGTACTTAGAACCTTGTATATCAATTTGCAATCCTGATGCAATGTTCTAAAGCTTAATGTTCCCATCTTGCCCCACCTTCCCCTATTTATTTATTTCACATTGAAGATGAGTTTTTTATTTTAATTTTAACAAGGAACGCCGCCTAAGTATTTTTACATGTTATTATTATTTTTTTTAATCTGAAATACAAAATATTTAAAACTTATATTAACGATTATGATGAATAAATACTATTTTGAATTTGTCAATACACAATTATATTGCGTACATACCAGGCACGATTATTCTTTAAAAATGGCTGTATAAATCGAACCGTTTTGTAAAAATTTAAGTGTTTCCGTGCCGTTTAAGTAGTCAAACGACAAAGCCAGGGTAGAACGTGTATATTTCCATTTAGCGCGGTAACGAACCGTTCATAAGCGTAAAGCGCGACAGGTTTAGGAACGGGGTTGAATAAAAATGAGTAGCGAAGGAGTGCGCCATCTTATCGTTCGCTTGCTTGACTTCTAGCAGTGTTCTCGCAGTGGTTCTCGTAAGGAAGGGTTTGGGGGGTTTCGTTTCGATCAAAATTTCTGCGAATTTTCTCGTTTCTCTGAAAGTATTTCGCGAATTCTAGATATTCCTACTCCAGTCTGACCGACTCAACCTATCCCTTCGCCATTGATCCACGCCCAAGTCGTAGCGTCTTCAGATCCTTTAGCGTAGATTTTTTTTACCGATTTACACGCGCTAAACGGAGCACGCCACTGTAGTTGTTAGAAAGAGAGGGAAGTATCAAACTTTATATAATGTAATACTTGCTTTGTTAACGCAGAAATTAACAAATAAAATACTTTATGAATGCACGGAGAGAATAATATAGGAAATTTTACCACGACGTGCAGGTCGGCGAAATGTTAACAAATGAAACCAAAATAGTTTTGTGTTTTTATTATAAAACATTATCCACTAATACTAGGAAATTAATTGGTTAATTTTTGATATCCTGGGGAAAATAAAATAATAGAACATATACAATTACCTTTGCATTTGTAGACACATTTGCAATAATTTACATTATTCTCTGATATTCATCGAATTGTTTTATGGACTCTGGAAATAAATACAGACACATTGCATTTAAAAAATAGTTATATTCTAAAATTATTTTGTTGTACAGAAATAAATTTAAATAATAAATAAATAAAATTTTTGGTTCTTCACATATTTCATCATTTCACATAAAGCAGTGTTCACAGAATTATGAGACTAGTGTATTATATTTTTGTTATTATTATTAACAATCATAATCAAATTATTTAGTTAGAGTAGGAAAATTTCAATTGTTATGTAATCCAGATAGTATTTAAAATAGGTGAGATGAGAGAGATGAAATTTAGGATAATTTGTAATTGTTTATGTTTACATAATTAATAATGTATGTATCAATGAATCAAATCAATCATGAATAAATTACTAATCAGATAACAGTGTTAAGAATGTTACATAGATGCTTATTTACGGAAAATTATGTATGAATATCATAGGGCCTACATGTAATTAGGTGGGGGTGTAATGTTAACGTGTTAACTCATTTACTACTAACGGAACGAAAGTTGCCGGTTCAATAGACATTAGAAACTACACTTTAGTAGAATTTTAATACATCGCCTGCATATACATTGAATAAAGTTAACATGAAACTGGCGCCACCTATGAATATTTATCGGGACCTTAGACATAGGCATTAGGTATACACCACGCACGACCGCACAGCTTTAATAATCCACTCCCACCTCATAGTTTATTATCTACACACCCTGAATTAAACATGATCCCACCCCGCTTTTGGGCCGCAAATTATTATTAATAATAAGGCGGTTGTTTAAACAGGGTGCGTGGCCTAATAGTAGGTCGTGTGTATGTGAAATGGTAAGTCGTAATTCCTCCAAAATGCGGGAAGGAAATCGTTGCATGAATGCTAAGTTACCACTGCGATTTATTACCTGCTGGATTGGGGAGTGAATTTACAAGACGTTTGTACAGACTCTGAATAGAATGTTCAAATAATGGGATTGTAATGACTCGAGTGCAAACAATGTGTTTCAAATTAAAGTTATAACGGATAGAATCGTGATACGATTTCGTAATGTAGCGTGCGTATCATGTGATTCAGGATAGTTACAACAATGTTGTTAATTAATTAGATTGGGAACAGATCCAATGAATTTTTGATTTAAATTAATATTTAATCAAAAAATTGCTTCCATTGACTAAGAACTAGGATACCTTTATCATTATCAATAATGTTTATTACTGTAGGATTGCAATTGACATATAAATAAAACATACTAAAAATAAAGTATGCAACTAATTGCAAATTACAAGAACCAACAAACCTATAAACAAATAAAAGCAAATAAACATTTGCAAAATACTTGTCATTAAAATTAAAAAACTATGCTGATTATAAAACACTGTAGCACTCTCGGTCCTCCAGCAACATGTCCTTTACTTTTAACTTGAACGGCATTAAGGTTTTTAACATAGGGTAAGTAGTTATAAAGTTTTTTAGCAAGATAGTTAAAGGACGATTATGTTCTGCTATAAAATCAAAGGTATATTGTTGCTTGTGAGAAGAAGTACAGTGTCGTGTGCACGCTGTCATGGTCTCCTCCCGCATTTTACGTTTGTTATTCTAATTTTAAATCTATAATTAAATAATTTTAAATTTTCGACTTTTAATATTGTATTGTTCATAATGTTTATGGTATTTATCTCCGACATGATTCAAATAACTTTGATTCTTTGAGGAAGCAATAAACTAATTGCGAAAGCTTAGAATTGAAAAATTGAGTATTGATTCAAACTTCGGCTGCCATACCCACTAATTTACCTGTGAACCTGATGTATATTGTTGCTGTTCACGTACGCAATAAAAAATATACAATGGTGATATGAAAACTAAATATGCCGTTTTGTTTAAAGTGCATTCAACAATGTTCTACATACAACTTTGCTTGAAGTTCTAGTCGTCTTCTTTTTTGAATCGGGAATACTTTTAGGAAGTTTTGCTGAGTAACTATTGGACATATAAAAGCATATACTTTTATATTTTCGCGAGCAAATTAGATTTTAGGCAAATACACATAACGTTATCTTCAATTATAGTCTATATCTTATTGACCAATGTTCGAATTACCTTCCTTCGATGACTAAACAGTAGGATAAATAGAATCCAATTCCTGAATCCATTGTCAGTTAAATATGTACTTCGTACAGCGAAGATAAGAAGGGACACTCGCCTTTCTACAGCGGGTCCGATCCACCACTTTGGTGTTCTGACTGTCAATATACAGAGAGGGTGCCACGGCAGTTACTGTTCTGACGTTGATTTTGACCGTCATAGAGCATAACTGAGAATGATTAAACAGTATTCTTGGAGTAATTCTAACTGGTCTTTAATTTAATTTATTGTTAACTGATTTGTTTCTTACTGTTTTGCGATTTAATTCCACACAAGATGTTGTAATATTATTTTAATTCTTTTATTTGGTTGTTATTAAATAAGAGTATTCTCTTTGATGGTACTATGTTTTATATTTTCGCTTTGTTACATTGTTAATTTTAAGTTTCCCAGTTCTATTCTAATACTAATGGTATAACTACCTATACTTCCGTACATTACAATGGATCATGTTAATAAATCTTAATAAGCTATTTCATCGTTATGTGCGAAGAACTGATGGTTCGACGACAACCTTCCTTGCGTGATTACTGTCTGTCATCATTCTTGCAACATTAGCAAATCTCAACTATACAGCACTCTATAATTACGCAAGTATAATTCCACTACAATTTAAGTTCGTTCAACGAAGCAAATGGCATTACAGATTATAGACAGCCGCCATTTTGAGTTCAGATTACACTTCGCCCTCTAATAGACGTTCTTTCTGATTGGTGTAATTAAAGAAGCTGAGGTATCCGATGCTAAACTAGAGAAGCAGTGCTAACAGTCATTTTCTAGCAACACAACATCAAAGGCGCCGACAATAAGTGCCTCGTTCTTGCCTTATCCGTTCCCTGTTTCAAATTTTCAATAATGTCAGCATTACTCATTTGTATTAATTTATTCTTAATAGACAAATCTGTAATAATAGAAATAAACAAAATATTTAACATTACTTTTATGCGATTTAACTTTCGTTAAATTTTCGATTTCACCCAGTACTAAGTGTATCAAAGGTATGGTGCTCGGAGAAAAACAGATATTTATATATTTATTTATTACATATTAAAAATATAATCAATGGTATTAACTGGGGCACAATAATACATTATCTAATAAATAGTATGCATTCATATATTACTGTTTATTAGAGAAAAAATACAGTCTGATTTAATTATAATATAGCTAATTATAAAGGTTGCTGTCATTATTTTTGTTATTTATTTTTCTCAGTGTAGTGTAAGAAACAAAAATACAAACTTTGATATGTTGGAGTATGTAATAATTATGTGCGTGGACAGAATGATCTCATATCGTAAACTGTTCTGTAGTGGAACTTGAGAAAGTAGACGAGCTTGACAGTCGCATACGTCCGCATAATCATCATTATTTGCGTTGCAAACAAAACACTTGTTTTGTGAGAACCTCCACAAAGCTCCTATATAAAACACTGAGTAAATAAAAACTCAAAATGCACGTAGTTTCCTTTTACGTGGAGAATTTTAAGCAAACATTAAATTTTATATTTTATCGCGGTTTAACACCAATCGATTACTTTTAAAGCATTTGTCCGCTTCTTTAAGTAGCAAATCCGTTTCAAGATCTGAACTGGTCGCAATTTTCTTGCTTTGTTAACAATGTCGTATTAACAGTAAATAAGCACAGCTCTTCCACGAATTGCAGAATTGCTGCTGTTGGTGTTGATTTACCTTTCCAAAATCCGTATTTTGCCAGTAAATATTGTATTTTTCAAAGAACTTTGTTAGTCTGTTCTTAATGGCCGATTCAGATATTTTTCACAACACTAGCACAATAACAATTGGACGATAATTGCTTAAATTAGCTTCGCCTGCCCTTTTATATATTAGCGCTATTTTCGTGACTTTTTGTTCACCTGGAATTTATCTTCAGGCATATGCTTGTTTTAAGCATTTCACCTGGCTTTGTAGCGGATCTTGATTTGTACTAGGGAGTGTTAAAGCTCAGGAACGTTAATAAAATAAAGTGGGATAATATGTGTTTTAAGTACTTACAATCCAATTTATTGTTCGTATTTGCACATGCTCCAATATTCTCGTTCCATCTGTTAAGTTATAACAATATCACAAATATTTGCTTAGAAAACAATCCAAGTACGCCGCGAACTCACAATTCCCAATTGGACCTACATAAAGGTATCGACCGTCCGGCAGAGAGGGTTATTTAATTCGCATCGCCCACTGAACTGCTGCCCCCATTTCCACGGTTCTTGGCGACGCTTAACGTAGAGAGCGGACACGTTTCTCACAATCAAATTTTAATTACGCGTTTTCTATCTTTTTTCCGCACGTCCGCGGAGCGACATTTTCCAGGACCCGAAGCGACGGTATGCGGTACACTTCTAATTAGTATCTACCCCTCTGAGATAATTAAATCTGATTGGTCCACGCTGAGTCTCCATTAGTGCAACGGACGTGAGGAAGAACCCGGCTTGCTACCGGTACGCCCATTTTCCAAGTGATTGGCCAGATGTAAAGGCATAAAGGAAGATGTGATTTTGTTGTGACATATCGTAAGCAGTTCCGCCTGCTTGCTAGAGTAGATACTCTCATTTTCAGATCCAAGCCAACCCTCACCCAAGCCTAGTACGGACCACAGGTGCAACATGTGATGCAAAGGGTTTACAATATTCTCGCAATATTTGACGAGAGCATAAGCACACCTTAGCGATAATATTTATGTACTATCACTATTAGATGTGATTCAATGACATTATTCATTAAACCATCTAATTTTCACATTTTTAGTTCATCCTTAACAACATCGTTAACATTTTTTTCCATTTAGCAGGAATAAGATTTTTAATAGTTTACAATAAGTGGTCTTTAAACCAGTGCAAACCAATCTTCAAAAATTGTAGCCGTCATTTCTTCTTGGTAATCTATCTTTCTTTACCTTCGAAAACTAGTAAACCGCCTACTACAAAACTAAGCTCAGATTCTATATGTAAAATAATTAATCGTGTAGCTTTTCTCACAGGATTTCACAAGCCTCTGGTTACACCATCAATAAAAGCTTGTCGGTGACACACAATGCTCTCATCACCTCAAACTTTTTCTTTCGTATGGCCTTCATTTATCCATGCTTCATCTAAATAGTATATATGTAGGTCGATTTTGATCTCTATATTCCTTATCTGTTCAAACATTTCATTCTCCATCTAATTATTCCATCAAGCTCTATTGACACAGATTTTCGGCTTCTTTTGATGTACCTATAGTAATGATATATAAACATATTAATATAGCATAATTCTTACCACTATTGTCAATGGTCTTACTTAAAATTAATTATTTTCATAAATTTATATAATGTTGGAAACAAATCGAATACGGTTACAACACACACTCAACGATATCTTATAAAAATATGAATGTAGGTTTATATTTCCCCTATTGTAATTGTAGTCTGGCTGTTCATAGACGATGATACTTTTTGTAAAATTTGAAATTACCTCTCCGAATTAAAAAAAAAAAAGGTATAAGCAAAGTTAACTAAAAAAAAAACGACTTACCCTAACTGCCCCGTCCGTCTGCCCACTTGCAAAAAAGGAAGTTAAGGTAAGGTGAGAGATATAGAGAAAGCAGGGAAACGCGAAGCTTCTATAGACGACGAGGAAGCTAAGTGCTCCACGCGAGAGGTGAACAACCAGTGTAGCGTATGCCTACGTTTTCGATAAAAAAAAAAAAAACAAAAGGCACCAAAAGATGCAAACTAAAGAATAAAAAGAAAAATCATGAACTGGCGTACACAAATATTTATAAATAAGGAATAAATCTATAGATAAAAAAATCGCGTAGTTATCACAGATATTGCAGTGAGAATTAGAAACCACACCCACTGCCCTCTTCACTCCTGCACGCAGGCTTTCCAAACTACAATCGGCAGTACTAATCTGGCACCACACATAGATGAATGTAGGTCTTCGCTGCTATCGGTTATTTCTTCTCACTTTGGCCTTTTATCTATTTCTTTTTAATTTAAATTTTTTATAATCTCTTTGGCCATTTCATTTTGTTTTTTTTCTAAATTCTTTATTATAAATAATTCTTTTCGTTGCAATAATACATACCACATAAAAAAATATATACTGTCGCCAGTATAACTACTAAAGCATGTTTTGCACGTATAAGAGGGATTATTATGGATATGGTAGGAAAAAATGAGATTTGTTAAAGCATTTGGTAAATTAAAATAAAAGCTTTAGTTAATTCCCAAAACAAACAAACAAAATTTAAGAAAAATGTATGAAGTGTAGCTAAAGTTGCAGATTCTGAAATACTGTAACGTTTTCTGTGTTCAAACTATTAACACAGGCCATATATTTAATAAAAAGTATTTATTTCTACACTAAAAGTCTGATTAAAATAAAATAAAACTACTACAACACTAGTTATTTATATTCACTATTATTTATTTCCACTAATATTCATTTTCACCATTCGCTTGTAACTTTCGCTTGGACTTTCGCTATGCGCTCTGCAATACAAATTTACTTGTCCTCGCTCGCGCTCGTGTTTATATTTGGCGGGTTTAATTCTAGAGTAACTTGGAGCTCTCCTGAACTTTCGTATTCGCACCTAAAACTTTTAATTTGTGCTCTATACAGTATACAATAGCGCTCTCTATGAGCAGTTTCATGATCTCCGCTCTAAAGAGCTGACGCCATCCGCCGGGTGCAGCAGAAAACCCAAATTCAAAACAGACGCGCGCTACAATACCAAAAAAAAAAAATGATTACAGATACAATTTGAGGAAAGTACCGGACCAAAGGGAGTACGACACAAGCACCTTAAAAATATCAAGAAGGAAACAATATAGGAAACATAACCCAACTGTCGGGAATTACCAATAAAGCCGTGGGCCTTCCTGGCTCGTAATGTTAATTTATGCAAATATTTCCTCTTGTGTTGTTTGTGTATATTACCAATAGTTTACACTGGGTATTATACTGCACGAGCGATCTCAACTACAAACAGTTATACAGGGTGTATCAAATAAAAAAGTAAATTTTGCTAAGGTGTTAACTACACGACATATAAAGCACAAACCCGCCGAAACCGGATTTCATCATTAAAGAATAAAAAAAAGTAAAATTTAGAGCCAAAAATTCTTTAGTCCGGGCCTGATGCAAGGAAACGTCATGTTAAGCACTCGCTAAACGTAGTATTATGTATAAATACATTACACTCATTTAGTATTATTCTTAATGGTATGCCGTAAGTTCATTTAACGTCATTCTGAATAAATAAAGGCCTTTGTAAAAATAGCAAAACTGAGGCATTTTAAATTTCTTCTTTTTATAAAATAAACATTCAGATACAGAAAATTTGCAAACACACCTTTTTACTATGATATTGCGTGAAAATGAATCTATACATTCCCGCGCTTTTGCCGATGCATCAAGCTTCGATTATCTTTATATGAAATCATGATGGTCCTGAAAAGGATCGTTTTTTCGAGACGGGAAGAATTTTAAATAAAATGTTCGAAGTGGCTTGCACTCCAAACGGCGATCCACACAAAACTAACAGCGGCAATAGCTGAATGATAGTGGTATGTGGGGGTATACTCGGGTCAGCATTTAGGTTGGGCACAGATGCGGTTCTAGCCCACGGCATTTACAAAATATATTTTTTCCCGATAATGCTTACAGATAGACCCTCTGTGCATTAAGACTTTTTGATTGTATATGATTACAGCTGCTACATATTATTATATTTACCTCTATATCTGATACACCCTGTATACATCGTTATATGTATGACGTGCACGCTTCTGTTCGTAATTGAGGTGGTTTCTGCGGTATATATCATTTTAATGTATTCATTTTAAGAAAATCCAAGGTTGATCATTCAAATTTATTATCTGACATTTGAAAATGAACGTTATTACGTCTGGAGAAGAATATCGTATACAAGATCCATTTTTCCCAGATCAGCTTGTCCTACTCCGTACAAAAGCCATTATTAATGGAATTCTGCTTCTATTATTGTGCTACATCGATTTCCCGTCAACCGTCTGTCCTGGACGGAGATAGATTATAAACAGGCGTCATCATTGCCGGCGTCGTCTCTTATAAGCGACGTCTCCTTCTTCATCGCCGACGCAGACGTAATTTTCCCGCGCGTCGAACAGATACCGTACGTGTTTAATTACGTCTGGAAGATAATACGATCATATAACGTATCGAAAATAGCTAAAACTTTGTGCAAACAACTTAATTGAGTGATAACAATGTTAATAACACTGTAACATACACATAAGCTACAGGTTAATTACTAGTACGACAATCCTATTTATCCGATAGGTATCTACTTACATAGTAAAACAAAATCATACAAACATCAAATGGAACTAAGGGAGACGATAATAGTTGGCTTGAGTTTATTTGAAGTAGCATATTAATAATTATTTGTCTTCCTCAATCGCGAGCTCTTCATTAGTGAGTATTAGATGTGCAAATAAAGAACGATAGGTCAAATGGGGTGAAATTGATCACTCATTTGTTTTATAAAAATTTGAAAATAGCGGCAAAGCGTAGTCACTACTGACAAATATTTTTTTCAGTAAACTAACTTTAAACTTTTTATAAGGCCGGCTTAACATTATACTTAATTTAGTATGAAAGTTTGATATAAATTTGCTATTAAATATTTGAAAGAGTATCATACAGAAAAAATTAGTTATAAATTTCGTACGAAGTTTTGTACTAAATATTTAGAACCTGTTCTATTTTCTCATTAATTTTACAAATGAAATCTGCGTGTACAATGTGTGAATTGTTGATTAAGTCCAGTAGGATAGGTAGGTGCTTGCTGTGTTATAAAGATCGCTCAATCTAGGTTGACATAGACAACGTAAAATAAACGATGTAGTTTGTAGTTGAGTCAAAGCATAAGGAAGTTCTGTTGTCTATCGTATCGCTGTATCACCATCCATTTTAGGATAATGTCAGCAGGTTGAATTGTTGATTGAGTATTCAAAACTACCCTAGATAAAGTTAAAATTGATTGATACACAGTTTTATAATCTATAAAAAAACGATAGGTACATACAAAAAATTGCATTTTATTTTCAGAATTATATTTCATCCCTAACTTATCCTGCAAAATTAGCAGATCTATTGCCACTTGGTGCAATAGATCTGCATTTGCACCTTGCCAAAGTTTCAACATTTTGCTTTGCAACTTCATCTATACCGATGTTTAAGTTTTTAGTAGAACACCATAGATGAGCTTATAATCACCATCGGAAAGTCCAAGTACTACTAGACTATTTGTGCCTTTATAATTGAAACAGTAAAATTTATCAGATCCACGTCTATCCTTGTCCGTCAAGACCACCTAGACAATGACGAAATCGCCAAAGTTCATCGAATCGTTCGGCAATGCTTAGTCATTAACTTATTGACAGGCAGTTTAAATAAAAATTTCGACAATGGATCGTCAGTGCTTAATCTGGAATTTAATAAATTTAGAATGCCTCTTCCTTCAGGTAACATACTTACTTATCCAGTTTTTACATCATATTTTATGGGACTAGCTATCATAGTTGCATTCGAAGATGATAGCCATAACAGCAATACTTCTTGGTCAGCTATTTTACGAGAATATTAATAGACTTACAAAATTGTTGGTAGTAATTTTTTCAATTTAAATATAAAACAAGCATATTCATTAACTTCTAAATATTTGATGCTAACTTTCGGACATTTAATTCTTTTTGCTACTATTATTAAATCTGTGTAGTGAACCCACATTAAAATTTTTCGTACATTAACTACGCGATAATTAATATACCTAGTTGTGAATAATTATTTACTCCATAATGTGTTCTTTTGAAACATAATGTGTAGTTTTGTTGCATAATTTGTTGACATAACCAACCTATAAAAGGAGCATAAATTGCATATTGTTTGTCGCAAATGCAAAGTGATTTTTCAGTATAATTTTGCGTACAGTAAAGCTGGACTGTTCGATCAAGGAATAAAGGGTCCTTAATTTGACAAGTTTAATCTCTAATTTATTTTATTCTGTATATAACGTTTGCAAATTCTTGTTCGCTGGTATGTTTTTTTCCGGTAAATGCACCAAATGAACTTCTTAGAACCATGTTTGAGTGAAATAGGAGAAGCGCCATCTTTACAACAATGGCTGTATCACATATATCTATTGAACGTCACTATATGGGTAGAAAACTTCGCCATAATAATACTGCTTAGATCGCAGAACCTGTTTACAAAGTGTGGGTTAGGTTTGGAGAAAAAGTAATTTGAACATAATAATTACATTAATTTAACTACAATTGTGGTTGGCGTAATCCTTATTTCTTAATAATATTCACTTTGGTAAGAGTATTTATTCACTAGAAGTAAGTAACAAAATGATATGATCGCTTTTTATACCAATTATTTTCTTAATTTTTGCAATATCTCTACAATACACGAGATTTTATTAGTTTGAGCGTTTGTTTGTTGATTTCATTAACGACAATACGTCAATCTCGAGGTATGTTGGCAATTGGTGGATATAATATTACACGTCGTAACATTAGCCTTTTTGCTTCAGAAAGACCAATTCCTAAATTTTGAGGTATGTCCAAGATATTGACAAACCGACATCCTTCCTAACATTTGTGGGAATGAGAATATTGCAATTATAATTAATTAATTATTAATTCGATTCGTGAACTACAGTAAGCGAAGTTTCTATAGTTCCACATAATTTTGTAGTTCCTGTATAAACATTTAGCAACACTAATAGTTGGGAAGTACCGTAGTAGAATTTCATTATAGAACATAATCAAATGGCAGAGATATTATTTTATCTATATCACAATTCTTAGATAAAATAGAGCAAGTAGCGTAAATTTAACGTATAAGTATGAGCGAAATTTCTATAGTTCCACCGAGTTAGATAGATGGCGCATCAAGTTAGGCATTGTTTGCTAGTGTAAACGTTTTTCAAACACTTTACAAACTGTATTTAGTGCTAAATACATACATATAACATTAAAGTATATCAGTTAATAACAATGCCGAGAGGTAAATTGCTAACTGATGCCGAAAAAACAAAAATAAATTGTTATAAAGAAATGGGCTTGTCAAACCCAGCAATAGGTAAGAAAATAGGACGATCCCATCACCTTATCAATAATTTTGTAAGGTTGGGTAATTTCTACGGCAAAGATCGGGCTAAAGGAGTTTCCTCCTTTAGCTAACGCGCAGACAGCACTCATCAATATTTCGGTTAGCTTCTTCTGGTAATGTAACTACACAACAAAAAAAATGTGATTTAAATTTACCAATAACTACACAGAAAAAAATCGTTTGGAAAATTTTGCAACAGCGTAGTGTGAAAAAAATTGCTGCAATTTGTAACACAATTGCGTAAATTTTTATTACAATTTTTTGTGCGTTAATTACATTCGACTAAGAAAAAAGACAAAAATATTGTTGTAAAAAATTGTTTGAAAAAATTCAACAATGTTGTGTAGGGGCAGTCCTTGTATTTACACTCATGCTTAATAACTCACACCTTACACGATCAAGGTTAGCTCTAGAAAGATATATTATTAATTTAAAGCTAATTATTATGTGGTAATTGAAACTAAAAGTATAAAAATAGGAAAACTAACGAAATAATCCTACACATTAGAATTCATATTTTGTGTGAAATGCTATTTGTTTATTTTCAACTATTTTCATGAAATAAAAATATTTAGTGAAAACATTTTAATGTATAAATAAGGCATTTTACAGCTTATTACAACCCCCGCATTTACCTCATTTAGGATTTATCCAAATACCATGTATGTCCTTACATTTACATACATAAAATAGGCTTGTATATAAACGGCAATACACAAATGAAAAATCTATAGACGCATTCTACTCTGCACATTTTTTAGCATTTATTATAAATCCGAAACGTTTTAAATTTTTAATGTTTGGCGCCAAGTTTTTGAAGCTATTTTACATCCGCCTTCCATTTCATTACCACGTCGACCGTTGACGTCGATAACGTCGGTAGTTCTTGCTTACGTGCTTACTAGTTACTGCAGTGAATCGAGAATTAGCAAAAACATGTAAGTAGACACTTTGTTATTATTTTACAAGTCTTTTTGGATACGTATATATGTAATTCTTACCAGTATGGATGATTTCATTAAAGAAAAATTAACATTTTTCGGGTTATGGGGCGAACTATATTATTATATGAATATTTTTGTAGTAAATGATGTTATGCACATATATCTACCTATAGAAAAGTCATTTTAAATGTATGAAATGCTTTTTAATGTATGTAATGTATGAAATCAAAATTTTTATAAGGAGAAAATGTTGGCCGCATTTAGAACATGCAAGCAACTGCTCCCTAACGGTTTGAGAGCTGTTGACAACGTGTAAAACGTGTCAGGTATAGCCATTTTGTGTAGTGTTTCTAAACGTAAGCTGATTATAATATCACGTCATATTTGTCGGTATGGACGATTATTCCAAAAAAAAAAAAAAAAAAAAAAAACGTTAACAGTGGAAGTTATAAATCGCGATTATATTTGAGCTAAGCAAAGTTAGCGTTCAAGAAAGGTTGTATTTATAATGTAGAGTTTTCCATCGTATTCGTGCTTCGAATGCGGCCATTATTTTTATCCTGTGTTGCTTGTGTACGTGACTATCTCGATGATGAGTGTGCGCATGTGTACATATTCGTACTGTGTATACACTTGCGCACATTTTACTTGCTAAAATATCTATTATCTATACTTAGAAATTAGAATCTTAAAAACTGTCTCGTGTACTACTACGACATTTATTTTGTAGAAGAGCAAATAGATGGAAGAGGTGTTCTGCATCTAAATTACCAGGATTTAGAAAAATTTAATTCCAACACTGGGTCTCCGCATAAAAATTTAGTGCAGGTTCTTTAATAGTAAGGTAAGTCTGCCCCATAAAACTAATTATACAAGTAATAATTTTACTTATAATACGAAAAAAAAGTTTCTTAATTTTTTTGTATACAATGTGTGGCAAAATTATGGAACAAGTACAATGAAATAATATTGAACATGAATATCAATTTATGACGACAGATATTTCGACGATTAATTTGTCACGATTGTTACTAATGACGTCAGCGACATTTTTTAAGTGGTCACCTCGTAATTGCTAGTTAAATTTAATCGTTTAAGTATAATAATAATAATAACAGTAATAATTAAAAAAATGTTCATTCCTAATCTGATGTTAATTATTTGTGTCGTGTTAAAATGTTGATTTATCTATTAAAATTAGCAGTTAAAAAATTGATGTCACCATCTAAATAAAGTCGGCGATGTCCTTACTCAAAGAAATTACTATTAAAAATTTAACGCAACATCGAAATTGGTTTGAAAGTTACTATTCTCAATAAATTAATAAGTTCAACAAAAATTATAATAATTGTTTACTTTCATAGGAAACAGGATCCTCTACGTCGTCAGCTTTAAGGAAGAAAAACGTTAAGTATAGAACAAGAATCCGATTAAAGAGAAATCCTGAAGGTCAGAATCGATGGCGTCCATCAGAAATAGAAATCAAGAATGGTTTTATTATATATTTTTATATTATTTATTATTATAATTATTGTATAAGTGTGTAACATTAAGATTTCACGTAAGATGTTTCCTTGCAATTTTTGTAATTAACTTTTACCACTTGGCAAGGCATACATTTTTCATTTACGGCAACTTCACAATTACGAAAACAAGTCTTACAAATGCTCATTTTCGAATTGTTACGGAGAATTTTCCAATATTAATTCCTTCTGAAAACATTAAATTCACTCAAATTTTACAGTCATCAATTCGGTCACCACACCATCATCAACCCTATAGCACTGTTTCAATTAAGTCAACTTATTGTTTTGTCATTAAACAGCAACTGAAGCACGATTTGCTGTAATCAGCCACATAATTAACATCATAAAAGAGCAAGTACATGAAAATATGGCAAATCATATAATTACATATTTTAAAATAATAGTTTATTTCCACGAAATTTTGTATTTTGTGTCATTAATATATTGGAAAATATTATATGCAAAAACATCGATAACATAAAAGCTGTGTGACTATTACTGAGTGAAATGTTGGGTAAGAACGTTTACAAAGAGTTTTAAGATCTCTTTGTAAACAGTTTTGACAAAATGAAAATTTTCATTCTGAATTCAAATGTCTAAATTTTTACGTAAATGTTAAACCAAGAAATTATGTTATTGGACAAGAAATGATTCAAAAGACTTGGTAGCAATATTGTCACTTTAGAGCCAAGATGTTCAGAAGAAACGTTGACGTTGTAATATGTTAAGAACTATAAGTTTTAATAGACATAAACATGTATTTGGGTTAGAACAAGCTGACGAAATTCAGGATTGTTTCCTATATACTCTATAATGACAACCAGCCTTGCTTTATGGTAAAAGTCAACATAAATACTTTATAGGTCGCAGATGTTTTCTTTTAAATTTTTGTGAATATGTTTTGTATGTGACATTTTTAAAATAAAGTCGGTTTAGTAACAATGAGATTTTTTTAATAATAATAAACGTTCCTTCAATATTATATAATAAACCTACACTATATGTGTAATAAACTTACATTGCATGTGTAACATTTTACTTCTAATTGTTTGAAAAATTGTAGTAATTTTTTAAAATTTGAGTTCTAAAAATTTACACAGATAGATGACCGTGCTCAAAAAAAATGTGTATGCTATCAATAGAAATTGTGTAGTACAGTTACATAAAATTCAGTAAAGAAATCACACAATTTGTTTGATATAATCTGCTAAATTATTAACTACAATTTTGTGTGAATTTTTTAAATATATTGTCTTTGTCCCTATGCGTTACACAAATTGTTGTACAGATGTTTATAATTGTTTTAAATTTTCCCACATTTTTTTTTCTGTGTAAGAGACGTGTACAACAAATTTTCTCCGGGAGTAAACGTTTTCGATGGGTAAAGAAAGCTTTAAAACCACCCTTAAAAGAGACACACAAACAAGCAAGACTGAAATTTGCGCAAGATCATATAAATTGGGATCGTGAATGGAAGAACGTCATATTTTCGGACGAGAAGAAATTTAATTTGGACGGGCCTGATGGTTTCAAATACTATTGGTACGATTTCCATAAGAAGAACACTGAAGTTGCGATGAGTAGAAATTTTGGTGGCGGTAGTGTAATGGTTTGGGCAACTCTTACCCATAACAATAAAACTCCTATATGTTTTATAAATACACGAATAAATTCGGGTTCTTATATAGAACTTCTAGAAATGGTTCTAATAGACTTTGGTGAACAAATGCCATCGCAAGATTGGATATTTCAGCAAGACAACGCACCTATCCATTCTTCTAGACGAATAAAGGAGTGGTTCCACCAAAAGGAAATCAACTTAATGCAATGGCTCGCTCGCTCACCTGACCTGAACCCCATCGAGAATCTTTGGGGAATATTGGCTAGGAAGGTATATGCCAATAATAAACAATACAATAGCGTTAAAGAACTGAAATCTGCGATAACGAAGTGTTGGAATGAGATTCCTGTATCAATATTGATGAAGTTGATAGACAGCATGAAGAACAGGATTTTTCAGGTTATTTTGAATAAAGGATCCAACACTAAGTACTAATTTTAGCAAAAATTATAATTTTTTTATTTCATTTATCCAGTTTGTTAGTGGATCTATAGAAATTTCGCTGTTTTAAGTTATCATTATTGTAAGTATTTTTTGTAGAAAGTGTAATAAATTTTTTCCTTGATATCCCCTCTTGCGTTGACCTTTCAGTGCAATTAAGCATTAACTTCAATGCATAGTTTGCCGAAGATTTTAAGAAAAACCACATATTCTGTTCAACAGTTCATGTGGAACTATAGAAATTTCGCTTACTGTAGTTCGAGTACTAGAATTCTGGTTCATAACTTTTTCCTACTTCATCATATGTAATTTATTTTATTTGCTAGTTGTAAAATATTGAAAAACATTGACAATATTTTCTAGAAGATTGTGCTACAATATTTTCTAAAAAATTTATTGCCTTTTTTGTAACTGTGATATACAAAACTGTTGATGTTTAAAAATTTCGCACAATAGTAAAAATGCGAATTTTTCTCTGTGCAAACATATTAAACACAAAAAATTTTCAATTGGATGATTGTCATCCAAATTATACATATATTTTGGAGAAAATATTACTTGTTCTATATGCTTATTATTTCTTCTATAACTCCTATGAGTTTTCCAGTGATTAAATTTGCATTTCTATTTCTAACTCACCTCCACCCCACCCACACTCTGAGGTTGGTGTATCGGATCCGAATAAATCGTGAAAATATTATAGAATATAACACGTATCGCTGCGTAATCTATAATAGCGCACAATAACAAATTATGGCCTTCTGATATTCAAATTTTATTTATAGATCGTAACTACAAATCCATTTTAATTTGAAAAGTGAATGCAATTCCTGGAATTCTAATTATTTCTCGATTTCCAATATAGCCCTTTTCCCGGCTTTTTTCGCAGTCGTAATATAAATGAAATATTTGACGGTTACGGAAGCGACGCGACGGCAGCTAGAAAGCCCGTTTAGACCGGAAGCACCCGCACGCGATATTATCAAATGGGGCGTCTCGTCATTCCAGAGATGCGACCGTTGAATAGCGTTGAGTGATTTCACATTTTCTCCCTTGATATAGGTATCCAGCGATTTTCCAGTGGGGGATAGATGGAAGAATACGTGGTGAATGGATGTATAAACGTACACTACCGATATACAGTTTAAAAACAATATAAATGCTATACCCAAATAAGTTAGTAAAATCTGCCATTGGATAAATTTGACTAACTTTCTTTTTCTAAAGTAACTTTACCTATAAGTTCGTTCGAACCTATAGTTCGAGAACCGTTCTCGAATTTGAAATTCTGGAACTAGTGCGCATGACAGTTCAAGTTCAAGTTCCAAAATAGTTCTGAAATTAGCGGTTGGAACAGATTTAATCCTACCTAAAATTTCAAATTCGCGCCATGTTTATAGTGGATAAATAACAAAATAACCACAATCATATAACATAACCGGTACATCTAAGTTAAATGTTGAATGGAGTTGTTTCGTCCTTACTACTTTTCCTTGTTGTATCATACATTTTATATTTATTTGTTTATCATAATGGAAATTAGAGGAAATGAAAATGTCGAAGGTAAGTTTTAGAGAAATAATAATTAGAAGATGAAATAAATTAATTTCTGTTGCAGAAATAAGAAAAAGGAAAATATGAAATGGGACATCAATAGTACAAAAGCGCTAATAGAATTGTATAAACAAAATAGGGATAAAGTTGGGACGAAAGAAATTCGGAGTATGAGGAAATTGTGGGATAAAATTGCATTAGATATGTGACCAATTATTCACACCACAGAATTGTGAAAATACGTGGAAAGTCTTAGAACGTAGTTATAAAAACATTGTGGATAATCAAAATAAAATTGGAAGGGGTCAAAAGACGACAAATTCTACAAAGAACAGTTAGAAATATATGAAGCTAAGAGAGAGCTTATATCGAAACGGTCCTTAACATCACAGAACGATGCACTCTGATGGCTAACAAATCACTAATTTCCTTTTCATAGCGTCCATCACTACCACCTTTGTAAAAGTGTCCAACTTCGTACTGTGTCCATAAGTTATTAAATGTGATGCGAGTTAATCAAAAATGTTCTTTAAACCGCATATCTGTATATGAGAACAGCTTCCTCAATATGGTTTGCATTTTTGTTAAGCAGTGAAGAGTCCATCCTATTGGCCACTATTGACCAACTATAAAATATTTTCGTATTGTAATGTAAAATAACAAAAAAAAAACCTTATGCTCACTTACATCCATGACAAGAGTAAACAACTTTTAACCTAAAACAATGATCTAAAGTATTTAATGTCTTGAATTACAATGCGCAGGTCTAGAATTACTTCAGAATTTCAAATACTTGCTCCTTAGTAAGAACTGATTGAACGGTTCTAGAATCGTTCTGAATTTGGAGTTCTGACAGTCCGAAAGTTGAATTTAAAATTAGGTTAAAAAAAATACAAAGTAAAAGTAAGTAAAAATATCGTTGCGCACGCGCATTAATCAGAGAACGGTTCTGAACTGTAGGTCCGAACGAACCTTATATATAACACTGAATCTCAGAAAGTTTTCACTTTGTAATGTTTATAGTTTTCGAGTAAAAACTGTTAAGAAGAACAAGCGAAAAATCTTTTTCGTTAACCTATGTTATGTTGTTATTATATGTTAAGTTGTCGATGTAATTTAGGATGATCCTAGAGATTTCCCAAGTAAATCAAAAATATAAATAAATGCTTTAATGATGTTTTTTTTTTCATAGGATGCGCTTTGGCGGCAACCATGATTTTTTCACCAATTACAGTTTCTAACATATCCAAACAACAATAAAAAAATATTAATTAAATAATATATATGTTAAGGCAATGGAAATATAGTGGAACCAAAGCGCGCATGCGTACTTCCCCCCAGAAAAACCCCTACACTTAGACTAATAGGTTGGCTCTCTTTCTAATGTGCCTTAAACTCATATTGAAATATCTAAATAAGGATTTAACTTGTTGAAGAATCTGCTCATTTGCACGAAGGGGGAGTTAAACGCCGCGGTCATGTTAAAGCGTGATACATTAATAATATATTGTTCCCTTGATCAATATTATAAGCAGACAAAGGCGTCATACAACAAAAATTGAATTTCGAGAAAAGCGAAGTCAAATGCTTTCTGTTGCATGGAAGTAAGCCTTCGCTTGTTTAAATATCTCACACAATAATTAGTTTCTTGGAATTTTGACATTACCATGTGAAAGATTACGTTATTTTACCTTCATTTCTTTTTAAATAACATTTTCGAAAAAATGTCACACCTTCATCCACTCATGTCTTTAATTATTATCTACTGTCTAATTTATAATTCACAACAATTTTATTCCTAGCTTCATTGAAAGAAGATGTTAAGGTAAATATCTATACTAAGAGAGCATATTTGCTGTTTACGTAAAATCTCCCAAGGCTTTTAAAGCTTTGCAACGACAGTGTATATACGTCAGGAAAAATATATATAAGAAACACAGTTGCGTAGTAACACGGTGGCGGCGATGAAACGGCGTAGTTCTGCTTGGCCGAGCAGGATTTATGCCGTCAATGTTCTCGTCACCAGGATGAGTTCTTTATGGAAAACGTTGCGACGTGTCGTGTTACTGGGAATGATAGCACGGATGTGTTTCCGAAACGAATGCGGACGCTTTATGCCGAACGATTTCCGTGTTTCAAATAAATATGTGCACGACAATAGAAGGAACAAAACAAGTGGAAACAGCGACGCCTCTGAGATAATGCACTGACAAAACGGAATACAATGCAATAATTTTACACATCAAATGCATTCCATTGCCTTCACGAGTCATTTTGCTTTTATACCTAGCTAGAAAAACAATGAGCTGCGATAACAGACAACGAAGGAGCTGTACTATGTATATTAAAGCAAATAAAATAAAATATAACAATATAGTTAAGATCTAATTTAGTAATTTAGTCATTTATAAAAGTAGAATAAAATCATTTTTACTTTTATCTTGGTTCTTCACTTATATCCCTTATTTTAAATAAAACTATTTTCATTATTTTATTTAATCAGTAGGTGAGTTGCTACCAGCGAATTCTCAGGGCGTATTAAATAGTAGCAATTTCCCAGAGCATGAGACCAGATTGAATAAAAAATAAATAAATAAATATTGTTTATAAAAGATTATTGATATTAAATAAAATAAATGATTGCAAAGTACCAAAGGATGGGGAAGGGGGATAAATAAAACAACGTTTATAATTTATTTCCCACGCTGCGACTATAGGAGTCGTTTCGGCCAGTGAGGCGCCGGAGAGGTGTCGGATTGAGCGCCACTGGGTTGAGTCAGTTGTTGCCTTCCTTGGCCCGACGCTGTCGCCCGGTACTTTAGCCACAGCCCAGAATGGCTATTTTCCAGTAGGGGAAACAAGGGATTGGTACTTGCAGAATTTTGATTTATAAATAATTAAATTGAATGAAAAAGTTATTTAAATGAAAAAAAAAACTAATGCGCCAAGGACGATAAAATTGAATTAAATAAAACTCAGAAAAAACTATATAAACAGTTATATTAACAATTGATTAGGTGAAGCCAAACATTAAATAATTACAAAGTAAAAATACACGAAATGAACTTTTGGGAGTGACGTGTTATTATCAAAAAAAAATTGTATTACAAAGAAACAAGAAAATAAAATCTACCTACTCGATCGAGCATGCAATTGAATACGACCTACCATTGTTTTAATGCGAAAAGATGAAAGAAACAAAAATTAAAATAATTTCAAAAGTTACGTTAAATTGAACAATGAGAGCAAAGACTAAAAAAAAATCGAAAATTACGTTAAATTATTCTGACTCCAATGGTAGTTCGTTACTACAAATACAAAAGAAAATAAATCTTAAAATTAACTTACATTTAAAAACAATGCACAAACGGTTGATTGCCACCAAACACCTCGGGGAAGAAGAAGTGGAAGAGAGCCGGTGGATGAAAGAAGAAAGCCCGTGTCCAGGTACGACTTAGGGATGCGCTGCTTGAGAGATCCGCGTCAGCGGGGCTCCAATGGAATTCTCGTCGTCAAAATACAATAACTCAAAAACGGCTTCCGTGGAGTGGTTTCCTTTTGACCTGATATCCCCCACAGGGTTAACCGAACGCGGTAATTTTGGTCAAAAAGGGGTTCGGCAGAGCGTCGCCTCTTAGACGGGTAGGTCTACACACTTAGCGGGCTGGAGAGTAAGTGAAATCCAGAAGGGGAGAGGAATCTAGTTCCCGCGCTAGCCATTAAGTAGCCAATAGGATCCGAGTATCGAGGATTAAAAAAAAAATGCAGGTGTTCGTGTTTATGCGAAAATTCTAACGTTTCAAGTACAGTGCGCACAAAAAAAATGTGCAGCAATTAAAAAAAATGAATAAATTCGGAGCTAATTATGAACGGAGTTTAATTTATAATAATAAATTTACAAAACAAATGCATCTAAATAGATACTAAAATTTAACAATTTAAGAATTTAGAAAAAGGTCACAAATAAAGCGGTACATTTACAAAAAAACAACGTCCAAGGTCAAACGTGACGTTATATGAAATAAGTAAATAGCGAAATTCTCGGTAACTCGTAAAGGTCAAGGAATTTAGATGATTTCAGATAGGATAGTGTACAGTTAGAGAAATAAGAAAAGGTGTTTTCAACACGTAACAGAGTATGTCACTGATTCCACTGAAACTTGTTTAGGGTATCCTTGCGTAGAAATAAGACTTTATAAGTTAGAGATTGCACTGCTTCTTTCGCAAGTCAGGTTCAAGGAGAATTTTTTTTCTATGTGCAGAAGTCACATTTTTGTATTTTAAGAATGCCTCGCAACCAAATAACTTCTTTGGGAAACTTTTGACTTTAAAATCATGATTTTTTTTATAAAAGGTAAGATAAAAGGACTTTCGCATACGAATATAGGGTGCACAAATAGTATTGCATCAATCACTGGTGGTATATAAATGATTTCACATTTAGACCTAATAAAATTTCGAAAAAATTACGTTATGTTCCAACCTCTTTATTTGCAGGTTTAGTTATACCAATATTAGATGTAGAATCATAGAAAATATGAAAAAAAGAAAATAATGACACCAACAAAACTATCATTAATCATAGAGGGAGAGAGTAAATGCGGTGACTTTCAAATTGAATGAGTAACCCTATAGCAATTGTGTGTATAAGGAGATAACCGCCAGATTTATGATATTTTTCTTGACTAAATATTCATATTGCGCCCTTATTTCCTTATTTTCGTATTCTCCCAGCATAAAGAAAAGCACTTATTTAGTCACTACGCCTGTAATTGCACAAACATAATTACATACGGTACATTTGCTTGTTAGTATTATGCTATTATTAATTCTAAATCATCAATCTACTCGGAGATCAACCACTTTTAGGCAATTCATTGAACTCTAAGAAAAGATATGTAGCTTTGGTTAAACTTAAGCTGGGTAAACAGAAAGCCTTTTGTAGTTACATTAAGCCAAGCTATTTATTTAAACAAAACATGAGCGAATCTATAATCATTCAGATGGTTACTTAACATACAATTACACAATTTATCTTCAATAAAAGCTCTAAATTGTAGCAAGGTTCGTTGAACAACGTTATTATATTCCTGTTCCAGTTAATTAGCGGTTATGTTAAAGGTCGTTGGCCTGTGAGAAACTCAGTCATTGATCAAATTCAAATTATGATACCAACGAGGGTATTGTTGTTTGGCAACCATGCAAAGTGGGGGGATTATTTTATAATATTACTAGGCAAACTAAGATATGGAGATCTGATTCCGTTTCAGTATATTTCGATCCTATAACCGAGATAAATGGCAAGTCGGTGTGGAGCTGTTGACAGACAGATTAACACAGGCAATAGGAAGGAGATTAATTTAAATAATACTCGACTTAATACCGCGAAATTCCATAATTACAAACGTCGCTCGTTGTTTATACCGTATAGTTAGTTTAAATCTGTATAATCTTCCACGGCAATGATTTCTACGTCGCGTACACAACGCAATATTAGTAAGACTAGTAGAAAAATACAACGACAATGGAGTAGCAATTAGTAGTAGTTGTCACGCCACAATTAGAAAACATTGTACCGATAAAGTAACGGACAAAATTCTTAACTTTTATTATTATTAATTATTAATAATTACGTGACTTTTTTCTATAAAAAAAAATAATACAAAGTTGCGGTTTTCTTACGATCTATTTAAGACTCCACCACGTACCGCAGATAGGTTTAAAGGCATAATGCGAATAAGAAATGCATCGGTTTGACAGCAGTAATTATTAAATTAGCTCCTATCTTACACATCCCTAAGATTTAAATAATTAAGTTCTTGAAGGCAGTCAACAAACCCACAAACTTGCAAAATTCATAATTATTGTTCTTGAAATACTAATTTCAACTTAATTAGGATAAAAATGACTGCTAATCTTAGGAAGTGTATCCGTGTGACGACATTACACTAATAATTATATCCGCCAACATCTTCGACATCTCACAAGATTTACGTATTGTATACTGATATCAACTAATAAAACTCCAAGTCTATAAATCCTACATAATAAATATACCTTAACCACTTGTTTACTATTCGGTTATCTATATCTAATATCTAATGCAAAGAAGCAGTTTTCGAAGATTTTATATATTTACAAACGGTGCATTACATGATAAGGCCAATCCCGGGAAATGTAAACAGAGAGAAACTCAACCCTCCTAACCGACTTTCGAATATGCAGTGCCGTTGCTGAAATCAGCGACATCTGTTGCCCAATTCGTGACACTATCGGGGAGCTTCATTTAGTGGTATTTTACTAGCGTTTATTATCTGTCCACAGAAGTAATTGATAAACTGTGGGAGCGAACGCGGTACTGAAGTCCATCGAACTTACAAGTAACTGTACTTTATAGAAATATGTTTTGTGTGTTCCACTTACTTAATGAGGATTAATTTTTTTGTACTTTTAAACTCCTGGATTTATTGCTTCAATACAAAAATAAGTTCCTATTTGCCCTTAATAAAAGTATCACATTTTAAATGGCAAATAGGTGTTCTTCTTTACCCCAACATTTAAGGTAAAAGAGAAATTTGGTGCTATTTAAAAACAAACAAAAAATATCTCCAAGGTGCTCCACATTGTTGGGCTATAATTATATATTAATATAACCAAAGGTGTGTCCTTAGTAAACCACCACGTTAGAATTCGATAAATCAAATAGTCATTATCTAGTATTACACACTATATCGGAACGTGAAGAAGTGTACCCAATTACCTTGATTGACCTTATAGTATTGATCTAATATGCATAGTGCATCTAGCTTTATCTTTTATAACATGTTCGATGACTGTTCAGTTGTCTAGTCTAGTACATCAGAAAGCTGTTACAGGAAATAACAGTTTCTTCTGATGTTGATTAGCTGCTACGAGTTTCTAACGGTAGCTGACTGCTACAAAATAGTAGATTGATTTGTAGTAACTTATCACTACTTAACATTAACTAGAATTGCGTTATTTTCCATCTCATCTTTTTTTTTTCTTGTGAGAAATGTGTAACATGAAAACACTTGGCCGGTTGGCTTCTTCCACTTCTTTTACCCGTTAAATTATACCAGCCATTCCAGTACTCTAGGACCCTGTTCTAGTCTGCGCAGTTCATTATGTTGGTCCATCTTTCCGCTGATGAAGAAGTCAGCTTTATGATCTACAAAGAACCGAGAAACTATCTGGAGATAGCACAGTTACAGGAATTGAAAGAATGTGGAGATTGTCGCTTCCAAACTCAGAAGTATATAATAATAATAATTTGTTGACTATCAGCAACAAGACAAGTAAGGTTTCTCCCTAGTGTTTCCTTGATCTTTAACGATGTAGCTAACTGAGCTAACTGAAGTCGCTTCATGGACGCAAACATAATAACAACTGATAGCTACCGATTTATTTATTCTTGTAACTACTTATTGGTTAGAGCAGGAAAATTTCAATTGTTATGGAATGCATATAATTGTTAGAATAGGTAGTCTCGCGTAGTACTATTAGATGTAGCACGGGGTTTACGATGAATTGTAGCTATTAAGCATTCATAAATAAAGTGTAGAAGTCTGTACTGGTCTTCTGGATGATGAAAGTAATCGATCGAAGCAGCAATCCTTTGGAATCACTTTTAGCTTACCAAAAGTTACCTCTCCTTTTGCCTCCAGACCGTCGCATTCACACAGAATGTGGCAAGCGTTCTCTGTCATCCCATTACACAGTCTCCAGTGTTGAATCAAATTTTCTGTAAGTGTCGTTTCAGAGTACATTGTCCTGTTAGGAATGTTGTTCTGTGGCACCCCTGTATCACCTCAGAGTCAAATCTGACAGCTCGCGAAACTTTGAGAGCAGCCTGGCTGTTGGAAATGATTTCTACTTTTCCATTCTTGCGGAGGCACTTTGAGATGCCCTCAGCACAACTCTGAATCGCAATAATTTCGGCCTGGAAAATGGTGGGGGAGGCTCCAAATTCCAATGTCCGTGCCATTACGCGTTTCAAGACATCGACGAACCAACGGGTTCCAGTGTTCCTTAAGCTTCTTTTTGAACCAACTCCTTACTTACTCTCGAGCTGTTACTTTTTAAGTACTCCTAGAACAGGTTCTGGGCCTGTATTTGAAGCCGATGATCCCGTTGCCATTTTGCCGATGTCCGGGCACCCACAGTAAAGTGACTTTAATGCGGTCGGTCATGCTGTTCACTTTCGAATACATTCCCAAACAAGTCTTGATTGTATTTTGGGCTTCACTAGTGCCTGACTGCTTGTTGCAATATAGATCCGATTATTTTTATAAGCTCTCAGATTGATTTCTGTTGCACAATGCGATATTCTGCATGCCTCTGCTTGAAAGACATATTTTCCTAGTGGAAGGGTTAATTTTGTATTTCTAGATTACAGTTCGAGTCCCGTTTTCGGTTTTTGATCCGTCTGTAAACCAGTCAATTATCCGAATTTGTCTATGTAGTCGGATTGATTCCAGCTTATTTGATCCGAAACTTCGATCTGGAAAATTCTATCAAAATTCCCAAAAGGTTGCCTCCCGTATGATAAACAATATTATTGTGTTTTAATTCTACATACCGGCCATTTGGTAG
Source organism: Protaetia brevitarsis (assembly GCA_004143645.1). NCBI lineage: Eukaryota > Metazoa > Arthropoda > Insecta > Coleoptera > Scarabaeidae > Protaetia > Protaetia brevitarsis. The sequence goes on from RXPK01000296.1 coordinate 561,725, forward strand.
TTCTTCAAATCTGAGATGCCTCATTCTTTCCTCCCCCATTATCACCAAATGGAGAAGATGGAGATCTGGGGGCATTTCGTTGTTCTCGTAGGAGCGGTCCTTATAGCTCCTGTTTATTCACACGCAAGTCACTTTTACCTTAAAAAATTGAAAATGTATTTGTCGAAATATGTAATTTACGATTTCAACACAATGTTTCCTTATTGCTTGATATATTTGATATATTATCTAAAATATTTTCGCAAAATAATAAGTCTCCTAAATTAAGTAATGAGCTTCCTAATTCCATTCTTCACACCACAATAAACTTTTTCTTTTACACTTTGAAACAATATAATTTCGAATTATTTCTTCATCAAATCCCATTAAACCTGCAGATTCATCCACACCTCTCGCATGAAAACGAAATCCTTTTGATCTAACTAATTCCTTAATAATTATAACTCCCTGCAGAGTAGCCGCATGTCACGACCTGCTTTGATTATTGGACGCAGCGTCCAATTGATCCCTTATTAATACCCCCAGCTTAAGATCCCGAACCGTTATTTCCCATACTGCAAATAGGACACGACGCTCGACGAAAAAAAAAAAAGAAATCCCCCAGGGATTAATTTGTTCGCAGCGGCGCGAACGTATTTCTCGTTTCGCCTGATACATTGCCTTTTTTCCTTATTTTCCGTCGGCAATGTAAGCCTTCTAATTTCCGCTAACAAATGCGTGTTACTCCGCATTCCAAGTGCCACAGCTCAAACGACGTGAAACGGACGAACGAACCCCTAGCGTTCGATTGAAAATTCAATCTTTTTTCACTGGCGTTTCCATAAGCGGACGTAATTACGGGGTGGCTGTCGCGTTGTTTGATATAAACTTCCGCTTGCATACGTGTAAATCCTTTTGGCAGGATCGAAAGCGTCGGGTTCTTTGTGAAACCGGGTTGACAGGTCAGGTTAGCACTGATGGATATTCATAGATGGGTGCGTTTTTATCAAAAACCTTTCGGTCATTTTTTTTGCTATGTTTTCATTCACACGTACAGTATAATCACTATTGAACACGGAAAATCGAATGTTGCTTATTGATGAGAGATGTGTTGATTGGTAAAAATTACCGGACACAATAAGTTTTTAGGTGCATAGTGGAATTTAGTGAAATCAGTTTTCCGCAGCTGTGAAATATCCAAGCCAGATAATAGAACCAAGCTTAATCTTTTCTAGATTACAGGACATAAAATGAAATGCTATATTTTAAGCTGAACGTCGATACGATGCTTTCCATTAACCATCCCTGCCTATCTTCTACATGACGAGTTACACACATGCGAGACTTGGTGAGATTCTATGCAAATCTGTAGTGCCCGTGAGATGAGCTGTAAGTCTGTAGGCATCTATAATACACGGTTACAGATTTATAGATAACATTGTAGGCGTTACAGGTATGCATAGAATCCTACCATTAGCCTGCCATCTGACGTAACGCCAATGACAAACTGCACACAACGTCGCCATTCTAGAATAACAATAATGATTGATTAAAAAGATGCTAGAAGTAAAGCGAGAAGATAAGAGAAAAAGGAAGACCTAGGAATCTACTGCTTTAGAAATCTCATGCAGATGCATTACATCTAGAAAGCTACATACTTAACCTAGATAAATTAACAAATCTTCTATTGAATTACATAATGATAAGACATGGTATTGAATAAAGTCAGTATTTAAATAGCTCAACCACAAGATACGTATTTGCAAGAAATTCGGCAAAAACTTTTAATAAAACTTAAAAAAAAGCACATGGATACAAAATACATCAATGCATTTTGCAGATTGTGCTACACACAAAAAAATCTATTATCAATCTGAATATTTTTATTTATTCAAAAATCGAAACGTAATATATATTTAAATGAACTAAATCTTGTTGGTTAGAACACAAGAGTAAATTCTCTGAAAACACAATATACTCTTAGAACAAATAGCATAAATATTTGCATTGAAGTATACTTCTCCAAATGAACATTGTTATTGTTTGTAACGAATAAATCTATTGCAATCATAGCGAGAAAGTCTGTAGATTCAACAATACAATTTTTATACGTTTGGTATAATGAATTAGCTATATATAAAATTATTAAATGTTTTGTACTGAAAACATGAAATATCAAATTGAAATTACCATAATATTAAAACATTTGAAAGAAGGAAGCTATATCTGCTGTTCCTTCATCGAGTTGCTTCAACAACCTGTACAAGCACCGATTGATGCCAAAACATGTGGTGTGTCAGAGAGAAATAAAATGGATGTTCGTAAAGTAATTTATGGTTAAGGTTTATGTATTGATGAATTACTTCGAGCACATGGGCATAAAGTTTCAAGACTTCTCTGTATCACTGCGATTTCAATGCTATCGAATTTATATGGGCACATGCGAAAGGATATATAATAAGCATATTGGTCGGGATGGTTATGGCGATAAACAAGATTGGGAATGTGGCAAGAAAGTTTGGACAGCTGTACACCAGACTCCTGGCAAATTGCATAAATCACACAGGGAAAATAATTAAAGAGTGGTAGAATGTGAAGCAAACATGACTTTGTTTTGACAGTTAATTGCGGATCAGAAGATGAGAGCGAAGACACAAATTAAATATATTTTTATTTCACTATTCTTTTCTTTCAATATTAACATATTTTAATTTAATTTACTGCATATTATGTTTTGCATATACCATTGTATAGAAATTATGTTTGCTACATAAAATAAAAACATCATCTTTCGTTTAATTAATCATTGGTAACGTATATTAAACTAAATACTTTTATGTTCCTTGAATATTTTCTACATTTTAATTTGCAAATAGGTTTTTGATATGAGAACGACATTCTTTGGTAATACATTATTTCATTGAGAACACATTTAATAATAAGCTTAGCCTGATCACGAAAGCATTGTCAATAGAAAAGTCACTATTTAGAATCCTATTAGTTACGTACTCATGATTGTTGCTAAGACGCAACGTTGACTAAAACTGAACCAATCCTTTCAGTTATATAAGAAAATCTATTAAAACTGCGTATAACCTCATTAAATTTGACAATTGTCATTTCTACAGTTCATTGTAAACAATGTTGGTGTGCCTGAATTTGTTTCAGACGCTGCATACGTCATAAGCAAATATGACGTAACTACAAACATTCATGATCTGACCTGTATGTAGGTATTTATTAGTTATTAATTTTCAGCAGGTAATACCAGTAACTTATTATACTGATTGAATTATATCAAGTAACCAACGTCGACTAGATACTAGGCCCATGCATGAGTGGGAAGTATCCCGAGAACACCGGTCGCAACGACGCGATACGCATCAACACCCCGTGCGCACTCCTAGAGTACCCCAATACGCTACCTTCTCCCAAACATTATCAAATTATAAAGTATGACAGTAAATTTATTTAATTACATAGCATTTCTTTATTTATTAATTTTCTCCTACCGAGGTTTTTTGGTGTTACAGACACAAAATTAGTAGGTAATTATTACCCTTGAATAGTAAAAATGGTTAAATTAAGCAGGTAAGTATTATCAGTTCAATATACTTATATTTTGGAAGCAAATAATGACAATACTTCAAATAATACTTTTACATACTTCTGTCAAATGTACATAAATTATTAAGGCATAAATATGATAATTTCCAGTTGAGAAAATCTATTTACTCAAAACTAAAATAATTATTTTTGTGGTGAAAATATTATATGTCCATAATGATTTTAGTATATTGATTACATTTGAACTAAAAAATTGTTTCGTCTAACAAATTCACGGGTTTGGAAAACTGAACAAATTTTATTCTCAATATAAATACATCATCTTCTTGCTTATATAGGAAGTTCATGCAAATGCATTTATATTCAAATTGAGTAATTATTTTTTTGTGTGTATTATAGGGTTTGGATATTGAAAAGTGTTTTTTGTTGGTTTAAACACTTCAATTCAAAGAAATCTTACAAACAAAACTTAACCAACCTATCACGCCATCTTCTTTTTTGTCTTCAATACCTTCTCAAGTGCGTTTTAAAAAAAAAATCAGTAATAATCTTCCCGCATGCGCCCTAACCACTTCACCTACTCTGACACGTACCTACACACATGATACATATTAATTATGTTTTCTGTGCTCTTAGAAATGTGAGTAAATTAGTATACAAGCACAGTAATAGTAATTTTCATTGTAATAATATAACAATCTACAACGAATGACTCTGTCTTTTTATCATTGAACATAAATTTTAGAATATTCAACCAAACATTCATCCTTCAGGTTTAAACCTAGAGAAAGTATATTTAGTATTTTGTGAGAAAACCGTACTAAGTAGAGATGGTTACAAAACCCTTTTTTTAACTCTAAAAGCGGCATTTTCGTTGTATTTTATTTTGATTTTGAAATATCCAAAAGTGTATTCAGTTTGCCTTGAATTAACTCTGGCTCGGGCTCAAAAAGCACAAAAATAGAATGTTACAAGAAAAAAGATATTCTTTCTCAACAGATTGAAGGATATTATGTAGACTTGTAAATGAAAAAAATGGTATTGCTTACATGCGCACACCCGTGGCACTATTAGATGTATTTTCATATTTTACAGTACTTAAATGTTTTTGCTTACAATTAGTCGCTCTTTGTGGTAAACATCTAGCTTAGGATGATGAATACATACAAGTATTTTACTTGTACTCTAAAATTTCCGAGTACGTTCACTGAATACTTGACCTAGCTCCGATTTTAAGCTTATGGTTTCAATCGTTATTGGTTAGTTATTATTATTGGTATACTAAAACAGCCTTCGTAAACGTTTGTTTTGTTTTATATTGACAAAAAAAGCAGTAAATAAATATATAGTACCCTAATTCCTTCTCTCCCTTACAAAGTGACCGGATAAGACGGTCGTAAATCTTCAAAGATTTCACGAAGAGCAGTACAAGAGGAGCAAAAGCGGCTCCCCGTTTTTATTATCTGATTGCACCGACCGACTGGCTTCCCCAAGGGAGTTTACGGTCGTCTCACTTTCATTAAAGTTTCTCTGGGACTCGGATCTTTTCGAGAGGCTACAGCGCGGCATATTCGGGATCCGGAGGAGCGGTGCGTGAGAGTTAGGAAACCGTGACTTAATTCGAAAGAGATTAGGATTTATATTAACAGGTGGATCTGTGTCTGAGTCGTTTTTTCTTTCTATGGATGATTTGCTCCGCTTCTAACCGGTTAGAGTTGGCAGCCTCTTCGCTTTCCGATACAATAGACATGCGGTCAAGCTGAAAGGAAAAACAATTTGCGTCCGTAGCTCACTTGATTGATTGATTAGGTTAGGGTCGTCGTTTTCCCTGCTTTTAGAAAACAAAACAGTAGTGTTTCTGGGCACTTATGAATCTTTAAATTAGCAATAACAGTAAGGTAGGTAAGTGGATTAAAGTATAACTATATATACACCAGATATAAAACAAATGAAATAAGGATGGATCGCATCACTTGAATCGGACAATAGCACTCTCGATATCCTTAATCCGAGAAGACACAAGAGGACAGAGAGAAAAGCACGAGGACGTAAAGTTTTAAAAGTTTTATATTGTGCCCGTATGGCTATTTGCAAAGAGAAACTTTGGCTAATTGACAAAATAAAAGTCCTCCATGTTTTAAAAACGCTAAAAACCCGTTGATTATTATTTTAGTATTTGCATGACAATTTTTAACGAATGACTGATGAAGTGAGATTCTAAACTACGATGTAAAATGATGTTGCTAGTTGGCAACTGTCCTGCATGACGTTAACTTAGCAGTCATTGAAGTTATCTTTTTGCCTGGTAATGCAACTGCAATTTTACGACCACCTGACCAGGAAGTAACGATTCCAGATTTAAATCCTCTAGATTTCATTCTTTTGGGGTCCTTTAAAATCTGTGGTTTACACTAGACAACCGTATAATCTGGACGAGTTTACGACAAAAATAATTGAAGGAAGTGCAATTAACTGTTCGACTGGAGATTTTGGCAAAACGTCATGTCAGATGTTGTTCATAGATTTGGCACGTATTGTCAAGAAGTGAATATTTGATCATTTCAAAAGCTTTTCCCTTAACTGAAATCGATTTTGTTTATACATTTCTTGCGTGTTTATTTTTCTCGTTCTCAATAAATTTATCAATACATTATTATACATCGATACTACGATGGTTGGTTTTTCTTATCATAATACAGCATTATTATACGCTTTGAATTAAATATAGAAAAAGTCCATATACGACTCTGTGTGCGTTGTTCATAATAGGCAAAAAAGTAATAAACAGGTCCAAATCATCAAAAAATTCTTAATACCAACCCACATAAGTGATATTTTTTGCGAGCATCTAGACCTTGTTTGATTTCTTTTCCTCCTTAGTTAAAATTCTTTTGTCGTTATTAAAACATAGCGGTACTAAACCTTAATACTGTACTCATGAAGCACGGTTCTATTGAAATTCGTAAAATGTGCCGAGTGTTTCAATTTATAATAAAAACATTAATATCATTTCCAGCTAAATCGGAAGTTTGATGTAAAGGATAAAGTTCATTATTTCTCACAATTCTCACAAAGTATTTTCTCAATTTGTAATCTAATATCCCCCCTAAAACATGGATTCATGTAAAATAGATTGACCAATTTGGCCTGCATCACACAAGTTGTTTCTAAAATTATAGAAAATAAGGGTGGGGTCGACATAATGTACTTGGACTTTCTGGAGGCATTTGATCAAGTAGATCATCATATACATACTTCTAATTTAACTTAAATGCCCTCTTTTGGTTTTTTTTTAATTCCTTGTTAAATTTCCTTAAATCTTAGTTATTAAACAGCTAACAGTGTGTTAAATATTCTAATTTCATGTCCAAATTGATTAAGGTGTCCCTCAAGAGGTGAATTTGAGGCCCCTTCTATTCTTAATTTTTACTAATGATATATCCTGTGAAAAAAACGGATGTTTTGCTGACGACTTATAGTTGTTTGCCTCTGTTGATTCTGTTGAGAACTATGAGGTACTTCAATTTAATATCACAACGCAATTGTTTCTAACAAATTAATGTATTTCTGCTAATAAATCGAACATATGTCGATACTTTTCTTGGGAAAAATTCCTCTTAATTATTACAGTTATTCAGCGAAAACACATTAATTTGTTCTTTCTTAAGTGTAAAACGCTTGCTAATCTCTGCGCAGTTGTATCAGTTGTACTTCCTATGACTTTTCTAAACGGCCTGTTACTTTTTCTTATACATCTCGCTGTTGACTATTGTTCTCTCGTAAGTATTAGCGGAAGATTTTGAGGTGTTACTTACCCAATTATTTTTTCTTCTCATTCACATTATTGAAGTATATATTTTATTTTTATAAAAAATTGAGAGTAATTCCACTGCAGTATTTGCCAGATATCCCGTTGTGTTATTAAATAGTGATTTTTTTTAAAGTTATTTCGAAGATCTCAAATTCTCTAATCAAAATGTTATTGTGATTTTTTACTGTAGTAGCTGTTTAAACGGTAAAAGGCTACGGTAGCAGTGGTAATCTTAGGAAACACAAAAGTTTGAACGTAGGAGTTATTATTGTGTTGTTTGACAGAAGCTATTGTGTCCTTTTTAAAAATAATATATATTTTTGCCATTTGCTAAAATCAACGTCGTACGTCTCATAATATAAATATTTTGCATAAAACTTCATTTACTTTAAATCTTAGCCAATATTCAAACACTATTGTTATAATTTTACAACTTTATTAGTAACAATTCTTGACTATTTCTTAGAGTATAAGCCAGACTAGCGTTTCTTTATTTTTACTAATGTTTGTAAAGGAAACGTTTTACTAAGAATTGGGATTACAAAAGGTATGATATTAAATTACAGGGCCAGTCAAGAAAGAGGCAATATAGAAGATAAATAAATAACTTACATGTAGCAAAGATATCAATAGATATTTCATTTGGCATCAGTGATATCTTATAGAATATGTTGTCCTTTCTATATAAAAATGCATCCATACGTTGCCAACTGCAGCAGTAATTTGTAATTTAAATTAGTCCCAACGTCGCGTCGATTGCAATAAAACCTTTTTGTTAGTCGTGTCGTTTTTCAATGCGAAATAATTAAGTAGCTTCGCTGTTGAGATGCGCAACAAAATCAATTGCGTGGTCTAAAGCGAGTCCAATTAACGACGAATTAATTAGCGCGCGACTCTGTGCATTGCAATTGACGAAGTACAGCTAAAATCAACGAAAAGTTCGATATTTGTTATTATACCCAACAATGGGATGAAATTCCTTTGTTGTTGGGTAGGTCATTAATTTGAGGTGCTTTTTTCTCGGTTTTGTTGTGCTTTAATTATGCTTCGCCTCGAAGTACAAGGAGATAAATGCCATTGCACGTATCCATGTGCAGCGATTGTGCTAGGAACAGTGACATTGTTAGTTTATTTGGCTTCCCTTGCTTTCTTTGCCTCCCAATGATAATACAGATTTAAACTATATTTCATAATGATACTAATGTGCGTAGGGGCATTCCACTCGAGAGCAGTGGGGATTAATTAACGGGTCAAAGTAATTTTAAATCATATTTATGTAGAATTAGAAGGGTTAATGATTCGCACACGTGGATGTAGTGGGGTAGATACAGCTGGGCATTTTTTTATTTGAGATGTCGCACTCATTGATGAGTGGAGGTGGCATACGGAAGTTAGGGCATTAGCTGACAGGTTAAATTGGTCGCCACGCCAAACAGATATTAGAGATAACGAGTCGGTCAAATGGAGAAGAATTTTTTAGTAATGCTGCTAAAGAATTAGATAGATATGATATTTAGATAGTTAGTAGAATAGGGTATTTACAAATGCATATTTCATACTCTCTAGTGATCTGAATTAGTGTTAAATTGTAACTACTAACATAATTGGGGTGCATAAATAAATATTTAAAATATAAATCTTTAATTTAATTACTATTGGTTAGAATAATTAGGATTAAGTTCTAAACCTAAAAATGAGACAGCTGTCTGAATTGCGAGGACGTGGAGGCTGTCTCTTTTTAACTCGGAAAGATAATAATAACTTGTTAGTTATCAGTAACCGTTTTTCTATGGCTTTCCCCTACTCTCGGGCGAATGCTGGGAGATAACTAAAGCCGTTCCATTGAGTATATATTTGTTATTATTACTAGTAATCATAGAGAATTTATTTAGTCAAAGTAGGAACATTTCAATTGTTATCGAATCCCTGTAGTACTTAGAATAGTAACCTCGTGTAGTACCTTCAAGTGGAGCACGGAGTTTAAGATAATTGCAATTATTTAGCTTTTTATAATAAATAAAGTGTAGCTACCACACAAGAAATCGAAAGATATGAATTTGTGATGGTTCGGAGGGATAATAGTGTTGATGAAATAACAGATCCTGTGGTAGTTCCAGAAAGATTAGACGCTCAACGCCATCTGATCTTGGATCATCATGTCACACTAGCCGCTTACGGTATAAACCCAAATTTTATATTTATGCATGACGCTTAGACTGCGGTTGTCACCATAAATTTCACCACAGAAGTGAAACAATGCACCCTCCGTTAAATGTTGATTTAAATCCCATAGAACATCTTCGAGATTTCTTAGAAAGACGTGTTCGAAGGCGTCTAGATCCATCTCAGATCCTCCAACAGTTAACAAATGCCTTAATCGAAGAACGGGAAAGTAGAAAACATCCACAGGTTTGTACGAAGTATGTCTCAGCGATGTGAAGCAGTAATTCAAGCTAATGGAGGACACACAAGTTATTAACGAACCAAATCTTTAACAACTTAAGGTTCTGTAATTAAGATGCTTGCTTGTTTCACTCTATTTTTAACACTTTGATGTAATTGACAAATGTGCTATTGAACCTTCTTGAAAATAATACACATGAACCTACAACAAAAATGGTTGACTAGCGATAGGGAACCTTAATACACAATGATCACGAATGAAACGATGGCTTCACTACAGATCGACTAAAATCAAACCATTTTATTTAAATTAAGAAAACATCGTGTTCTCCAGAAATCCTACAAAGCTAAAAATAGTTTTCTTGGTATATGATAGTTGATCAAAACAATATGCTTAAAAATTGAATTCGAACTAGAAGTTTCTGATGACCTAGTTCGATGCAACACAGCTATAAATATGTACCATGCTTTCAAATACTATCCTTATTAGATCATGCTTTTTTTCAAGCGCTGGTCACAGTGCAAGCACGCACTAACCACTTTGACAGTTTGGATATCACCAAAATGCGAACAAAAAATGTTTATTATAAATTGAAAAGATAATAGTACTAAAGGTGATGTTGTCCATTATTTTGAGGACATAGTCAAAGTCTGCGCTTCATATTCCCAAAACCATTTACGAAGAGTTGTGGCGTTATGTCGGCACAGGAATCCCTAACAGCATTGCGAAGCTCTTCGATTGTGTGATGTCTGGTCCTCAAAATGGTATATAATCTCTAAATATGGGAAAACAAAATAATCTAATATTGTCAAGTCCAGAGATCTTGCTGGAAAATTAATAATTGTTGTATGGAAAATTGTTTCAAAAAAGTTATTGTTTGTCGAGATTTGTATGCCAATGCATTATTTTGCTGAAAAAATCCTTCGGCAAGTTTGCCATCCTAAAGCTCATCGATAAACAACTGTATTAATTCGTTTCGATATCTTTGAGCAGTAATGTTTATTTAAGAAAAATAGATCCAATAATTCGTTTCCTTAAAACTGTTAACCAGACGCTTTTTTGCGGATGTAATGAAGTTTCTACGAGAGTTTTCTGTCGAACACATTTTCATATTTTGCTTATTTAAATAAGCAGAAGGATTCAACCAGCCTCATCAGAAAAAAAGTATTTATCGAGAACTTTTTGCAAAAACCATTGACGCACTGCGATCTCGTATCAAAATCTACCTGCGTGATTTCACGAACTACTTGAATTTTATACGGAAATAACTTTTTTTAAAAACGATATGGCATGTTCCGACTGACAACTAAACTTCTTGGGAAAACTTTGGAATTGATTTTTTAGGTGAGTTATCCATTCGACGTCGAATATCCAATACGCAATTTGCGGTTCATTTTTTAGATGCTCCACCGCCAGGTTTACGAGTTACCGTCCCAGTTGCACGAAATTTGTTAATACAAGCATGAACATGACTTACAAGCTGTGCGTAAGGAACTGCTAGATTGGGAAACTAATTAATGGAATAAATTTCTCAATTATCTAATTTACGATCAGTTCTAAAGTATCTTTCGATAATAAATATTTTGTATTGTAATTCTAACATGTAATAAAATAATACAATCAAATGTAACCGTTTCTAATTTTGGTTTGACACTGACAGCTGTCACAATTTAAAGTACAATTAGTAGCTGAGTGTCGCCAGTTTTACTAAAGAATTAAAAAAAACAGCTTAGTCTAATCGGGAAAGTATTTGAAAGCATGGTATAATGCTACACATTATTAATACATAATATATAAACATTAATTCCACAGGTGATGCATCATGGTACATGACAGTCGTTGTGTATTTTACAAATTGACCTAACTAGGACCGGACACCATCGCTCATGCCCGAGCTTGTACCTTCATTTACGGGCATGTATGTACGTTCCCTGTCGAGTTCTATTATTACAGGTCACCCGTTATCCATAATACGCGACTACCTGGCCTGGGTCTCCACTTCCGCGTATCACTCACCAAATAAGTTGTACACAAAGGCTATGATATATGCACGTTATGTATGTGTCCTACACCACGCATGCCGTATGCTTCGTTTACGAACAACATGGAATAATGGTAGATAGTTTGCGGACGTTCGCAATCTGCTCATTATACGGCTGGGGTGAAATAGGTAGTTACCCATACGGTGATATTAACGCGTCACTTGATAGGAACCTACACATATGAATATGGTGAAAGGACAGGAACACGAATACCTATCTATACACATCGACTACTGCAATTTGTGCGTATCTAGGCGCGAGTATGGCAAATGACGGGGAAGCTGATGAACGTCCCTTCGATAATTATGGGTAGTTAGTTAATGTCCGTAAAAGCGAATGGTTATCGCGTTACGGTTGAGTAAATATTATCGAATCCATAAAGTGATTATCGGATCGGCTATCGTCGTTTTATGAGTTTGAATCGTCGATTGGCCCTCAATTTTTTTTAAAGGTAAAACACACATATAGATATACACACAACCGACGTAGTTAATGGAAACAGATACATTGTTTGTTTTAATACGTTCATACCACGTAAAATTTTTTTCCAGGTGGACCTAAAAATCACGAATGTTGACTACTAGCAAAAATAATATTATACACGTAATGACTTCTTCTCTTCTAGCTTTCTAGGTCCGTAAAATGGGGTGGATCAGTCCCCATCCTTCTTCTTAAGCTTCTTTCTTAAATCTTCTCACTAATCTCCGCCCATAGTTTCCTATTCTTAGTTTTCTCTTTCCAATTGGTCACTCCTATCTTCTTCAAATCTTCCTCAACCTCCTTCAACTATCTTGTTCTAGATTTTCCTGGTCCTCTTCCATATCCTGGTTCCCACCGCAGCATTCAATATGCCGTAGCCGTCTCACCAGCTCTTCATACGTGACCCAGCCATTTTATCCTTTGTGTTTTTATTTTCTTTACTATATCTTCTCCCTGTTATATTCGTTGTTTGCTAGTTTCACCGGTCCCATGATTGTTCCCATTATTCTTCTTTCCAAACTTCTTAGGTCCTCTTCGTCTTTCTTTGTAAGGGTCAACGTTTCTGCTCCATACATCATCGTTGGTCTTATAATCGAGTTGTAGATGCTTAGTTTTGTTTTTCTTGTGAGCAGTTTGCTTTGTAGCCATTTTTTATTTGCATTAAAAACTCTATTGACTGTTAATTTTTTTTTTGCTATTTCGGTTTTTCTATCTCCAGTGCTCGATAGCATGATCCCTAAGTATTTAAATCTTTGGACTTGTTCGATTTCGTATTCCCCTATCTTAAGTTTTCTATTTTCTCGATCTTTCTCGATCTTCATTATTTTTGCATTAAGTGCCAAGCCCATGTTCTCTCCCTCTGTCATCACTTCCTTCAACATTTCTTCTAGTATCCTTTTTCGTTTTGCAATTATAACCATATCGTCGGCATATGCTACTAATTGTCCTTCTCCCGTCCTAAGATTGCCTCTGTTTATTTTCCTTAAGACATATTCCAATGCCAGATTGAATAACGTTGTGATAAAACGTCGCCTTGTTTTACTCCTTTATTAGTCACAAAACTATCCGTCTCTCCTTTTTGAGTTTTCATGCTAACTTTCGTTTGTTTCATTGTCATAACCACAAATTTTCTGAGCTTATAGTCTATTCCTAGTTCTTTTAATGCTAGCATTAGCTTATCTCTGTGTAGGGAGTCACGACCCAATAGTGAATGTAATAATATCATATTTAATAAAACAATGTAAATATTCTCACTCTTGAGTTAGAATATTTATTCTAAAATGCGTGCCAAAAAAATTGTAACACCTTGAAGGAGGTCAGCCACAAAGATTAAATCTTAACAAAACAATTGAATGCATGTAAAAAGTCGCTGATAATCAACTGCCAAAACTTCATACACGAAGAGGAAGAATATTTTGATGTTCTGCCAATTGTTTAAGCTTTTTGTTGCACCTCAGTACCACATCAAAGACAAATCTGATAGCCCGCAAAAGATTTGAGGGCAGCCTGGCTGTCGGAGACGATTTCCACCCTTTCATTCCCTGGCAGGCAGTTTGAGATGCCCTCCACACCAGGCTGAGATTTGAATGTGTTATTGTAAATGTGTTTTGTCTTTAATTGTTGGTTTTAACTAAAGAGTTTTCTCTCATTACATAATAGTTTACTGGCACATCATTTTTATATTAAAAGCTTTGACGTTTTTGCATGAGGATGATCGTTGATCGAAAAATGTAGCAAACATATTTTAAAATAAATAAAATAAAATAAAAATAAAATATATGAGATTGGAACTCGAACCCCTTATTATTATCAATTCATCATATACTGGTTTGCCACCCCAAAATGTCTCTTACACAACTGTTTTCTTTTTTCTTTTCTACCTCAAGAACGAGATATTTGAGAGCACTCACATTGGTATTTGCGTTAGGTACGCTTAAAAGACGTGACAGCAAAGTTTTGCTTAAAACATGCTTAAGGTGAGTATAGTCTTCCATTTTTTTTTTGGTTTCCTGCTATTTTTTCGAACACGGCTTTAATGGTTATCCTCGAAATTCCCATTTTGCTACATTTGGTACAAGCTTCTATTTGCCTGTGCCACCTTTTTTCTCAAAGTTATCTGAGGAGGGTTTTACTCTTATGCTTAATATCAATATTCGCACATATATTCGTAACCGTTCGATGTAGCAAAAATTTTTCTTAACAAAAATTGATCCTCTAGTAATGCTGATAAAAAAATATCTGTTTCCATATTCTATTTATTGCAATATTGCAAAGTTTTCTTACCCAGGTGTTCTAATTTTTAATATACCCCTTTTTTCTTACTGCTAGCATTTTTGTCTCATGGGCGGGTGTAACCCGAAGAAGGCAACTCGACCAGAATATTGTGCCCCATTGTGCATTACTACAGGATTAATTCTTGTCAAAAAAATATATTATTTAATATATATTATAAAAATACGGAAATACTTCGTTAATGTTTTAAATATTTTATCCTGCGTCAACAGAGAAGTAATTTCTATCCACTACCACAAATTAAATTAAAATTAATTTAAATTAATAAAAAGGCTTCCCATTTGTGTCCAACTTTCTGTCCGACATTCTATATACCGATTTAGTTCATCAATTCAACGTGACCTACCTGACATCGGGATGTGCGTCCAACATAGCCCTCATCAGCGTAGTGCCCGACCTCGGTACGCCACCGATGAAGATGAGAGGCATTCGCCTGTTGTACTCGTACACCCTGCCGTCGGAGCCTACCGTTCGCCGGTCGTGAGCTACCATCGCGAGCGCTCCGTCATCCTCCCGAGTGTAGCAAAGGAAACGCATGAGCAGCGCGCCCGCAGAGATCAGCGTCAGCGGCGACGACGAAAAACGCCCTACGGGGCTTCCCTGTTGATCCGTAGTAACATGGGTTGGCCGGCGATGCACAAACGGACAGCACCGCACCACCGACAGTGCTAATCGCCTTCACCTGCCCGTCGTCATCAAAGCGAGCTTTAGATAAGGTGATGTAGTAAGACTAAGTGAACCGGTAGCGCTTACTGTCACAGACACCCGAAAAGATGTTCATTTCACACGGTGGTAAAAATACGTTCGAGTCGACTGACGGGTTTCTGTAACAAAGAAAAAAGAATTAATAAAGAAAGATATTCATGACGTACATTGATAGAAAGGAGTTTTAAAACCAAAGTTCATCTTTTACACTTGTTTCCGATGAAAGAAATATCTTAGTAAATATGTCTTTCGGGTGTTGTCGCGTTGTTGCTTTGTAGGTTGCCGTTTCACTAATCATACTGTCAGCTTCTTCAGAAGTTTTCTAAAGATTAATGTTGTTACCTCTTGCTCCTGGTTGTATACTCCATTCCTGTTCAGCTTTGCTGTTGCTAATCCAACCTCTGGGGTATATTGTGGAGCAAATGTTATCTTAAGGTTCGTCCAACAAGTTCAGGCCCCTAAGTTAGGTCACTACCTTGCTGAATGAGCTTGTTTTCAGATCTTCTAGGAAAGGGTCAATCTTCCAAAAGTTTGCCCAACCTGAATCTTGTAGCGGCAAGACAATAGCAGAAAATATGCTCAACTGTCTCCTCCTCTGCTAAACACCGTCGGCACCTGTCTCATCGAAAGCGCGCGCATTAGTTGATTGACCACCTCCCCGCTTAGATTCGTTATCACACACCTGTTCGTAAGCATAGTGAATATCCAGTGGGTCTTCGTCCTTTTTCTGTTTACATGGTTTCCGTACATTCTTAGCACTGTACCCGTTATGGATATGTTGTATTTTCGTTAAGTAATGATATTCGTCGTGTTCTGTATTCTAGGTTTGCTCTGCTCTTCCTAATAACGTGTTGATAATAAATCTCTTCTGTGTGTGGATGATGGTGAGATTGTTGCATGAACGTATTATCCGTATGTGTCTTCTTACGGTTTATACACTATAAACCCAGTGTGCTTTCCTCGATGCGCTTTACTAGCACGTCAGGAATGTTATGGTGTCACTTTCTTCGATCTCCATTGTGAATTTGACGTTGTTGACTATCGATATGGAGCAGAAATTCTTCGAGTGGTGTGAGAGTTCATGGGCGTCATCATAATGAAAAGGTGTGATCAACGTATCTTGTGTCAGCAAATTTGTTTCATCCTACTGGACATCATGAAAGCTATTTGTTCGAAAAGCTTCATAGATGTGTTAGCAATGATAAGTGAGGATCCTATTGCAGCCTCGCTTTTTTTGTTCATAAAAATTCTCCATTCCATAAGAAAGTACGTCGAAGTTAGGCAGTGTCTTACTACATTAATCATATGTTATTGTAGCCTCTTTGGTATTTTCTACCGGTAGATTGGTGAATAACGATTCGATGTCGAGGGATACTAATAAATATTCGTTGGGTATTTAGTTTTGCTGTACAATCTCGCCCAAATGCTTGGAGTTTTTCAAGTATATAGCTGTTTGCGTGGTATTAAGCAAGTCGTTTTACGACGTGCTTGGCTAACTCACCCGTAGGAAAACCGCATGTACTAATAATCGATCTCGTTGGTCTTCAGAAAACTTCTGAAGAAACTGACACTATGATCACCGAAACATCTAGCCAGGAAGCAACAACGCGATAACACCCGGACTTTACCATGAATTACCATTATGAAAGCCTGCACTCAACTAAAAAAATATCTTTCTTTCAATTACCATTTCTTGAAGTGTGATCACGGTCACTTTAGTTCAAACAATGTATCTTTAAAACAGGAATAAAAAGACAATGAAAAAGCTCTAATCTACAATTACCTGTCTAGAGAAGAAACATGTCAATATTTAAAAATAAATTGTGATATAATATCTTTCTTTTATAAATTAACCTCAAGTACAAATATTATTTTAAATGTAAATATAGAATCTTTTAGGTTTACGTATTGAAAACCAACTGAATGTTGGTAATTGTCTAGTCGATCCACTCATCTGAAATTAGCTTCATTCATTACTACATATTATTTCTGTGCGATGTAGAGATAATATTGTATTCTTTTCACTTAACCGTCATTGGGGTAAATTGGAACATAAGCATTCAGGCTTATTAATTAACTGTCTGTTTTTCTTGTATTTATAATTTGTAATTCTCTCAAAATGATGCTTTATTCAGTGTATCAAAATTATGTAATTTCTCCGACACAACCCCTCATGAAATGCTTAATCCATTGAAATTTTCTGTTAAATGTGTTTAAACCGTATTTTGGTATATAAGCCCACCTACTTAAACACAAAAATCAATAGCATCTTAGCGATATTTCAGTAAACGAGTATTTAGACCAATTATCTTTACATAAAATATGACGTCAATGAGAATAAATAATCCAAACTATCCTATTAAGTTCCAGGGTATGTTAAAGTAAAAAATTCCAGCTTCTCGATAAAAAATTAGATAATAGAATGCTACGGAAGATTGGTATTTATTCCAAAATGGCCTCCTTTCTTCATAATCAGTTGGAAAACGCCTTTCATCTATACATCCTAATCTTAGTTATCCCGACGAAATGGTAAATAGAATGAAGGGCCAGATAGGCATCGAGAATACATTAGCCACAGAAGCTGAAGTCAATGATTGGCAACACAAGAAACTTTCGTTTGAAAATGTCACTTTGATTTGGGTGATTTCTCAAAAACTACAGACAAACAGTTGCGGATTTTGTTTAGTTTATGTTCATTTATATCCTTACCCTGCAATTATCCGCACATAGTTCCCAGGTTAGATCTCGTCATGTCAATAGCAAAATATACAGATGTTTATGAACCATATGTCTGATGGTGTTGGATGTTCCGCTATACGAAGGTACGTGTAAGTGTGCGGACAAAGAATTGTTTGATGCTGTTCACACGCAGCCCCAATTATTTACTGTTGTCACTTACGAGAATAGTTATGGAAGTTGGTAGGCCAAATTCAGATAAGATTTAGTACAAGGATCTGACAGTACTTTTTATCCCTTCCACTCCCACTGGAGCAGCTTAAATAGATCCTGGAACAGTTAGAGCTGTTTAAGCTGCTTCAAGAGTTGCTTAAGCTATTACAAGATATGTTTAAGCTATCCCAGCAGCTTTATAAACTGTTCCAAGAGGTGTTTGAGCTGTTTCTGACCCTTTTAATCTGTTCTCCTTGGTGGGACATTTGACGGCAGAATGTGTTCAAACTTCTCGCGGCATTGTCATCAACCACACAAAAGTCGCCAAGTGAACGTAGCAGAGGCAAACGATAGGCGTGTAATAGATAAGTACTTCTATCTATTACACTCCAATCGTCTCCTTCAGACTCTTATGTTAAATCTCAAGAGAATTCTGATTGAACTTGCCATAATATCGCAATAAACAAATCGAAATCGATTCGTTTGCACACTTTAGCGCATTCTAATTTAATTTTCACCCCAGAATCGGCTTCCGTCATCGAATGAGCTCATTCAATTACCGAAGACCAAGAAGCGCAAGACGCCCTCTCGTTTAAACCCCCAAACGAACCTCGCACATAGGGAAAACTGATTTTACCATTTCTTTTTACGGACGCCTTTTTGTTGTCTCATTTTTACGGCTCTCCCTATCATCGAAACCCTATTGTTTCTCCATTTTGAATAGCTCCGAATGTCGTATCGCTTTCAATAAATCAAAAGCAGGCAAATCCGATAATACGGTCGACTTCTATACGGAATCGTTTGATTTATTACTAAAAGCGTAAAGAAAAGGAAAGAAGCTGGAGGAAAAGGGAGCGGAAAGGTCGTGTAGGCAACGAGAGAAATATATACACAAAAGGCATATTTTTCAAGGAATATTCTTCTACATATTGTTATTCTCAAGGTCGAAACAATAAATGGTTATGAAATGTAAATGAAGTTATAAAATGGAAAAAGAATATTTCCGTGGCATTTTAAAAATATTATATGCCAATTTTAAAATTGCTCTCTTGACATTTCTTAAATGAGAAACTCCTGTAGGGAGCACAATTTTCGAGAGTATGTTTCATTTGGTGGCTAAAAAAAATAAAATAAAACAATTGTATGAAACATCCATTCAAGTACTGTCGATGTAATAACAAATTTAGCGAAATGGGAGCTGGTATGGATGCTTTAAAATGCGGTCGTCTAAAAATACATAAGTGCAGACTGGACATTCTTGTACAAATAGAAGAAAATACTTCTTCTACAAAGCTAGTAATAGGTAATATATACTTGGAAAATTACAGCATTTAATGAAAAAAAAAATAGGATAGAGAGGGGAATGTTCAAACTGTATTTTCTAAAAACTATATATTATTATACACATATGTTCAGCTCTGCAGGCCTCTGTGCCCATGGATTTGTTACAAACTCTTCTATTTCCATATCAGGTCTCTTCCAACCTCTAACTTCCACTTTCATCAGATCTCTTTCCACCGCTTCGAGCCATTTCGTTCTTGGTCTTCCTGTCGATCTTCTACCTGATATGGCCCCTTCAGAACCTGATTTTGATTATTGGCCTCGAGTCTGGTAGCCTGGCGACATGTCCCAGCCAACTCATTCTTTGGGTCCTTATCACCTTAACATTTGAGGGTTAGAACCATATATTTGCATGAGTTGTTCATTGTTCATAATTTCCTCAACACCTTCCTCTCCCATACTGTCACTGCTTCCGCCCCACTTTGGTCAATCTTCCATAGTTCGCTACCATACATGGCCTGACAATTGTTTTGTAGATGTTTTCTTTTACTTTTCTCTTGCCCACTTCGATCTAAACATTCTCCCTACCCCTGTATAAATGTCTTCATTTCCTTTTGATATTCTTTCTTATATTTCCGTTCTTTGTCCTCCTTTATTTGTTATGGTTACTCGCAGATAGTTAAATTCTTCACATTTATATGTTGTGGCCATCCTCTGCTATAAATTAAACGATCCATTTTGTGGGTTTTGGGGTTTCACCTAGCTTCATATATTTCGTCTTCTTTTTCATTTACCTTCAATCCCTGTTCATTTGCTCGTTGCTCTATTATTTTTATTATATCCCTTAATTCTCCATTGTTTCTAGTTAAAATGACCAAATCATCTGCATATGCCATAATTTGTACCTGTTGGTTGCATATGGTTTGACCTGTTCTTACTCTACTGTCTCTAATAAACTTATCTAGTGTTATCTAGTGTTACATTGAATACCAACGTTGACAGCCGGGTCTCCTTGCCTTAGTCCTCTTTTTAACTCTCCAATTCTCCGGTATATGTCGATTCACCTGCACCTTATAATCTGCCTCCCTTAGCGTCATTTTCACTAGCCTTGCTAACTTTTCCTGAATGCTTGGCTCCTTCAGTGATTCATATATTCTTGATCTTTTTATTTTGTCATATGTTGAATATGCTGAAAGTCTATGAAGAGCAGATGCCGTGGTAATTTTTAATCTATATTGTCCATGATTTATTTCGATATAAAAATTTGGTCTGTAACTGATCAGCCTTTCCGCCTTAACCCACAATTGGTATTCTCCTAACTTTGCTTCTACTATGTCATTAATACTATTGTTTATAGTCGCTGCCAGTGTTTTATAAGCAATATCTAAGAATGCTATTCCCTGAGAACATTCTAATGAATCTCCATTTTTTAATATTGGGCTCTCTTTTGTCCATACCTCCACTATTATTTTATTTAATTCCTCTTCTAGTTTATTTCCTCCTTTCTGCAACATCTCCGCCGTTAATCCATTTTCTCCCGGTGTTTTCCCACTTTTAAATAATTTAATAATTTATCTCACTTGGTGGTTCCTCTTCGTTTGCTTTTTCTCGTTTCTCCGTTTCCGTTCATTCTTCTTCCTTTTCTTCTTCTCTAAACACTTCACCAAAGTACTCTACCCATCTTTGTAATTCTTCTCGACTATCTTCCGTTAACTCTCCCTGCTTGACTTTAACAAAGATGACCTTCTGCTTGTATCCTTTCTTCTGTTCTTTGACTCCTTGGCCCCTCGCATTTCACCAGGCTTGGGCCCGGCTGCAGTAATACTGGCATGCTTAGAAAGTGGCCAACAGAACACAATCGAACCACCGGAAACAAACAAAACTTGCGCGTTGGTAATGAACATAGCAAAGATAAAGGAAAACATAACATTACTGGTATACCCATAAATCAGAACATTTTTCGAACTACATTACTCTGTCCAATGAATGGCGTACAACACACCGAGCGTCTTGCTCGCCAAACAGGTTACACTTTAATTGTTGTGCCGTCATTATACAGAGATTTGTACAACACTATTACATTAATGTTCAAAATGCGATCTGTTTAGGCGCTTACATAATTGAAATCGTTTTTTCAAACACTTTTGAATATTTCTGAGCATTTCTGGTGTGACTTCTTGAAATGCTTTTAAAATACGATGGCGCATATTATCAGGTGTTATTGGTGGCGTCTCATAAACTTCATTTTTAATGAAACCCCATAAAAGGAATCGCAGCTTGTAGATCTGGCGATCTCGGAGGCCAGTTGTCATCTGTCCTCCACGCCCAATCCAGCGGTCTGAAAAGACATATCCAAAAACTGACGAAATTCGACAGTATTGGGAGATGGAGCACCATCGTCTGGAACCAACATCAGCTGGCGAGAGCTAACGGAATATTTTCTTACAGAACCCCAAAATATTCTGAAGAAATTCGATTAAACCCTACCCATCAGGCTTTGGTTATGAAAGGAACAGGCTTATGATATGTTGTCCTAATGATACTGCCCACACGTTCCCATTGACTTTCTGTATTGACTTGTGCTGCAATAAATCGATGGGGATTTTGTGTGTCATAATAAAGACAATTGTGACGATTCACAAATTCCATTTTTGTGGAGGTAGCTTTCGTCTGAAAACATCACTTTCTCGAAAAAGTTCGAATGTTGTGTTTTTCTTTTTTTTTTGTAATTTCTTGTTTTATTTCATAGGTCGGTCGGCGCTTCCAATACGTATCTATCGTAGAAAACCTGAAAAATCGCGAATATCTCCAGACCCTTTGGAGATAGACACAATGACACTCGTATTAAATCGTAAAAAGAACATTAAATTTTACATCCATTTATTTATTAAGAAATGCTATACATTCAATTTAAAAAAATCAACTTATCGATGATTTTAGAGTTCGAGAAACTACAGATCTTATTTAATAACTCTGTATTTAAACGCAACAATTTTAAAATAAAAGACGTGTTGCTGTTTATGATTAAGCGAAAACTTAAAAACGCATCTTTCTAACTTTCGTATTTCCGGAGATATTTCCAAACACCGCAGACATTGCAAATGTCATTTTTTTTCGCAAAACGTCATGTATTCGGGCACGGTACAACTTAGCGCCCAATGTATGTCCGAACGTATTGTTTTTTTAAATTTAACAAGAAATCCAAAAGTACAATATATACAGGTTGTCCCATTAATAATAGTTAGTATCTACTTCCCGTGTACAACCGGAAGTCTCGAATTACTGAAACTAATTTAAAATGGTGTAGATATATTCCAGGCAACATTTATTTGAAACATTTTCCAAAAAAAAAATAATAATGGATTATGATACCGTTGCATCTTAAGGCTTCGGGACACCGGTTTTATAGCTGATAATAAGAAAACAAGCCTTAATCAAATCAGTTTCATTCTATTATTTCCGTTCAGAGTTAAATATTTATCCAAATCATAAGATGTTAGTGCTACAGGCAATGATGCCATAAACGTAAGTATATTTGTTGGTAATGAATCTTCGTTTCGGCAAAGAAGTTTATTACTAACAAAATTCACTAACTTATATTACGTTGCATAGCTCAAAGCGTCATTATCCTTACGTATGCGTTGCTTTAACCTTTAACTTGAACCTAAACGCAACAACTCTCATGTTATTCTTTGGATGATAAATGTATCTACTATTTATCCTAGCTAAATACTTATTAGAAAGATTTTAACAGAAAAGAAATGAGGTTGCTATTAAATTCGTTGCTGCAACAAATCCAGCCCAGTAAAGTTAAATAAAGTAGTTTGTTTATTTCATTAGACGAGCATTTGCATTTCGGTATTGCAGCGAAACTAATTGAATTGGAATTCGGTATTTAGCTGCGCATGCAATCGTTAACCGCTTACGATAAGAGTAATGGAAAACATTTCATTTATTGAGCAAAATTTAATATATTATGTAAAAGAATTGCTACATAAGATGATATTTTCATTCTATTTTATAGTAACTTATAAACTTGATTAACGAGGGTACAAATACGAAAAAAAAAACAGTTTGTTTGCAATTAAAGCAATAAATCCCCAAAATAAATTAAGTTTCACCATTCTTATTTCCTTTAAATCCTTTAGAATTAGAGACTAGATAGCTTTCATTAAATTTCGAATTATTCTACGGTATGCTTCCCTTATAAAACAAAAAAACCAGACTCTCTCTTGCCCTCCTTTTTCATCCAATCGCTCGCACCTGTTCTGCTTCCTCCCTTCATTTGAATTAGCATCACTAAACGAGGTATAAATAAATCGATTCAATTACGAATCGGAGGAAACGGAGGATGCGATGTGGGTGCAAATAAATACAAATTAGCGCAGCCGATTTAGTAGGGGATGCGAAGGAAATTGAGGCGGGGAGGATCTAGGGCAGCTTTATCGGGACGATTCCGAAGGGTGTTGGATAAATTAGGGAAAACCGACGGCGGTTATATTTAATCTGCGGGGATAACGCCGTTGCCAATTGATTATATCCGACTATAAAAAAGCATTGATTGATAATCCCGATTCTTCAATAAACCAGCGAAGGATGATACCGCTGGAAGAGATTCCAGGCACTTGTATTGGAATTTCTGCCTGGGCTAATCTTGGGCGATTAAAACATCTGCTTCCCTGCAACGGAACCGATACAGCCATTTAAGTCTGGTAAGAAAGAAATTCCAGATGATGTATTTCCAGGAGCAGATACATTAGATTTTAATCTTAAGAAATTAATCAAATAATAAATCCGTCATAACTTTAAAAGATAGCAGAGTATTCAAATACAGACATCAAAATAATCTACCGGACAAGCCTTTATTTGCTAGAAGTTTACGAGCCTTACATAAAGGTGCGTATTCATTTGAGCAAATTTGCGCGCACGTACACGATTAACCGCAAAAAATGCCAACCAAATGTGAACGTAGTGAAGTAGTGTTTGCGCACGCACAAACGCAATCAGCTGCTTGTTAACATCAAAGAATATTTACGCGTAAATTTGCTCAATTTGGACAATAACATTGTCTGACACAATTTTTTTTTTCTCATACACCATTACGTGTAATTTATGGCGTTTTTCATGCTGATTCTGAAACTAATTTTAAATAAGCTCCATCACGTCACAGGATTTTGAGATATTATTTTAAATAGCTTTTTCAAAAAGTATCTACATCAAATTTTACACATATTACAAGATATATTGTAGTGACGAGCATTTAGTGGGCATGTCTAAACATGTCCTTGACTGTTTCCTAGGTCACAGCATTCAAACCATCCCCATTTATGCTCTGGAGCCAATAAAATTAGGAATTTGTAGATTTATGGCTGCATTAGATTCAACTAAGTCTGTTTGTGATGGTTGAATGTCTTTTTATTTCGTAATGCCCCGTGCGTGTACAAATAATCCCTACAGCTTCTGTTATGTATGTAAAGAATTCACTACCCTACAACATAAACGGAATATTACGCCTTTAATAGAAAATTTATATTTCAATTATTTTGGGCTTCAAATTAAATATCAGGACAAGGAACAGGCTGTTACATTTGCTGCGTACGGTTGTACTGTTACTCTGAGAGAGTTTGGTCAAACAATAAGAACAGCGCGTATGCCATTTGAAAGCCCTATGATTTAGCGTGAACAAACGGCTAGTTTTGCTGCACGAAAGCTTTCCGGTTTCTCCAAGAACAAGTATTCGTTACGCTAGTTGTGTCTTCTACTACATCGTCCAGCAATCTATTCATGTACACAGGTAAAATTTGATGGAGTGAAATAGGGAGTCTCCGTTTTGGAAATATTTTTTGTTCCAAATAAGAGTTGCCATGGCTAAAAACCAGAAAGTATTTCCTCGGTTTTGTACAAAATCTCAACCAAAACGGAGAGATTGAATTTACTCCGCTTTCTAACACGATTTTCAAGGGAAGAAAAATCTCCGCTTTCTCTCCGCATCTGCACTACCGTTTTAAGCCCTTAAATGTGAACAAATATCCCTAACATTGCATTATATTTTCTCCTTCACGGAGGGTGATTAATTTGTTTACTTAACAGATGTTTCTATTTCTAATACTCAACGCCAAAAAGGGAAAGGATACCTCCGATTGGGAACATTTGTTCTCCAAATCTAACTGTTTCCCTAAACATTTGAAAATTGCAAGTTTGCATAGAGCATTGCGCATTTTATTAAAGTGATATTAGTGCAGCGCATGTGCAACAAGTCTGGACGTTAGTCACTTTGCAATAGTTCGAGAATGAGAGAGGGTATGGCGGAATGCACTGTACTCTGAAATTTATAAAATACACATCAGAGTAACGTACGAAAACCGTAAAAGATGGGTAAGAATTATGGGAGCAAAACATCACCAGGGCAGATGTAGATAAAGCAGGTAAGAAACTTGTGCATCCTTATTTAATTTTCAATCTAACGATGTACCAATTTTAAATTGGCCCCACTACATTCTGGTGTTAGGCTCCTGAATAAAAGCACGTTTATCGCTGAATCCTGGTGTTTCAACTGTGTCGTGCCTTTCAACCCACGGTCGCGTACCAAACTCGAAGAAGCGACTATATTATTGGATAAATTAAAGCAATTCCAATGACGGCTGCTCTGTGATCGCAGAAGAGGACGTGCTTAGTGTGTCTATCCTAGTAATCATTAGGAATATATCAAAAATAATTCAAGAACTTGAGGTTCGACGACATTTTTGATGCATTTTTAATGATAATAATAGAATAAATGCACTGAGCAGGGTGCTTCTGTCCAAAAGAACAGCCCTCATTGATTAACTCCAATATGATGTTAAACTTAGCTACTATGGAGCTAGGTACATAAAAATAAGTTAAAACCTCTCTCACTAGAGAGATATTTTCTTCTCTCTCTGTGGCAGGTACCTTCTTAACGGAAATAAATTCATGTGTAAAGGATAAATACATTCCGAAACGGAGTTAACGTTTGTTTAATTGCGGATGTAATTATTTCCAAGTGGAGTTACTTGCATTAGCAACGGAGATAATTTTTATCTGATACGATAGTAGTTTGCATACATATGGGGGAAACAACATCCGTTATTTATTTTAATAACAGCAGTAGGAGCTAAAATTTCTCCATTTCGGAAACTTTAAACATTTATTGCAAAATAGTAAAACTGCATAAGAGAGACAAATTGGTCTTAACGGATTAGGTTGCCTCGGTTAAAGATGTTTTTTTCCCCTATGAAAAGCAAAATTATCTCTGTATTCCATCCGTTAGTAGCAAAACATTTAACTCCGAAATGGAGGCTCCTTGAACGGATGGTCGCGAGGGAACACGGAAAAGAGTTAAAAGCGGTGTTAGATTCAACTCCGTATTTTTACTGTGTAGCCTTGCCATACCAAACCTGTAGGTCAGTTTCGAGCGAAGAATACTCCATTACAATACAGAGGAAAAAATTTCCGAGTTATCGACTGCAATTATGAATATTTTGCCATCTCTAAAGGACGGATCTCACTTAGTAAATCAGTAGGAATTAAATGACCTTATTCGCTAAAAGAACCAGCTAACAGTAGTCATCAACACAATCTGAAGAATAGTTCGAATACTTCGAAATTGAGTTTGAAAGCTTCCTTCTTCACATTAATAAACGTTTACCTATATATCCGTCCCGGTTTAGCCACGCATTCCGTATGAAGCAACTTATGAAAATATGACTCGTCTTCTCGATAAAATAATTACAAAGTGTACAAATGGCATTTCGTCAAAGCAATGGATAAGATGATTGTGGATTCCAGTACCTTCAACACAACTTTGCCAATATTCAAATGTAAAACTCAAAGAGGGGAATCTATGTAGGACCCAAATTAAAGATCTACACGAAGATGCACATCTTGAAGAGACTTTAAATGACTTGGAACGTGGTGTTTGGAGTGCTGCTGTAAGAGGAAGTAAAAGCAAGAGTCATGCGTATGGCGTGCGTTCAACAATATATCATTTGAGTTATTATAAATATAAAGGTCTATTGTAACTTATATCATTATAAACTACGAAACGAAATAATGAATTATGCATACAGTTAATTGATGAATACGAAACGTTGTGCGTAAAATTGCTCAAATGAATACGCAACTTAACAAATGATTTGTAATGTCATTTGAAAGGTCAGTCGAGTTTGCTGCTGGTGTTTCGATAGTTTAAGTGAATAAGATATTAACTTAAAAATCAATGGAAATTTAAAAACAATGTAAGATTTATTGATTTGTCATCTTGATATTTCTGTGTATATTTTGTGATCAGTTTTCTCTTCCAATTTTTAGCATTAATTGAGGAGGAGAGACATTAATTTAGACCATGACACGCAATTGAAAGCTATGGAGTGTTTGGAAGTGGTTAAGTTAACGTCAACAATCGTTTGTGTTGAAATATCGGCAAACCCATGATGATGCGTGAACGTTGTACAGAACTTTACGACGCTCATGTGTTAATAAGCGATCGCACGTGAGGAGCAGACTCCACGCAAATTGTCTTAATGCCCATCGTCTACTAAGAATTCCTGCTTTGTCGAGGGGAATGGCGAAAGAAAATTAGAATGGGCATTGCCAACATTTAAATTGAGATCAACAAAGTAGGCATCTGTTTTGTTGTCTGGCGAAATCCGGTTTGGTTTGCGGCCAGATACAAGAAGAACGAGAGTGTGGAGACGTCCCGAGAATGCAGAACGATTAGCTACATCACAAACCATTCACAGTTCACAACTTCTAAGAGGGTAGTGTAAAGGTTTGGGGTGGAATATCTCTTGGTGGAAGAACTAACTTCGTTCTTTTAAATCAATATTTAAACGCCATTAACTGTCGGGCGTTCTCCTTCAAAACGTTGTGCTACCAGATGCTGCAACAATTGGTGAAAATTTTCAACTCATGCCCGACAATGCGCATCCACATACTGTAAGTATTATTTGTACATTTCTTCAAAACCACGAAATTAATGTTTTGCCATGGCCAGCCCAATCACTTGATTTAAATCCCATAGAGCACGTATGGGATTTGCTGCAAAGAAGCAAAATCTAGTCTTTGAAACAAAACAACAATTGTATCAGTGTCTTGTAGAACAACGGAATGCCATCGATCAACAAGCTAGATCCAGGGATTGAAAATGTTCCAAAAATGACTGTTTCAAATTATTATACATTGGCTCTAAATGAAACAGTTTTGAGAACAGAAATAATGCCAATTATTATTATTATTATTATTATAACAGTTCTGATATAATATCGGTTTGGGTTACGGTTCTATATGTATCGGTCTTTATACCAGTTCTTTTCGGTTCTATATCAGTTTTCATATCGCTTCTATATCAATTCTATTTTTTGATATATACCCAGTTATCATTATACTGATTTTTATCATTACGTAGTGATAGCAGTAATTAACTTTAAAGTAATTAAAAATGACCGAAATACGCCAATGTATCACCCAAACGAATCATTTTAACACTAGGGTTGCCACCCGTCTTCAGTTCGCGAGAATTGTCCTCGTTTTGACACTGTCCTCTTGTCCTCCTTTGACAAGATAAATCCTCGCAAGGGCTCAATTATGTAGAATCAAAGAAAAAGGTGAATAAATTAGAAATCGGAATGATATGTGATTAGGAAATTGAATGTTGTGATCTAGAAAAAACGCGTCCAGTACTGAATAAATGAGTAATGATTGAACATTTTATTATGCCCTGATTACTAATTTTAGCCTAATATGCCCCCTCTCCCTCCTGCCTCAACTTGTACTCGCCGAACACATATAATAATGGCAACCTTTGTTAATACGCGTCATCGAAATCGATATCTTCATAAATTTCGGTTCTAAATAACTGTTACGGAAATAACGGTTCTTCATAACTGTTTTGAAACTTGAAATCGTTATTATAACTGTTTTCGACCCTTGATTATGAGTACGCCAACGAGGTGCAGTAAAAGTAATCACAGATGTACTGACATGCCTCAAAAAAATTATTAACTTTGAAAATTATTTCGAATGCATACAATTAAATGATATCAACATCCAAACGTCATACTCGAAACAATCTCCATTACTATAAATCCGTCAAATCTCTAAAAGTACAAACCAAATGTTCACATAATGTCGTCCTTCATCAAGCAAATTTTGAACATGAATGTCCGCTCCTGTATTGCTTCTATTACTAATACTATTTCAGCAGCGGCGACATCTAGATGCAAATGTAAAAGCACTACCACGGCGAGAGCATCTACGCATATAATTCATGCGTCCTTCCCGTCT
Source organism: Protaetia brevitarsis (assembly GCA_004143645.1). Taxonomy (NCBI): domain Eukaryota; kingdom Metazoa; phylum Arthropoda; class Insecta; order Coleoptera; family Scarabaeidae; genus Protaetia; species Protaetia brevitarsis. Next base: position 591,477 of record RXPK01000296.1, read on the forward strand.
TTATCTTATACGTTGTGTGCGTTTTGCATCCAATCATCAGCACCGGGTAGAAGGAGCAAGGCTCTCTCATTTGTACCCTCCCAGCTTCTCTGCCGGCCTGGATTTTCATACGTTTCGCCGCTTGCTTCGACAATTACGCGAGCCCCAGCTTCCGGTTCCGCCTCGAGCTGTTTCCCACCGCGTAAAATACGTTGAAAATTATCGGCACGCTTTTCGGAGGCCTTATCGCCCCTTTTTGCTCTTCTTTTCGTTTTTCGTTCGCCTATTCACGGCATTGCATACTATAACGGATGTTCTGCCACAGTGTAGTGCCGTAGCGTACGATTTTGGCCCTTCTTTTGCTACGTGACCGGCTTATACGCCCGACATTAGTGCGCCCTCGCTGTTAAGAATGGCGGTGGGGTTCCTATTAAAAAACAAGGTATTGACTTTTTCCTTAGCTGGAACAAGTTATGCTTTGTTTGCTCGTTTCCTCGACAAGTGTTCTTCATTACAGCTAAATTAAATTTACCGGAAGATTTTTAAAAATAACGCATCTCCTCGGAAGAATAATTAAGACGAGAATTATATCTTTAACTAATTGCACAAGAAAAAAAATGCTTTATTAATTATTATAAAAAGTAGCGTCTTAATCTATAGTAAAACATTTGAAATTTTTGGAACGGATCTATAGTTGTATATTTTCAAACAAATACTTGTGTATCTTCTCTAAAAAATGGCAAATTTGACATTTTTAAAATAAAAATAAGAATAAATATTCGTGAATAATGGGATGATGTTACCAACGAACACGTTCTTACTGCTAGTTGGTATTAATATGTAGGTTAATACGCGCAATACGTTGCGTCGGATTTCTCGCTTGAAGTCGAAAGAATACTACAACCACAAAAATGAAACCCTCAGGACATCGAGGGGGTTGGAATACAAACACTCACAAAAAATACATGGGTTGATTTAACACAACCTTTTTTTATTTTATCTTGATTAAACCAAATTAATATAATATATTTAGTACTATAGTCGTTTAAAAAAATATAAACGATGGAGAGACGTAAATAATGGGAGGAGCAAACCACATTCACACAACACCAATGAAATTAGCGACATCTCTGTGATATACTTCACATTAGAACAGAAATTGTATGCTCTGAATACGAATACGTGTTAATTACAGTGTGAGATATAAGAAATATACAGTTAATTTTTTTGTAAAGTGAATGAATTGTTTGAAAAAATACATTTAAACATTTGTAATTACATCATATATAATGAAATTCAATTTTTGAAAATGAGAAATGAATAGAGATGACAAAGAGTTTAAAGAATGTTTTCCAATAGAAATTAAAATTGTTTTTTTTATAAACACACCCATACTTTATTTATATTATAGTATTACAAATAAATATAACATTATACTACCTGAACTATTGTCTTTTGTCAGCATTAATAACTCAGCACTACATGGCCTTGTAGGCCCTTGGCTTAGGGTGCCGGAACACACCGAGCCGTCTGAGAAGTGTTGGCGAAATGGTCACCAACCAACAACCGGTCACTCAGCAACAACCGCTACCGCATTATTGCGCTTGCCTTTCAAGATTGGCAATGATATACCCTAATATGAAACAGTTATTCTTTTGCATCAAATACAATCTTTTATATTACCAACACAGCTATGGTGTTACATGAAATCGACTATTTAACTGTTGGATGAACATATTTCATGCATTAAGCGGACAGTTAATTATTGTATTTGTATTAATTCGTATGTTTACTTCAACCAAATTTTACTTTTCTTCCAATAAAAATAACTTAACATTACCTTTATGTCGTTCTTAACCAAAAAGTCTCTTCCCCGTATTTAAACGAAAATTGTTGTCCCATTTATCATCTTTTGGTTGAATCAATGCATACATTTTACTGGGTGCAGAAAGTTGTCGCACCGTATTTTTAAGTGAACATATAGGCATCACATTAATTAATAATTTTTTTAATTACAGTAGTAATATATAAAACAAATATTTGTATGATTGTATGTCTTGATTCTACATCTGTTGGAATTTATGTCTCACAATTTTAATTTGTTCTTTTGTTTTATTAGTCATATTTTATGTATGTCTTACGTTTGAATGTTTGTCTTTGACTCTTTAATTCTGAAATTTCGATTTTGACGTTTTTAAGACCTAAGGATGACGTGATATAGCCGAAACATGTTGCCTTAAAATATATTAAACACCATTTATGAATGTAAGGACGTTTACTTTACCGTACACAAAAATAATAAAATATATATTTTAAAAATATGAATGTTGCATTTCGTTAAAATTCGGTTATATATTTTTTAGTTAACGCATACTCATCATCAAATATATAACAACGCTTCTCTTTTATTTCAAAAGCTTTTTTAAGTTATAAAAAATATGTTAAATTCTTAATATATCTTTTGTTTATTTAAAGATTGCGTTTCAATAATATAATATGTTGATTTTGATTTTTTATTGTTGGTTAATATGCAAACGTTATCAATTTTATAATTAAATAATTTCTTCAAAATTAAATCTATTGTTATAAAATTAAATTATACTATATAGGTTTGTGAAGAATTGCGGTCTATTTTAATCATAACTGCGTTTTACGTTTATAAATTTAAATCATTTGGAGGTGTATTATCTGATTTAAATGTTGTTCTTTGTTCAAAATTGTTTATGTTTTTAACTGTATGATTTTGAGTTGTTTTCATGCTTTTTTAAACTGCAAGATTTTTATTTATATTATGTCCATTTATTCTATTTTCTGAAAATTGCATGGCTTCTCCAATAAATATATATTTTTACAGCCTATTTTATACACTATGTGTAATGTTTTTTTTTTTTTCAATTTTGGATTTCAATTTTGTATGGATTTGGTTTTGTAGTTTGTTGTTATTTTGATAAGCAATTTTGAAATTGTATGGGTTGAAAATTTGCTTTACTTTTTCCGATGAATATTTTACATAGCGATTTTTTTATACATTTTGTAATTATTTGTTAATTGTCGATATTATAAAAAAGAAAAATTCTTGGTTTGAATATTTCATTCATAAGAGAATTTGGATAACTACTTTGTTTTAAAATACCTTTGCTTTATTAATAACATCAAATCGAAAAAACTAACTTGTTAACGTTATTACTCTGTCAGCTAAACTAAACTTTTTGTGAATAAGGTTAGTCAAATATAAATATTCGACTCTTTGTTGCTACACAATTTGTGCATGCAAACAAATTTAATAATGCACAACTATGGTAGCTTTTCAGTAATTTACTTTTTTCTCTTTTTAAAAAAAATGTGTTTTAATTTCAATATTTCGCTCGCACAACCTTTTTCCTGTCGTCTATTAACGGTAAACCAATAATATCAGTACATGTGCTAGCGAAACAGAAAAGTCCACGTTACACCAAGCAGCAATTACAACAAAACGGAATAGCGTACTAATTAGGAAATAATAATAAATAATTTCTCATACACGCACTTTCATAACGGCTTCTAGGACTTCAATGTACACATAAGCAAACATCCACTATAACGACACGAAATACGAACGGGGTTTTATTCTTTTTATTAGACGGTTGGCTGGTCCAAAGAAATAGAAGTTTTATGTATTCCGCTTTTAAGTTTTCCCACAGGTGTCGCGGTTCGTTCATTGAAGAGTCGATTTACTGCAACGAGGCGCCGTAAAGATATACTGCGGGTTTTGGGACTACGACTCTTAGCAGTCCCCCTTTCTTTACAGTAAACCATAAACTTCCGGGCGAGTATTGGAAATAAAATGTTGGGAAGTAGATTTGCATTCGATATGAACGTACAAGGTTCGATCAAAAAATAATCGAAAATTAACCAAATAGACGACCTATTACGGGTAGAGATGAATTGCTAAACAGCAAATAACAATTAAACCAAATGCAGCTAGATGTAAGCAATATATACTACAGCTATGAGATTTATTATTATTATATACAAAAAAAAGACTACCTTTATTTGCTAATTTCAACTGTTATGTTATAATAGCATCAATAGCAGTTAGCAACTATTATAATAAATTTGCGGGTATATGCACCTCTAGTCACAGGTAGATAATCGACATATGCGTAGTCTATACAGATTTGTTTAATATATATACTCATCGACAATAACTTGGCGTTCAAATATAATTTTCCGCTAAAAAAAAATACATGGGATAGCTGCCAATATTTCATTAGGTATTTTGATAGTGTCTATGGTTATTTTTTTATTTAAAGTTTATTCTCATATGCAATACAGTTACATTCAAAAAATAAATTAACAATTAAAAGAAAAAGGTATAGTGGCACTATAAAACAATATTCGGCTAATGAGTTATTAATTTGATGGATTGTATGTTAAAAATCTATTTGGTATTTATTTAATTCTTACTGCGACGTTTCGTCATTTATTAATGACTTTTTCAAGCCTTAACGTTAACCCGTGATATTTTTTCTATTCCTCAATTCTCCGAATTTCTTTGGAAAAATTTATCCAGAAAACATGTCAATATAAAAAAATAACTTCATGCATGATACACATGTTTGCAAAATAAAAACAACCAAACAATAAAAGAACAACCGACAACAACACGTTGACAAACGAAACATAAGAGTGACATTGATATGCGACAAGTTTATTAAGTATAAGTTAGAGCAAAAGAGCTCTCCTTGCTTGTTATAAAAGAGGAGTTGGCAATTTGTCCTATCCCATATATAGGACTACGAGACTCTTATTTTATTCATGGCGTTAAGTTAGTTAACACAGTTAGTTATATGTTAATAAAAGAAATAACCTAACCCACTATTGAAAAGAAACCTAAGAAATTTAAATACCTCAAAAAATAGTGCGTTCCAATTAAAATTTTAAATTACATCTTGCTTCTGATAAGACAAGACGAGAAAGAAAGGTTTTATCAAATCGATTTATCACTGTGTGATGCTCTCACATTTGTCTGCAGTGATTTCTTGAAAATATTTTATCACCGCATTAATAATAACTACAATAATGTCTTTTAAGGTTCGCTTCATACCTTTGTCCTCCATTGCAGGCTAACGTTAATAGGGCCGATTTATTACTAAACAGTATTAAGAAAAAACCATAAGAACTTATAAACGCATAACTAATCATTAGTGCTGCAGAAAGGAGTGCTTTTGCAGTAGCGTAGGGCTCGGGATTAAAAATTTATACGATACATCACATTGTGCATTTAACCAGTGTTGATTGCTGTTAACATATCTTTTACACACATAAACACAGTACGGTAAAATGGTGATATTAATTCCAAACAATAATATATTTAATAATAGTACTAGTGTACTCTAATATCGGAAATCGGTTAAGAAATCTGTTAAGCATTAATAAGCTACAGCAAAGTATGAGATCCATTCGTTATCAATCCATCCTGGCATTCATACATCTACTAAGGCTAATATCATATGTGTTTTTTTTTCTAGAAGCACTGTTTTAACGATTTTTTAGTCCAAAAAGATAACGAAAACTGTAGATACATGCAAACTAAATATTTAGTAAATATCCATACACAAAGCGATTTGAACTTAAACAGAAGAATAGAGGACTGTATTATCTAGAGTTATATGACAAAATCAATATCTATAGCAAAAATGCCTTTATCCTTAATACGGCAACGTACGCGTATGAATCTCGACTACGACCGCTTTCGAAATATATCATCGCCGACAATGAGTGTCCAGTCGGTTCTGCAGGTTTACTAATCAAATTCTTCAGTACATTTTTTTTATAATGATTAGTTGTTCTTGCGGTTTATATATCATAATCTACCAAGAAATGAATCACAGTTACACTACAAACTTTTATTAACATGATTTATTTATAACTTCTTTGCTAGGAATTGTAATATCAGCGACTACATTCTCGGCTAAATAGGAGTAATTCCGATTTCTAGCTTTTAATTAAGAATAATAAAAAAACGAAATGTACAGCTGAATTGTACTTGTATCTTGACGTACGCACACTACCGGCCATTAATGTTAGGACAACTAGTATAATTTTTTTAAAAAAATCATTTTTTTTTCAATCTTTAATACATATAAATTATTGTAAAAATGTTTACAATGAAATAAGCACAACACAAAGTATTTAAGACGGAAATCATTCATTAGAATAAGAGTAAGGTTAAGGTGAATACATGTTTTTATAATAAACTTAACTTAAAATACTATTTTTTAGTGCATTTCCAAATGCAATTTATCGGCTAGAAGTACTCGTCTGGTAACACACTACCGCCATTAAAGTTAGGACAAACTAATATAATTTTCAAAAAATCAATTTTTTTCACTTTTAACATTATTGTAAAAATTTCTACAATAGAATAAGCCAAATTCAAGAGAAAATTTAATTTAACCTAATAGCAGGTAATAAAACCATTACAAACAATATTTAAAGGAACGCCGACAAGCATGTTTACAATAGAGGAGTGGATCGACAGGGAAGCAAAATTTCACTGGGTGTCCCTTAAAGATCTCCCTACTATAGCAGGGAATAATTGATATTGTAGTTGTTGTGTTATTATTCATTAGTGTACTAGTTTACGATACGGTTGTTCAGTTGTGGTGTTTGTGAAAATAGTATTTAAAAATGCCGAAAAGGAAACCAATAAGTAAATGTAGAAAAGAAATCGACTATTGTCACATTACACGAGAAAGGATATTCTGTGCGTGTGCATAAACAGAAAAATTAGGAGTGACAAAATCCACAGTCCATTACACTATTCGTCGCTACCGAAGACACCGGAACATTCGAAGACCGGAATCGCCCAGGTCCATCACGGATAACAACCCTCGCGGAGATCGATACCTTAAAGTGTTGAGCAAGAAAATCGGCGATTAACGGCGCCTGAAATTGCAGCAGAATGAATAGGGGACGTGAACGACCAATATCTTTAACAACAGCAAACACCGCTTAAGGGAAACCGGTTTATTCGGTGCCGTTGTGATAAGAAAACGTACCACCGTCGTGGGAACGGTCAAAACGATTACAGTGGACAAAAACTCATAGAAAATTGGACCGCAGAAAATTTCAGAAACGTTCTTTTGGCTGACGAGTCCAAGTTTGAAGCGTTTGGGCAGAAGCGTATAGTTTTTTGTAAGACGCACAAAATATGCGCGATGTATCGGTTCCACAGTAAAACACGGTGGTGGTTCAATTATGGTTTGGGATTATTTTAGCAGTGGCGGGGACCGAGATCTAAAAGTGACGGTTTTATGCGCAAAGAAAATTATAGACGCATAATTGAAGAAAATGTTTGTAACATCAGGATTGCGTCTCAAGTAGAGAATAATGTTTTGGAAATGATGCCTTGCTCCCGCAGAGTCGGATTTGAACTCTATAGGAATTACTGTGGGATGAGCTGGAGAGGCAGGTAAGGAAAGTCTGCCCAACTTTGAAAAAGCACCTGTGGCGACTTCTCCAAGCTGAATGGAACAATATTTCCTAGGAGGCTCTGACAAAATTGAAAAGCAAAGGAGGATTCTTGGACGAGAAGAAAGTATATTTTAATGAGAATGTTTTAGTTTATTTGTTATTTCTTCTTCTTATTTTTTTTATATATATGCTTCTACGAACACATTTTTATTTTCTTTCAAATTCCCTTTCAAAATCCCGTTTTCATTTAGTTAGCAGTAATTTACTAGTTGTCCTAACTTCAATGGCCGGTAGTGTATATAAGAGCTTGAATGACAACTTAATATTTTGAATTAAAGCACTTCCTTCCGCAATCACATGTAATATTATCCAAACTTTCTCTTAGACTTCAGCGCACCTACATTTAACCTTAACTAAAACTTTTCTGAATCACCTTATTAAAGATAATACTATTAAGTCGTTCTCTTCGCAAGAGAAAGGAAAAAACTTATCTCGACGATTCTCGAAGGATAACCGGAACGCCAAAGTTTGACGTACAGTGCAAGAGAGAACTGGATCTGCTAGTGGCAGACTCTTCAACATCAAGTGCAAGAATTCAGCGGAACAAAGGTCGATGATAGTATTGTCTTTTCCTCGCAACAGCTAGCCGTATCTACCCGAGATGTTAAGATCCTCATCGCTGTTTGAGGCTTTATACGTCGGATAAGGAACGCCCTAGAAACTCCTCGACAAGGAATTATCGGACCAGCCTTCATGATGGCTGAGAGGAACGCGTAGCTCTATTACAGATATCGAAGATGAATTTGAATTACGTATTTAAGAAGTAATAATCACGATGTAGCGGCATATAGTGTCATAAAATATTGATGTTGAAACAGGAAAGAGGAATGAAATCGCACTGCTTGACAATTTATGCCATACTACGGTTTACATGTATAAGTATATTAATTTTCTAAATAAAATTTGACGGAAAACGCTAGACGCTAACGCTCTGACGGAAATCTACTAGAATTTAAAATTCTTTAATGACAAGTCTACGTCTTCCGAATGCTGTTTGGTACCACTGTATTTATGAAAAGCTAAATAATAAAATTCATTCCAAACCCCGTGCTTCACTTAAAAGTACTACACGAGATTACCTATTATTCTAAGTACCACATGGATTCCATAACAATTGAAATGTCCCTACTCTAACTAACTAATTTCCCTATGATTATTAATAATAACAAAAATATAATAATTTGGTCAGCTATCAATTGTTATTATGTTTGCGCCCATGGAACGACTTTAATTAGCTCCCAACATTCGCCAAGAAGTAAGAGAACCATGGGAAAACCTTACTCTGGGAACAGGGCCTAGGTATTAGTCCCAGACCTTGTTACTGATGATAGCCAGCAAATTATTATTATTATTATTATTCTGAGTTAAGAAGAGGTTAACGGATAACCTCGCAAAAAAGGGGCTGGAATGCCTTTTGTAGGGCCTGAACCCTTTTGCGGGTTAATTAGCAGTACAATACTGAAGAAACTAAAAATAGAAATGGAGCAGAGAAAATTCAGTTACTGGGAAAATCTCCAGGGAATGAGGCAAAGTAAAATTCTTTTGGGAACTTATAACCAGAAGAGGTTTACAGAATGCATCAACCTGAGTAAGAACAATGTTCGCATATTAACAGGAATACTTTCAGGCCATTGTAGACTGAAAGGGCACCTGAGTAAGCTTGTATTGGAAAAAGATTCTGAATGTAGATTTTGTGGGGAACAGCCCAATGAGAACAAGTGGTTACATTTACGTGAATTTAACGTTATTTCAACCAATACAACGTTAAATTCACGTAAATGTAACCAACTTATTCTCATTGGGAGGATGAAACACCCATCCACCTCCTCTCAAACTGCGTAGCACTGTACAACTCGAGGGCATTGCACCTGGGAGCATGTGAAATCGAAGAGAGAGACTTACCTAGACTGGGGCCCTCTGACTTCCTACACTTTCTGAAAGGAATAGGATTGGAAGGCTAGCTGTAAAGCAGCAAGAATAGGGGACACAATAGATCTTTTAGGTCGCAGTGTAACATCACCCTTCTATTTACATACATACATACATAAGAAGAGGCAGCCTCCACGTCCCTTTAATTCCGACAGCCATGTCGTCTTCAGGTAGCTACTCTGTTCTTCGCAAATCATGAATTAGAAATTGAAACAGCAGAAGTATCACAATGATCTAAAAACAAATAATACAACAGCAGTTCCTATTCTAATATTTAAGGATAACTTAATCCTTATTATTCTAAACAATAGTAATTAATTTAAAAATCTACATTTTAATATTTATTTATACACCCCAGCTATACTAATAGCTATAATTTAATATTAATTCAGGCCACTAAAGAATATGAAATATTCATTTATATGTAAATATGTACTTCCCTACCAACTATCTAAATATCATGCCGTAACCTACCTAAATCTTTAGCAGCATTACTAAAAAAAATCTCTGAACTCTTTAGCTAGTGCCCTAACTTCCGTACGCGTCCGCCGCTCATCAGTGAGTAGACATTCAAATAAAACATGCCACGCTGTAACTACCCCACCACAGCCACAATACGAATCATTAACCCTGCCAATTCTACCTAATGTTTGGTACCACTAACGCTCCTAACTACTTAGAGCATAGAGTTGTTCGGAAAACTAATGCAGAACTTATATTTAATTTTATTGCAACACCAGAGAAGGGTGCTAATTTCTGGAATAATCCCGGAATTTCTATTAACGGTAATAATTGAAATTGCAAAGAAAAAGGACGAAAAATTCACATACAGTTCATATTATTAACAGTGTGTTGATCCCCTCCCCTAATGATTTCGCACTTCACCATGGTATTGATTCCAGTAGATAGTCGATATCTTCTTGGGAAATAGTGTCACAAACAACTCCCGACATCAAATTTTTATTCGTCTCACTTCACCGTAAGCAAAATTTTTCTGATATTTGAATTCGATTTAAGATAATACTTTCCTATTTCCTTTTTCAGGCAAAATATAGTAATTCTATAAAAACATAATTCCTTACTGCAGAGAATTACTTCTCCCCTTTTTCAACAACTCTGGATTCTTTCTGAATTCAAGGCAATCTCCTTACTAATTCCAATGAAGCAATCATTTTACTGGGTTCAATGTGATATCAACAGTTGCATCCAACTTGTAGCAAAGCACACCTAAAATTGGAAACCAATTTACATTAAATACAAATGTGGCTACCTATAGATATCCTTTTTAATTTATTATCATTCCATCATGCTCACTAGATGGCGTGACTTTGACACATACTCCTTTATCACTACCAATGAAAATTGTAATACAATTTTGTATAATTAATTTTGACCGGCTTTACAAAAATTTCCAATCAACTTTAAAATTAAATTTATAATTTCTTAGATTATGGATAAATTGTTCATATGATTATAAACCTTGAAAGAGTATAATTTGTTTTTACAAAAATGTAAAAATAATTTAGCAATATGTCTAGAAGTCAAGTATTAAATGGAAATATCTACGCCATTACAAGATGTTTAAACATACATATAGTTAATGTTAATTTTACTTGCTCAAAATATAAATACCAATATTATTTGGTAGATAGATTGTTATACTTACTAACGCCGCTTCCTCTTAATTTTATACTCATATAACATTGTGAGTGTAACTGATTGTATATATTAATATTTTTTACCTCTTTTTACCTTCCAGACAGAGTCAAAAATGAATTAAACAGTTATATTTTAATTATTTGTAAATTAAAAACCCATACATTTGTAAATTTTATGCTATTTTTCTCACCCAATAAAAACACATCACATATTTCATTAACACAAAAGTAAAGTAGAAATAATTCTATAAACGGATTTTATGCTATTGAATGTTGGATTAATTTATTCCTCAAACAATAGCGATTGTTCTTCAATAAAACAAAAGTTTATTTGCGTATTGAAAGCGAAACTACGACCAAACTAGATCTTATTTAAACCAACAAGACCTCAAATAACACTCCACTAGAATGTGTGTAACATGCATTCAAATTACATTCCGTTTCAAACAATGCTTGTTCAACAAATACTTTAGATAATGGAATTGTCAACTGCATTACAACATACTCTATCTACGCTAGTTAGATGATGATTTTAATTAATAATTTTCTATATTTACAGGTCTTCCTTAAGGTATATTTTTTCCTTAAGCACTCCTTAACATGAAAATTGTTGCCTCATAGAACGTATTCTATATCTTACGAAAAAAAAAACTTGAAATAAAAATTGAAATATTTGACGCGTTTGTCATTTTGGAATGTCATAATCGGATGCAATGACACATATAGAGGACTTTTTGGATTGTATAGGTATGATACATATAATAATAGACAAGGAAACGATGCACAAAATCCCATGGAATATTTTAGTAATGCAGGATTCAAAAGCCATGTTTTTCTAAAGAAAATATTACATACATTTTAGTGCCGCCTGTTTAATGGGCGATTAGAGAAAATAGAAATCCTGGTTTATCCATATTACTACTTCTTGGACTATAAACTTGCTTGCGCTTTTTGTTAGTAATTCATGTATTATTCTTTGAATAATCATACAAGAATGTCGCTGTTCGGATAGTCATTTCTATTAATATTGCGTTGTACAAAAAATGTAATTACGATGATATACATAAACACTTATGGTTAGCCAATGAATTTGACATTAATCCCATTCAGAGCCAGCTACAAACATTTAAAGATAGAGCTGCTTAGTCTGTTTAACAAAAAGTCGCTCATATCTCAAAATCTATTAAAAATAGGTATAGGGAATGCTGACATAAAGTGATAGGGGATGATATTTACTTCCTAATTTCGAATTAAAATACAGGGCGTTCTGTTTAAGAAAATTGAGTTTTCTGCATTTGAAAATATGTCACTTTGTTCCTCAGTTTGGAACACCCTGTGTTAGAATGTTAGAATGTAAAAGTGTGTGTACCGTTTCTTAGGGATATATCTATATTCATAACATAGCAAATTTGGAGTATCTACTTGCAGTATTAACCGAGATATTAATTTATCATCGATGCAAAGATTATGACTAAAAACAAAAGAAAAACTTAAATAACTCAAAAACGGCAACATGTAGCTACCTATAGGAAAACTGACGTATTTATGATCGTAGAATCCAAAAATGAACAAAAAATTAGCTCATTCTATTTAAAATAGCAAAGTTGACGTCAATTTCCAGTCAACCGGAAGTGATATTTTGGTTAAAATATCTCACATAGTTCCAATCGAACAGATAATGGTACCAAAATGTCAAATATAAGTAAATAATAGAGCATCATTAACTTTTAATGAAGCACTTACGTGGAATACTCTGTATATATATAACACGACTGCGTATGCTTTGCTTGAAGATGTCCCTCTGAGGACGAAACCGGTTGCAATCTTTAATTGATTAAAGAATCTCTGAGAAATGTAACCCTTTCATTTCATACGGAGTTACAGTGGATTATAATTATCTAATTGCTAACACTGTCCTTTTCGTTTTCTATCTTCCAGTGGTTATACAATAAGTAAACCAAATGAATCTATTGAACTGGATAAATCGCTGGCGCAGATAATGATTAGGTTGCGGACATTAGAACGCAATCTCAACGCCATAAACAATCGAGTTTATCTGACACGACGCGGTCTCCACTGAACCGGCAATTGCCCCCAGTACGCACGGACGATGGAAAAGATAGAAAATAGCGCGGGGCTTTGAATGTACCTGGTAATAACAACGAACGACTTCGAAGATCGCATTGGACGAACGACAAGCGCCTTGGAGAACCTTCGGCAATAAATCTGCCGATGGTCCGATATCGTGACCCAATTTATGAAAGAAACGCATTGGACGGAAATTACCGTCAGCCATCTTGTCGCTATGTTTGTTTTTGATAGTCGTGCTGCTCGTCTTCTATCTAAGTAAGCGTTTTATCGACTATTTTACTTATCTCATTGTTTGTGAACGACTATGTACTAATTGTGCAAGTAAAACTAGAATTTAGAAACTATACGAAATGAAGAACTGCTCGTCCGACAGAAAACGTTCCATGCTTTTTCTTGCTATATTTTACTTTATATTGGATATTAAAATTCAATAAAAAAAATCTTATAATTGTGAAAGACCAAAAAGAATAATACTCAATCCCAAATTGATTTAATTTTGCTAAGCCTTCCAAAGATAAAAAAAATTCCTAATATTATAGACCCTAGAGCCAATAACTTTTGCTCGCAAAAATGATTTGAAAAATTAGGTAATTCTTCTTGGTAAAAATCACTATTTAGTAATTCTCCGCACTTACTGGGAGTAAGCGAGCAGAAACTCAAGGAAAACGTTGAAATGTTAGAAATTTTCCCGTAATACAACTATTTACGTAAATATTAATTGCAAACTTTCTATTTCTTAGAAAAACATCTGTAACATTGTATAATATTACTAAAAGAAATATTAATATCTCAGGAAAATACTTAAAATTTCTTACAATTTCGAAAATTACAGTTATAAATAAAGTAATTTTCAAGTGATAAGGAAATAAGCAAGGCGCGCATGGCTAAACTTATAACGTTTTGGTTCAAGTTGGACGTAAGCAGAACTGACATGCTGTTCGGTCACACGTGATTCTGTTTTCTTATTGTTCTAGAAATATTATACTGATTACTAGCAGGTGGTATTAATTCATTTTATAAAATCTGTTTGTTGTTCTCTTAACATTTTAAAGTCTGTTACACACTCTGCCACAATTTAAACATGGAATACTCGAAACAACTTACATGCACATTGGAATTAATTCAGGGTTATAATAGAAATATTCGGTAAAGCCGAATAAAAAGAGCTACCTTAGAAAAAGCAATAAAAGGTTTTCAAGTAGCAGGAATTGTGTCATTTAATCCCAAAGTTTTTTTTCCCCTCTGAAAATGACTATTCACCATCTCAGGTTAATAAACTCCAAGAACCTAAATTCACTGATATTCCTGCTGTAGGGACCAATCTTCCGCTCATTTCACCAGGTGTATCTCAAACTGTCAAACCCTAAAAACCGTTAATAAATCCCCCAATAATTAAAACTTTACTACCACATATGCCCATAATATTCGAGTATAATATTTACAGAAACCCACATTCTCAAAAAGCAGAGACCTTTACCCACTTACTAGTGTAAATATACACGCAAAACTTGGGGTACGTTCCACGTTTTTGGAGGAACCTGTAAATACTCTATAACTGGAGTAATTTTGCAAGATTAAATTGTTTGTGATGTGCCGTTTTAAAATTTTAACATTTTTCAGTTTACTTTGGATTTTGGCTGTTGATATAATGTCATTTGTAAGATTTAATTTCCTGATACCGTTCACGTTAATTTTCTGCCAAAAAAAAAACGGTTATATAAACAGTAACAGCAAGTAAAAAAAAATTAAAGGGTTACCATTGAATAATTTTTTAAAATTTATATAGTTCCAGAATTGAAGAAAATAATCAAAACGTTTATAATTGAAACAATTTAGGTGTTCTAATAAGTTGTTTTAATTTAAAGCCTTTAATGCCACGATTTTTTTTTACAATTATTGATACTACCAATAAGGCTACTAAGAATACAAAGAGACAAAATGATCAAATCATTGATGAAAATATGGAAGTTGATGGTTATTAGCAGTTACAGAACGTATGTCGCCAGTCATTGTTTAGAATTTAACCATAAATTTAATAATAATTTTGACATTTTGCATATTCAAAGTAAAAGTAAAAAACTGAACTTGTAGAATACTTAGAGATCAATAAACACGATAAGTTAGGCTTAGCTCTGAATGATCAAAAAGATTTATATTAGTTCCCACTACTATCTCTCAATGTATAAACAGAAATGTCTTAATAGTGTTGTAATCAAATTTCATCCATCTGATGAAGCCATTGTGTGGTGAAACGATCGCAGTGGCTTTGTTACTTTACTCATGACTGACTTTGACAAACGCAAGTCACATATACGTATTTTACGTGTAATTTAATACCATTAAACATCAAACCTAAATGCTAAACCGATTCTACATAATCTCATTTCGTGCAATACTATTTACACGCTCTCTATGTATGTATGTATATAATTGTGGCAGCTATTTTTTTCATTTATGGAAAGCGTTTTCCTGCAAAAAAAAATAGCAGGATATAACTACTAGTTATTTTTTGAAAAGGGTATAAGCACTATTTTTAATTTTTTTCGGTCATTGCACATTTCGCCAGAGTTCCGAAAACTCTCTCTGCTGGCACAGAAGTTAAAATGTCACAATATTTCTCTTTCTTTATTATTAAATTTTCAACAAAACACCCAGTTACTTACAGTAAACGCGGTGAAAACTAGAAAATACCATTTCCATGGAAATACAGCCATGAAAGTCTATGTGTCATGATTAAAATCTGTACCTCATCATCCCATCCGCTCTGGGATGACGATAATTTGTGTGGACAAATAACAAAAGGAATAGTTGTATATTATGATGGTTAAAAATACCTGGGAAATTAGAAATTTGCATTTCTCTTACTTACAGCACGTGTTTTACTGATACCTGCTCTGGTTATTTTTTCATATAATCAAATAAAAGCATAAGAGAGGTTTAGAAAGTTAATTATAACTTAGCTGAATTTTATATCCAATTATGCATTTTTATTCATCCGAATATTATTTATTTCACTAAAATAATATTATTTTTTTATTATATGTTTGTAATATTTTTGTAGTTTCCAATTAATATTCAATACGTTCTGATATTTCAAATCGTTCTTTTAAAATACTGCTTATTTATAAATGCAATTCGCCATCAAAATAAATAAATTCTTTTTCATAAAAATCCGTTTCAAACTTTAATAATTGTAATCTGTTGAGAACACGTGTTATGAGAATGAGTGCCGGGGCTTTGAAGCGATTGAATTCTTAAAAACGATTTTTAATTCGTTTCGAAAAAAGAACTCGATTCATCATAAAATCGAATGCGTATTCGTTTAGAGTTATCGAATCTTTTTGTATTCGAATCGCCCACCACTATTTTGATTTTTGTCATTAAAATTACGGAATGCATATACTCATGCAGATAAGCACATTTATGGGACGCATATTTTTATCCATGTTTTCTATAGTATCATCCACGTATGAATCTAAGTATGTAGATAAGTGACTGTTATTTTAACATTTCATTGTAGTCCTGACATCGCGTGCATCGTATGTTATTCTTCGTTCTTCTCGCATCGTTTGTCGGTATTCGAAACCGGTTTCCTTCCAGTCGATTTGCAGTGCCGAAGCAATTGTTATTGTTCGTGGAGACCGCATTAATTTCCACTTTGGCCTTTTACGACGACGGTATGCGCTGAATTGCAATGTTTCTCTCTCTATATAACGTAATAAAGGAACCCTTATATAGAGGATATTGTTATTAATTATACCCGAACGATAAAAGTGTAATAAAGGAAATCCTGATACCAAAACGCAAGTATTTATTATATTCTGAGTTTTTTTACTGAGACTTCCATGTAGTATGGACTTCACGTAGGTATACCCATTTGGCAAACAACGAAATAAAGGATATATGAAGGATAAGGATCACGAACCCCTATTCATTCAAAGAATTTCTATTCTATTGAAGTATTGCATTAAAGCTTCCTGCCAAATATGTGTAGTAAAAAGTTTTGGGAAAATATTTATCATTGTACCAACCACCCAACAACGCGTTCTAAACTGCTCTTTTTTCTCTTCCACATATACAAACCAAAAAAATATTACCTTTCTTTAATTTTTATGAAAAACAATCCTAAATGAACTCCTTCATTTACACATATTTAACCTTTTACCTTGTTCTATAAAAGTTTGTTTTACTATACCTATTTAATTTTTATTGTTAACCGAAATAAGTTTATACATAAAATTTGCATTTTTTTCCGGTAATTCTCTCAGATAAATGTCTAAATGAGACAAATAAACATAATAAAAATTTATTAACAACAACTCTAAATTTGTCTATTTTTTTTTAATTTATCTGAATAGGACACACTATAAAAATATAATAATAAAAATAATTCGAGGAAATAATATTAAACAAGTTCAACGGAGATTCGGTGGTGATAATGATGATTAATGAATCTCTGTTGACCTTGCTTAATATTATGCCCTAAATTTCTTAATTTAATCGATCATGGGATTTTCTCTCAAACTAGCGTGGCTTAAGATTGTGTTACAGAAAAGGTCGAAAACACAATTTTCGTTTAAAACTCATTCCTAAAGTAATTAGTGAAATTAGAAAAGAAATTGTGTGCATATGTTTGATGGTCCATAATTCGGTTACATAATCAAACGTATAAAATATGTAGTACTTCCTAATTCATATATTTTATTAATTACTATAATTTTTCTGCCACCCATTTTGGTTTAACAAACCCTTATCAGGCAGATTTTTCTACAAAATAAAAAATGATTTAAAATTACAACATTAATAATGATTAGATCATATTAACAACGTGTGTAACACTTGGTTGATATTAGCATACATATGTTTCACCTTACCAAAGATCATCAGTGCTACGGGTCAACCTAATATATTATACGGATTAATTGTATATATACTTAAGAATGGACAAATAACTGAATGAATATTTAAGATGAAATCTCATTTTTAACGTAAAATGCAAGTATTTTACAGTAAGAAATTAGGAAATTAATGTATTTCTACTAACAACTGTAATAATTAAGAGGAATTTTTCCCAAGAAAAATTTTCTCCTCACGCAGGATTCGAACCTACTCACTCTCGCTTACCGGGCGAGTGCTCTACCAATTAAGCCAGAGAGGAGCGTGTAGATTCGAGCGATAAATCAACCTATGTCGATATTAGATCTTGAAAGGCCGGCAGGACGGCGAATATACAAAGACTCTTTGCATGCAGAAAAACCGTCATACAAGGGAGCATCAACAAAGATTGAAAAAAACAGGTTTGCAATAGAAGGTACAAAATAACAAAAATAGATATTCCGAAAAGGACGGAATCAAACAGAAAGGTTTGAAAATCGCATTATTAATGTGAAGATATCTGCTAAATTGTCAATATGTATCTATAAAGGGCAACAATAATTGTAGGACGACTTTAAGCCACTATACATGCGTTAATTAACTAACGCTAATTAATAATTAGGTCACATTAAAAATGTGTGTAACACTCGGTTGATATTAGCATAGATATGATATGTTTCATCTTACTAAAAATCTTCAGTGCTACTGGTCAACCTAATAATGAGACTTCCATCTTAAATTCTCATTCAATTATTTTTCCAGTTATTAAGAATATATGCAAGTTTCTTCGTATAATACATTAGGTTGACCAGAAGCAGTGAAGATCCAGCACTTTAATTTGCTTATCCGTGCGATCAGTTTCCAATATAGATACATATTAACTGGTGTTCTCCACTTTTTTTCTTCATGTCCAGCCAGCCACGTAACTAGCCTTAACCTAGGATCATGTCGGGAATAAGTATGTAGTGAAATAAGCATGTATATGGATAACAAAAGCCGGTGGAAATAGTAACACAAGAATAAAGACGTTGCTATAAATGTGAGCGTTATCTGAACGCAGAAATGCATTTAAATGTCATTCTTTTGAAACGTGGAAAAGCATTTCAGTCAGAAAGCAAGTGCGGCGTAATATACTTGCCGTAGACGACTGCTGCAAAACATTGAAACATTTTAAAAATATCCTTTCTATTACAGTGGAAAGGATATGAGAGAAATGGGAAACGAATCTATTGTATTGAAGTTTACTTTGTAAAATAATGCATGGTTTCTCCTTCATAAGAGATGAATGTTTGAGTTATGCTACTTCAGACATCTACCCAATATAGAACAGAATCTACGTAACGTAGAATTTCTGTATGAAGGTATCAATGTGTAGTAACGATCGTTTTTAATAGTTTTCATTGCCGATATTTTGTCTTGATATAGTTTAATGACTAACGATGACTCATTGCTTTTCATGTTTTCAATATACTGCATAGTGATGTAACGAATACGTGATTTTAAACATTGTGAATATGTGCACCAGACGAATGCATCGGCGAATACGAGTATTAACTTTTTTAACTTTACTAGCGCCATCTATTAGCTCTCAATTTACAACTATACGAACACTTGCATTAAGCGCTTATGCGCACACGCAGAGACTTTTTACGTCTTATTTTTGACAATTCAAGTTTAGTTTTGAGGTTATTGATGGTTATTCGAAATGTAAACTGCAAATGTGTGCTCAAAAAGTTGTTTTAACATCTCAATGAATTTAAATATTAGCTTTTTTTTCTAAAATATCTATTTTAACAGGTAACTTTTTTATTCGTAATATTCGCATATTTATTGCGAATGCGAATATTCAAAAACATGCGTTACATCACTATAACTGCACGTATAATAACGTTAGCTATAATGGAGTTGTACTGAACGTAAATATAAGTGCACAATAAATCGTTTAAAAAGTAAGAGAGAAAGTACATCAAGTAAAAGTGTCACCACTTCACCGTAATTTCATGATTCAAAGCATATTCAGGATCATGGTAATCCTTACAATCTTGCAAGTAACCCCAGCAGGTGAAATAGATAACTTACTAAGGTGTATATCTACCGTTATGTTACTATTTCAGAGAAATAGAGTTAGAGAGTTCAGTTAGAGGAATTTATTTTTGTTAAATTGTCAAACCCTGAAGAATTAACTGATGTTTCAGCGTTTACTAAAACCGTAAAATACAATTTTACGGTTTCAGGAACGTTGGAAAAATATCATTGCATTAATATTTTACACTTGATATTGATATTGTGAATATGAAGTGACAAATGCACAGCACCATGACATCTGAACACTTATATAGCTTGGTGTAACAATAAAATATTATTAACTGAAAAATAATTCTGTTTTAGCTAAACATAATTATCTTGTTTAATCAAATTAAACGTATTTAAATTTAGAATTTTTAAAGTCAAATAACATTTTTGTAAACAGGTAAATGTTACTATGTATTTTTAATGTTGCAGTAATATATGATTGAGTTGATTTGTGTCTGTTTTGAAATTAATAGAATTTTGATTACTGTTAATATGAACCATTTCTAGAAATAACCCGCTTTTTGTAATTACTTTCAACATCAAGAAATTTTAGTATTATTCATTATTTTAAAATTGTGGTCTAAATTTTTGAAATGTAAAGACAAGGGCACATGAATCGTTACCTATACGACTTATCACTCTTATGTTGGGTTATTCTATTCTTTAGCATTTGAGAAGTTTGACCAATATAACAACCTTGACAATCACGACAAGGAATATTATATACCAAATCACTTTGGTCCAGAATTGGTATCTTGTCTTTAGTTTTTGTAAAGATTGTTCTTATGGGTTGTTATAATTTATACTTTTCAGTATTTTGATATTATTAAAATCTTAAAATGTTAATTACTTTATTAGTAAACCTTCTACGAAAGGTTATTTTATAATATTTAAAAGTGGTAGTTGTTTAGTATTTATATGTTCATGTAAGGAATTTGGAGAGTAAATTAATTTTATTTAGCTTGATTCTGCTTTTTATTTTAAGGAATTATTTTGTAGATTTAACATCAAATAATAATTATTATTTTACTCAGAACACTTATTGCCTTAACAATATTGAATCTTTGAAAAATTAATTACATTGATTGTTAAAACAATGCTAGAAATATTGTCAAATCTATGTAATTACTTTAACATTTACATTTTGTAACAAACATTTTTATTTGACTATATTTAACCAAAAAATAATTGTTAGATCCCTATCTCTTTGTTCATTTAATACATCTTCTTTGCTCAGTGTATATATATTGGATGCAGATAACATTGAGATGAGAAAAATACTGTGCATTTTACCGCAAACAGGGAGGTAAATGAAACTACTATTGCATTGGCTGACCGGAAAAGCTGTGGTTACAGTCGCCAAGGCCGAAAAGTCTATTTTTCAACTCTTTTACCTTTCATCTTGAGTTTATAAAATTAAATATTAAATGTTTATTATATTAATATTATTATTACATTAACGATTAACCTCATGCTAAAATTAATTTGGATAGTAACAAAATAAGTCATAAATTTAGCTTCGGTCAAATGTTATAGTAGGATTTCAATTTATTTCCTCTTAGAAAATCTGAATGTTACAAGGTCAGATAATAATAATAAATAAAACAAAAAATTAACTAATTACTATTTATCATTCGAAAATATATTTTTAATTATAATAAGGAAAGGTTCTTCCGCTGATTAATTTTAATAATTGTTTATTTTTTTTGTTACTTAATTGTTACCAAAAATTTTATGTGTTGGTCATTCTCTCAAGCTGTAATTTTTTTTAGCAAAAATGGTAACAAAGTTTCTTAATGTAATATTGTGTAATACATGAAATAGCAAATATCGCAATAAAGAGTGATAATCATATATTTTTAAATATAGTAGTGGTAAAAACAAAGAATTAAACTATGAACTACTCGTACAGAATAAAGAAGAATATTCCAACTTTTGTAATTAATTTTAATTATCTTGTAAATAAATTGTAATAGAGATCCTAAAGATGGCGTAAGCTGAAACATGTAGCCTTATATCAATAAAATTGATAGCAAAGAACATAAATAATATACTCCTTTATTTTAACAATAACAAAAATAATAAAATAAAGAAATATAACAAAAATGGATGAAACGGATCACACTGTACAGACAGATAATATTACAACTCAATACAAACCTTGGGTATCGTGCGAATTTTTGAAAAGAGTAGGATTGCTTATCTCTAATAACCAGCAATTATAGCGAACGCAAATTGCATGTCAACATTTCACGGGATTTAGTCCCGAGTTACTAGAATCCAAAACAACATTTAATTATATATTAGGTATTTTTGGATATTTCATTAACATACTATTTCATCTAATCTCCAGTAAGCCAATTTTCGTGTTTCAGGTGTTTAATTAAATCAGCAAAACATTTATATTAATCAGATAAACAATTATTGATTTGATAAACACGTTTCTTTTTTTAGAGAGAACGGGTTTGAAAACTACAGTGGAAATGTAAACAAGTCCCAAACAACACAAAACAATCGCACAGTGTGGTAATATAACTCAACCAAAAAATAAAATAGCATTGTGTTGTTACGACAAAAACAGTACTATCGAAATAAAATGAATGTGGTTTTAAAATCTAGTTTAATCTATACATCATCGCAATTTATTTATTTGTAGAATTGAGGGAGCAAATTGTATGGAAATATCCCGATTAAAAATTCACATAAATATTAATAATCCATGCAGTTAGTAGCATTGTGTATCTTGCATTCGCAAAACGACTGGAAAATTCAATGTACTAGCGATTCTCTAGCAGCAAGACAGTTCAAAAAAGTTCCCTCTACCGGCTGTATATAGTAAGGGGGTGCGCTCAAGAACTTTTCGCCGTCTATTTCATGAATATTTAAGTATCGCTTCCATTAAAATCTCGGTAATGCGAGCACCAAGAGGGGGCACATTTGAATTTTCAACAGTTACGACACTCTCCCTCCCTTAGCTCTCTAATCTGGTACGGATACCTATACATATACAACGCCCGTTTCGCCTACATCCTTTCTAACCAGGACACACGCGCCTATAGAGAGCTCGGTCGAGAAGGACTTGGCTCCGGTTTCGAGCACCGATGCGGCGAGTCTGCAAAGTTTCGAATGCCGAGCGACCGAGCCGCTAATGGAGCTGAATTTCGGGTTAAAACGATCCCATAGCAATTACGTAAGTGTGTTTGATTTATATGCGCGTTGTAGCGTAACGAGCGATTAAACTTTAGAAAGAAGTATGACTTCAACGATTAGGAAGTATGTATATGTACGTATTTGAATAATGAGTCACATTTAAAAGGCAGCCGATGACCTGAGTATGAAGTCACGGTATAATCATGTGCGCTTTGCATTAATTCAATTACGATAAGTGCTTTAGCAATAATACTATTATACCTATTGTATTCATTTCTACACTTATGTTCACAATAACATATAGGAACCGTAACGTTTTTTTAACGTAACTATGATTGCTTTGCCACACTGAGAGAAATAAATTGTACTATTTTATAGCTCCTATAGTAACAAAATATTTTATATTACCGCTGAGAATATTTGTATATTTTTTGTTAATAGTGTTTATTAACTTGTATAGTAAAGAAAGTGTATATACTTGTATTGTTAGTTTTAGTGTTTATGCTATTAATTGTTAATATAAATGATCAATAGCACTGATAATTTTTGATAATAACGCTTAAATTTTTCATTGTACTTTCTGTAGTAATGTAATATTTTACTATGTGCAATACATGATGCTCAAACTTACTATATAATCTTGTAATGTATGTAATAGTATATTTAAAATAGTAGATTAAAAGTATAAATATAATACATCATATGCTGACGCTATGCATTGATACTTACCTACACTGAGAGAAATGAACTCGTTATTTCAATATTTTTCGTAGTGTCACGAATTTGAGCATTGATTTAGCCATGTTGCATTTAAGTGAATCATATGCACCTATTTGAAACAAACATATTTATATTGTTGCCAGTGTTCCCAACCTTTAAGCATATAATTTCCACGAAACTATCAAAATTTCCCTTTTTTTAAACAAAATTCCCACGAATGCGCCAAGCTCTGGTACGAATTATACAAGATATGGATCTTGCGCATCTCGTGATGACGCGGTTGGGATCCAGTCTTAGAAATAAAATAAACTAGTGAGCTGTTGTAGTCGCACATTTTATTTAAGTAATAAACTTCATAAAATTACGCGTCACCAAATAAATAGAAATGGACAAATAAAATAATAAATCCACATGTAATGGAGTATACAATTTCAAAATGTTTTAAATCACAATTGAATCTTAATTTCAACGAAAATATCTAGAATTCGTGAACACACGCTATTGAGCGGTTGGGAGCAGCTGCGCGACCTGAGCGTTATTTGGATTTCGGAAAAGCATACCCAAGTAGCACAAAAATATTAAATAAATATAAAAATTAAATATTTTTTTATATCATAAACGACATTTTTTTAAATATTTTATGCATATTACTTTGTATATGAGTTAATATGGATATTCTAATATTTCTTATTATGTCATTTTTAATATTTATTTATGTTATTTTTTAATATTTATTTTATATTAATTCTAATATTTCTGTTATGTTTTCAATATTTGTTATATTAGTATAGTATATTTCAAACCAAGGAGGAAAGTGTCTATTGCAAGTCTTGGGCAAGGCTTGGAATAGCATTTTCTCCCCTTGGTTTGAATATATTATATTATACTAATGCTAACAATATTTGAAGAGATCAAATTCAACAGAAATATTAGAAAATTGGTTTTGATACTATTTTATATTCAGAATAGTAAATAAAACTAATTTAATTGAAATTTAATATCATTAAATATTTATTATAAACATTTCTATACAATGACACACGAGAATGATAATTTTTCGTACACACCAGCTGGAATTCGTAAAGCAGCACTGTGCCACTCTTTCGAAATTTATTATATAAATTACCTTTACATGATGTAATTATAGGCGCTTCATTATGGCAAGTGCTTGTAATCGACGAATAACAAGAATGACTATTCCTGATGTAGATAACAGAGGTGATATTATTCTGTGAAATATTCCGGAAACAAGGAGTTTGAGTTTAAGAAATTTTGTACTGATGGAACCCCTCTGGACTGCAATTATCCGGAAATACTGCATTTGTGCAGGCGGTGGATATTAGATTGTAAAACTTCATGGTGGTTACTGAGCAGCCTATTGAAATTCAATTACCCAATTCCAAATTGAAAAAAAAAAGAGTTTGTTATACAAGTGCATAAACTGCTCTTCAACGTTAACTATAATCGGTAATCTAATCTCTTGTATTTAACTTTGTTGCAAGTACAAGATGTGTATTCATTTTTTTATTTTATGTTTATGAGTTTTCATATTCTGTAAACCTGAATTTAAGAAAATAAGGGTAATAATGTAGAATAGCCCAGGCATCCGAATGATCTCTGGAATACTGGACTGGATGAGTGTAAAGTGACTCCAGAATCACGATTGAGTGTTTTCTGATTTTGGTATTAAGCACTTTTTTGCTACTGCTATCAAATAAAAAAAACATGTTTAGTGTGTATAATTTCACATTGGCCATAGTGGAATGTACTTAAAAAAAGCCAGTTGTAAATATATTTGGCTATATCTAACGTATCACGGCCTAACCTATCATTACACAAACGCCACAGGTGACGCAACGCCATCATAAAAGCGAACGAATGTGTACGAAGTTGCACGAGCTTGTGGCAACATTTGAAATATTTAAATGATATAAATATATATTCTAATACAAATATTTTTTTAATGTAAAATAACTATTAAGTAATATTTATACTTTTGAAAGAAACTAATGCAGCGAGCAAGAATGTCAATAAGAACAAAACTGAATACTTAATACAAATTATTGGGTGTATTAGAGTAAATCAGGAAAAACTAAGTACTCCAGTGTCATATCTAAATTTGTAATATCATATGGAATATGGAATTAAAATATCAAAAAAATCAAAATATTTTTATAATAATTATATATATATTATTTTATATATGTAATATTAAAAAAAACATTTAATATTAGTTTTATATTAGGCTAATATTGGTTAATATTATGTGCTATTGGGTAGCTTGTATATTTTACCTGTAAATATATACGTCATATTTTAGGATATCACAACATTGCCATAAAACATAAAATTCCACAATACCATGCTATTTCCCTTTTTTCCTTCGACTTCAAAATTCCCACGAATCGGAAATTTCCACGAGTTGGCAACACTGATGTTGCACACTTTAGAGTTAATTTAACAAAATCTAGTGTTCAGGCGTAACCATATTTTATCTTGTTGGTTTATACCCCACAAATGTCGATTTGACATTTGAAAAAGGTGTTCTTTAAACTTTATATCGGTGTTAACTCAATGAAATGTAATATTTAATAATGTTACATATAGTGTGATCACACATGCGCACAGTTCAGTCTAGATCAACCTCCGCAGCAATAAGACCTATGTTTGTTAAGCTTTTGTAACATTATTATTGATATATAAAGATAATCAAAACCCATCGCGGTATATATATAACATGGCGCAGTCAGAATAAAAACAAACAAAATTACGAAAAAAATCAATGGAAGAAAGAAAAATGTGCAACATATTATAAAAAAATGTTCAGAAAGGAACAAAACAAAATGAGAATATATCTCAACCCGAGAAGATTAAAATGGAGGACGATCTAGCAAAAAATTGGAGGCAATTCAAAGAAGATGGGAATTATATTCTACCGCGAGTGTTGCAGTGAGAAAACATGCCGAAATACAAGCAGCGATGCTGTTACACTGTACAGGAAAGGAAGTTCGAGAAATTTTAAATAATATTGAAATTCGCTGGAAACACATCGATCGACAGCCGGATGCAGGTGACAAGACAAAAGACACGTTTCACCCAAGGTTGCACGAGGATGGAAGATCATTGGAAGAGAGTGTCCGGCAAATTCAAATAAGATCGTTTTGTAACGGATTCGAACAATTCTAGACAGGTCGGTGTGCACGTTGCATTTTACGCTTGCGCAAAAACAGTTGTCCGTTCCAGTTGGTAAAAATATGTTGATAAATGTAACGTAAAAATCATTTTGCTTCTAATTGTTTAAATAAATCGATAATATGCATTAAAACATTCCGTTGAAATAATGAGTATTTGGTGGGTAGTATTACCGAATCGGTAAATGCTGATAACGAATTTTGGTTAAATCTTGTTATTAAAGATTTATTATGAAACGTTAAATTGTACTTTCCTTTCAAATGTATGAATAAAACCTTTTAATTTTTTAGTTATGTTATTAAGCTAATATAAGTTTAGCAATAATGCCGTAAATGTTTTTCTTCTATTACCTACTATAGTCTTCCCTTATTAGGCAATATATAGCTATACGTTGCTATCAATGGACTAATTGCTGAATGTGCGGGCGGATTTAATTTCATCGATAGGGTCATCGACTTACAGTATATCTCGTTTAATACATTAATGATACAGTAATCGATGGATCCATCGATGAAATTAAAAAACTCGCCCGATCAGTAACGTGATTGTACCCTCTATAACTTACGCCTCGCTGGTCGGTGGCATAAATCGGCAATCTGGGCTATGCTGTAAGTGCGCTTGCAAAGTCCAGAGAATTGCCTGTTTGGATCACGGGAGCATGTCCTCAGCGCCGACTGCTGCTATGGAGACCATTCTTGGGCTTCCCCCGCTGCAGTTGTGCTGTGTCTGAGCATCTAGGGCCTACAGAGCAAAATGTTAGTGGATGCAAGGGTTTCTCCGGCAAAGTCGGAGATCTACCAGCATCTTCAAATACATCGAAGCAAACAGTACCACTGTCCGTAAAGGCAGATAAGATCTCGCCGTTTTCAGCTTCTCTGGGGGATACAGGGTAGATATCTCCAGCAGAGAACTGCAATTGCACACATCCGCAAACCAAATCGAGGTATATTCCGTTGGTTCGTCGATGCCTCGAAAAGTGTAATGGCACGGGTATTGGAATCTGGAGGGACGGTGAGCGGGGACGGGGAAGCTTTCAGCCTAGGAACCTCCCCCACCGTTTTCAAGCCGAAATCATTGCCATTCAGACTTGTGCTTGGGCATCTTAAACTGCCCACGCAAAGAATGGAAGGATTGAAATCATCCTCGGACAGCCAAGCTGCCCTCAAAGCTTTGCGGGCTGTCAGATTTGACTCTGATGTGGTATTGGGGTGCCACAGAATACTGAAACAGCTGGCGGCAACATCTTAACGTTACATTGAGATGGTGCCAGTTCACTCTGTGATCAGAGCAATGAAATCGCTGACACGTTAGCCGGGGCGCCAGCGGGTGCCGTTCGTGGGTCCAGAACCGACGTGTGGCAGCTCGTATGGGGCGATCAAAACGTTTGTCAGGTCCCACTTGCTGCTAGGCACTGTTTCCTCTGGAATAGACTTGCCGGCGCTAGACACTTGTAAATCCTAGGACTCAACCTCTTATCAGGGAAGACTCCGTAAAGGCAGTCTTTATGAGCAGGACAGATTGAGATTACTCACGGGAATCTTATTGGGCACTGCGCACTAAATAAACACAGGCACCGCATGGGGCTAGTGACTCTCCCCTGTGCAGGAGGTGTGGGGGGGCGGAGGAAATCCTGCTTCACCTTCTTCTCAACTGCTCGGCAGTGGATTGGGGAGAGCAGAGGCACTTTGGGTCGATCGGTTGACGAACCAGAGTTGACAAATTAACCTTCAGCCAGATTGGCCGAACTTCTTTGATAGGTGCAAACTGAGCGAGAGGGCTAAATAGGACATGGGGCACAATAGGCTCTCTCTGGCCGAGCTGCCTTTCGTGTCTTACACCCGCCCATGGAAAAAAAAAAAAAAAAAAAAAAAAAAAACGTGATTTTAAGTGATTTAACAAGAAAATCTTTTTCGTATAACACCTAAAAGTGTTGAATTACATGCAAATAGTCATTCGATGAATACACAGGTAGGTTTAATGAAACATATAAGTTTTTGAATCAACATTTGTAGTGCTAAACCAATATTATAAAATTTTAAGACAATTATTACTTCGTGTGTCTACAACAAGTAACTTGTGTTGGGATAATGTTTTGTTGTATTATTCAATTAGCAGTAGAAATTGTAGCAATGAAAAGAAAAGTACATGTTCCAAAGAATCACGGGTTAGTTTTTTTTCTTATAACATTTTATTATTCAGTTAACTAACGCAATTTTAACATTTTTACGTATTTTGCATTCACATTTAAAATATCAATTGCTCATATTGAAAAAGAAAAAGTTTCAATACACCATTTTATTAGTTAGTACAACCCTTTTTCTCTTGTGTAATATTATCATAAAATATAGGTACTATATTTCTGTGGTTTCCGCAATTTTCGCATGCGATTGTGATATTAATTCTATTCTCTATTCCAATTTAGAGCCATTATTGCAAAAAAAAAGTATTTTTTTCTATTAAAAAATGTCTTACATTATCCTCCGCAATTATGATCATGTATATAAAGCTTGAAAGTCACAAGTATTTTGCTAGAAATAGTCTTAGATACCACGTCTTAGCTAACACGTCGCTTCAGCGAAACACACTTTGGATTATCATTTGTATTAAATATATAAATCTATATAAATGTTATCAAATAAGGAGTGGAAATTAAGTTGTCGAAGAAGAAAGAAGAAACTTAAAATAAATCCATACGATATAACATAACATTAAAAGAAAAAATATAAGCGGACAAAGCATTTATTTTTTAAACAAGATTAATTATTATTAATTAAGTAAAAATTTAAATACAGTTACTTAAATCATGTAGACATAAATTGAAACGTAATTTCAATTTTAAAACTACAAAAAGATGTACACAGAAAAAAATGTCATTTTTTAAACAATTATAAAGTTTCGCACAACAAGTTGTTGAACATTTAGGGACGAGCACAACTTGTATTAAAATTTCCCACAAAATTGTTGACGAAAGTTATCGCATTTTTTGCAACAAAATGCACACTTTTGTTATACAATTTATGTTGACAGAACCTATATATCACAGTAGCATTAAGTGAGATCACTGTTATTGCAAATAGTACGTTTAAGCCATTGGTAATAGTTGCAACTAATCGTCAACAAAATATTTACAGTATTTTTGCTACTATTACAAATCTGTGTGAACCGACATTAAGATTTTGCGTACAGATTAAATACGCTGTTGCTATAATTAATATACTTATTAGTTGTACATAATTCTTTAGTGTATGTGTTTTTGAAACATAATGTGTAGTTTTGTTGATATAACCTACCTATAAAAGGCGCATAAATTATATATTGCTTGCCGCAAATGCAATAGTGAATTGTCAGTGGAATTTTCTGTACAGCAAACCTGGACTGTTAGATCAAGGAATAAAGGGTTCTTAATTTGAGAAGTTTTGATCTCATTAATTTTTTTTTTTTCTGTATGTGACGTTTGCGAATTCTACTTCGCCGGTATACAAAGTGTTTTTTTTTCCGGTAAATGCACCAAATCAACTATGTACTACCGTGTTTGGGTAAAATAGGAGAAGTGCCATCTTTACAACAATGACTGTATCACATATACCTATCGAACGTAACTATATGGGTAGAAAACTTCGCCGTAATAATAATGCTTAGATCACAGAATCTGTTTACAAAAGTGTGAGCTAGATTCAGAAAAAAGAGGTAATTTGAACATAATAATTACATTATTCACAACAATATTCACTTTGTTAATTGAAGAATACTTATTATTTAAGTGAAATTAACGGGTTTGTTAAATTAATAAACTAGAAGTAACAAAATAATATGATCCGTTTTTATACCAATTATTTTCTTAATTTTAGCATATATTCTATAAATCTTGAGGGATGTTGACAGTTGGTGGATATAATTATTACTGCTATATCCACAGGCCGATGCCCGTCTTAAACATTAGCTTTTTTTGCTTTCAGAAACAAGCAATTCGTAAATTTTAAGGTATGTCCAAGATCTTGGCAGACCGATGTCCCTCTTAACATTAGCCGAAATCAAAATATTTCAATTATAGTTAATTAATTATTAATCAATCCGTGAACTAGTGTACGAGTGTACGGACCTACTGTAAAGTTTCCAAGTATCAAAATTCTCGTTTATAACTTCTACCCACTCTTATATGCAATTTATTATATTTACTAGTTGTAAAATATTGTAAAACATTTCACAATATTTTCTAGAAAATTGTGCTACAATATTTTCTAATAATTTTATTGCTTTTTTTGTAACTGTGGTATACAAAACTGCAGCGACGTTGTTTAATCATTTTAGATTAGTTCTTTTGCTCCAAGCTACTGATGCATAAGTGATGATGGGTCTCACTATCGCTGTATACATCAAAAGCAGTATCTTTGGGTCACATCCACAATTTTTCCCTGGAAAGTTTCTGCACACCATCAGAGCTCTTTTGGCCTTGTTGGTTACTTTATTTCAACTGAAAGAAATAGTTCTTTTAAACAGCGACAAAGAAATGTTGAAGGAATCTTTTTTCTCAGTATTGCTCATTAACCAAAATTATTTCCAGAAAAAAAAAATAGTTCGCTCACTCGAGTGTAATTTTTCCTGGTATAATTACATCTCTAAGGTAATATTTTTTTACCAGACCTTTAAGGAATCTTACTGTGCACATGTTATATTTCACAAGTATATGAAAAATAACTCATAGGTGTAAATTTAGAAGCCCATGAGTCACCTCCTATTTTTAGGATAATTTTATCATATTTTTTTTAAGATGTTCCTTCGACCAGATCCCTTTCTTCTTTGAAGATATCCTTGTATCTCCCATTTGGCTTGAAATCTTAGACAAAAAAATCTTGCAGCTGATCTCCTAACGGACCATCCGTCTTCTTTTAGGGTAAATATTTTGTTTTTTTCTTTGGACATAATTCAATTGCGGCATTATGAATTTTAAAATTTGACAAATAAAACTTGACATTTAAAATGAGCTTTTAGATTTATAAAAAAAAACACATTTACATAGAAAAATTTCAAATGTAGGCGTTTTTTCTTTTATTTCGCCACCCGTACAATAGATTTTATAGGCAACAACGTTCGCAATTCCTACACCTCACACTCTTTCCAGTATAACGAAACAGTCGTTATCTCCTGCTCATTTTGCACCGGAACTCGCACGTTTACTTAATGTTCCCATTTTCACAAGACGTTTCCACCCATTTCGTCAGACTATAAGACAAAATGCTAACGTTAAAAACGATTAAACATTTACGAGAGCCTCATGTTAAAGTAACAATTTATCAGCTTCTGAGAGGGTTAGTGCCATATGTTTGCACGACCAAAACGAATATCGAATTTCATTAATTCAAATTATTAAAGGTGTGTAACAACTGTACTTTTTTTTTTAATCGCCCATAAAACTGATAAATCAAAATCATTATTTGTAGAAAGACGGTAAAATTCAATACTCTACAATTACCTTTGTTAATTTTAATTCCAAAAGTGCACAGTGGCTCCAGACAAAAGAAATAATCTCGTCTAGCTGTATCTGCTTATCAAAATATTTTAAGATGCCAATATATTTCTGTATTCCAACAAGTTATAGTAAAATAAGTCGTGCAAGTTTTTCGAAGCCAAACTTAGTGTGTGAAAGAGAGATGTTATATATCGATATGAAACATGTTCTGATGGAAATTACAACAGCAAAC
Organism: Protaetia brevitarsis; assembly: GCA_004143645.1. Lineage (NCBI taxonomy): Eukaryota > Metazoa > Arthropoda > Insecta > Coleoptera > Scarabaeidae > Protaetia > Protaetia brevitarsis. The sequence continues at coordinate 624,361 of RXPK01000296.1, forward strand.
TAGAATTAACTTCCACAAGGTTGAATTTCTATTTATTTTGTGAGATTAGAAAGAGAAAACGGTAATTGTCAGAATTCTGCTTAGGCTTCTTATTTATTTATTTTGCTACTTCAAAATCTTAAATTAAAATGTGAAATACAAGCGTAAGCGGCGCCGAGTAGATAACAGGTCTTGGAATTGGAGAAGGGGATACTCCGAGAACTAAAAGTTAGTGAGGGGTTAGATTTCGCCAGGCGTGCGGATAGAAATGACATCCATACCTCTACTGGGCTACACATGGCTATGCAAGTGCGTAGTTACGAACTACGTTTAATAAAATGTACCACACGAACATTTCATAGAAAAAAGCGTGCATCATAGAGAAAATGGATAAATAAATAAACAGAAATAAATAACAAGTTTTTAGTTTTCTTTCGCTTTTATTATAAGATTCTTTAATATTAATAGTTTGATGTAACTGAAATGAATATATCGTCTAAATTTTTGCACGAGGCAGTTTCCCGCAAATACCGGTCTTAAGTTTAGGAGGGAACGCTTGGATCTTGCCGGTGCAAATCGGAAGATCGATGCATTCTCTACGAACCTAGCAAGATACCGAGCTGATTGCTCGTGTTTTAAGTGTTTTTTTTTATGTTAGGTGCAAATGGCACGTGCTAAAACCCAGTAATATGAATTAAAAAGCATATCGTATCACAATAATCCGGGGACCAAATTATCGAAAACTTATCCCGAAGGCGCAATCTTTTCCTGGGGACTCCACGCGATAGCCAAACCGGATGTACACCACCAGCTAAGTATAGTTCTTTTAATTTAAATTATTACCTGGATATATATCATATTCAACTTTCAACATATCACCATTTACATAAAAAAAACTAACAATCGAAAGGATTTTTTTTTTAAACTTTTGTCAATCAACCTTCCACATATTTTTTTTATCATATTAAAATCATTGCAAACTTCTTGTAGACTCAGCGCCACAAACTGCACTAAACTGGACGTACGTTTCAGTAGCAAAGCTATCATCATCGGCAGAAACACTGAAATATGTATAAAGACTGTATAAAGACACTTACGACATTCTCAGTTCAGTGTTTCTGCTGATGATGATAGCTTTACTATTGAAACGTACGTAGTTTAGTGCAGTTTGTGGTGAGGGGTCTACAAGAAGTTTGCAGTATTACCAGTGCCACAGTTTGGAGTATTTTTGTCATATTAAAATTATTGTATATATCCAATGTAAAAAAGTAAGACCGCTTTACTTTCAAATTTATTATGCCATAAATTACTACCGCAATTACATGAGAAAAATTGTAACAATCATTTTGTTTTAATTGTTATTGAAAAATTAATTTGAATATTCTTTTGGTTGGGAACCTTTTTGAAGTGTTCCCCAATTCAAAATAATAGTTTTAAATAAACGATAAAAAATAATAGTCTATATCACAAATTTAAAAGATTTTTCCTTTATATTATGTTGAGAAGAACTAAGGCCAGAACTATAATCTCCCAACGCCAGTAAATCAGAAATGATTGTCACTTTAGTATATCGTGCGATACCCCCAGCAGATATTGTCTATATCCGACCCTGGATACCCCGATATGTTACCCACTCCCACCTCATATCGTAGGCCTGAATATCTAATCGGCATTGATTGAAAGGCATTTCCACATGTTCCACGTTGCTTTAACTGCTAAGTATTTCGCGTTACAAGTATTTTTTTTTTCCAAATACAACAGGGAAATCATCTATTCTAATTTCAAAAGAAAATATTACTTAGTTACGTCGTCAAGTTTAACAGATAATTATTTGTGAGGGCAAATAATATGCGGTGATTGCAATGTCCTTATATAGCCTTAAGTTTGAATTTCACAACAGTATATTGCTTTTTAAACTTTTGTGACGTTAGTTTTATTTTCAATTATAAATTTTCTTAATACATTAATTCTAACTAACAAAAATCGTACCTTAATAAAGATAATAAACGTAATAAAGAGAAGAATAAACAGATAAACAGACCGATGAATTTTGGCTGCTTAATTTATTACAATTCTCTGTAATTCGTTATTTAATTTTTAATTTCTGCATACATACTGAATCGGAACCGGAACACCTTTAAATAAGGACCTAAACTTAGCAATAAAAACGCGACAGTTACTAATAAAACCCACCTTCCACTGCTATATATGCAGTCGTTCAATACAAACGATAATATTAATATTGCGTCCATATTTATAGATATGAAAAGATCAACCCGGTATTACATCATGTGTGCAATAACCTTTTACAAACATCCCTGCTTCTCGCTAATCCTGAAACGGCTGCTTCTAATTCCAAGGCACAATGAGACATCACTTCAAAGAAATGTGTTTTTTTTTTGTCTGTGTACATTTTATGCACCTAAGTTAGGTTTGTGTATATTGTTAAACATTCGTAAACAATAGTGTTCAACTACTTACTATAATTTCCGAGTATATGTAAAAACCGTCATATGCATCGATTCTACAGAACTGTAATCTCAACTGCTACTACTAATACCATCAGCTATCGAGAAAAAAAATGTTATTTTTATTTAAATGGGGCAAAAGGTTATGAATATGTGCGCGGGCGAATCGAAAGATTAAAAATTATCGACCTATGCGGACCGTAACCCCGAAATCAATCATCAAACCCAGCGGTCCGATCAGTGAACGCGCCCGATATGAGGCTTCGGCGTTACCGTGATTTGCCTGCCTGAAATCCGCTTTGATTAATGCCATAGCGGACGTCTATGCTCTTGGGATTAGTTCGAAAAACGTGCCCTGCTCTGGTGTTATTCTCTAGAGAGATAATACCACTGAGTGGTGACGATGATAACGAGATTGAACAAGATACCATCGGAATCACGTATACGTATTTACGTATACAAATGATAAATTCAAAAAAATCCTTTCATATAAAAGTTGTTGTATAACTAATTAAGGTAATTTAATGATTTATCTTATCACACCAACCAATATATATTTTTTTTTCATTAACTGGACAAATGAAACGACATAATAGCTACATACACACTGGGAGAAAGATATTGTTCACTTATACGCTTTGGAGTTAATTTAATGGGCATTTTATTTTAAATATAATACAAAATATTATTTTCATTTCAGGCCTACTTAATTTAACAAGCACATTATTATTTCTGTAAGGATGCAGCCTTAACTTAAAAACAATGGGTATTAATCCCAACAGAAAAGAACGTATTCAGGTTTCTTACTAATATACATATAGGTATAAAGTTCTTTTTTTTCTGGAATTCTATTAACATATTCTTTACAAAATTAATTATTGTAATCGTGGACTTCTATATCTATAAATACATAATAATAGTAATAATAAATAATAATCGCCAGAAGTGAAAATACACTTTTTATTAGTCTTAGTTTCAGAGATGCGTACTAATTACATCCTTCCAGAGAGGTATAAAACAAACCAATATTGAGACAATATGTGTGTACACACTTATGACGCAGTGACTGTAGATTTACCCTCTCTAAAATCGTGTTGACAGTCAGAGAGGCCATTATATTTTTTAAAAAATGAAGTAACTCGTGCCAACATAACATACTCCAATATTTTGCTGACAGAAGAAATGAGAGAAATAGGTCTATAATTTGACATCTGACTTGCATTGCCTTTTTTGTGGATATGAATAACAATTGACGTTTTAAAACAGGAAAGAAAAATACCTGTTTCAAAAGAGCTATTTATCCAAACTGGAACTGCTAGTAAGTGTTTAGAATCTTTAAGTATATTCGCCGAAATCTGATCAATATCAGGTGAGCTTTTATCATTGAGTTTATTAAACAAAGAAACAGTGTCACTTTTTACAAAAGGAAATAAAAATATGTTATCCCTGATATTTTTAGTGAAAAAGAAAGGCAAATCGACAAAAAAGTTATTGAAAGTGTTTGCTATTATTGTAACGGAACGGGTTTTCTTACCTGGAAACTTTTGGGGGATGGTCAGCCCAAATTCAATCGAGCAAGACCTAGCCTCGTTTACAGGTAACCCCTCCTAAATTTTAGCCAAAGATGTTTCCCAGCTGTGTTTTCCACCGTCAGTCGAAGCAGGGCCGTTAGTTAGCCTAAAGATTGCTGATTTACCCACCTCGTCGGCTTTCTCTTTACAAAGTAACTTCCTCTCCAGGTCTTTACTAGGGGTTAAACTGTACTTCTTTTAAATGGCGAAATAATAGAACGACTTATATTTTTACAATTAATGTATTGAATATTTTAGACATTGAAAAAAAAAAACTCACAAACTACACCATTAAATAAA